>VWZF01006904.1:84583-366780 GCA_013396755.1 Sclerurus mexicanus
TCTTCAGCATCTTCATAAATGACTTGGACACAGGACTGGAAAGGATACTAAGCAAGTTTGCAGACAACACAAAACAGGGAGGAGCTGTTGACTCCCTCGAAGACAGGGAGGCCCTGCAGAGAGACCTCAAGTTAGAGGGCTGGGGAATCAGCAACAGTATGAAGTTTAATAAGGGTCAGGAGCACCAACTCTGTCCTTAGGGGCACCAGGCACAGCATCGCCAGCTGGCCGAGGAAGGGGATTTTCCTGCTCTGCTCTGCACTGGGGCAGCCTCACCTTGAATACTGTGTGTAGTTTGGGGTACCACAATATAAGAAAGATATTAAGCCATTAGAGTGCCCAAATGAGGGCAACGAAGATAGTAAATGGCCTGGGAAAGAAGCCGATGAGAAGCAGCTAAGGGCACTTGGTCTGTTCAGCCTGGAGAAGAGGAGACTGAGGGGAGACCTCATTGCAGTTACAACTTCTTCATGAGGGGAAGAGGAGGGACAGACACTGATCTCTTCTCTGTGGTGACCAGCGACAAGACCTGAGGAAATGGCCTGAAGTTGTGTCAGAGGAGGCTTATGTTGGATATTAGAAAAAGATTTTTCACCCAGGGGGTGGTTGGGCCCTGAAACAGGCTGCCCAGAGAAGTGGTCCCAGCACGAAGCCTGACAGAGTCCAAGAAGCATTTGGATGATACTTCCAGGCACATGGTGTGACTCCTGGGGACAGTCCTGTGCAGGGCTTGATAATGTTTGTGGGTCCCTTCCAACTCAGCATATTCTGTGTGATTCTGTGTGATTTCAGACAAGCCTATGGTGATGAGGCAGATCCAGTGAGATCAGACAGGGTCAGCAACAGGACAGGGGTGGCCAGGCTGAGCCAGGTCAGGCTAGGCAGAGGCCCAGCTGGATATCGAGTGGAGACCAGCACTAGACCCTCGGCTTAGAGCAGCTCCCACACAGATCAGGCAACAATGCTGCTGTCTAACCTTATCATAGGGGAAAATGAGCCATCAGAGATAGAAAATCTACCACTGAAGACTAGGTTACCTCTGGCCAAGACTAAAAGTCTTCAAACACATGTTTATGTTTATGTATCTTTACAAGTGGTAATATATAAATCAATATAGAGGTGGGGATGCATAAGGCAACCTTAGGAGTCAACCTGCAGTTCTTGGGTCCAATTTACAAGTTTTACTAATTTAAGAATACTTAAAATCCTTCAGATAAGAAAATTACTCTTTCTAGGGAAATTCAGCCCCTGAAACTGAATTTTATTCTCAGTTCATATAACAAATTAATAAAAAAGTTACAGATCCCTTATCAGTTCCATTTAATCAGAGAAAATCAATCACTTATTCTATGCACTCAAAGTGCATATTCTTTCCTTCTCCTTTTAGTTCCCACCCTCTCTTTTCTCCACCCCAAACTCCCTGAGATAATTTTTTTTTTGGATTTATGCCTTGGTCTCAGAAACATGACAGTTTTGTCACACAGTCTTTACATAAAGTCATCTTAGGAACGTGCTATTTACACTATTCAGACATGATTTCTCAAAAGAAAGTTTTCCTCTTCAGTGGGTGTTCAGTAACCATGTGAGTGCATGTCTTCATATGCTGAACTTCTTGTATGAAAACAAATTACCAAATGTGTGCAAAATTAAAAGGTCAAGAACTACAATTTTTTATTATTTCTCCCAGCATTAGACTTATTAGATTTCAGCATACTGCTATAGCCCTGATAGTTCTAACTTTCAAAATAATAACTGAAGAACCTTTGTAGGAAATGAGGCAACCTAAACTTAGAGGAGTCTTATGCCCCTGAAATTTTACCCTCACACAAACTGTTAGATTCACCTTCTTCCTTTCCATTTTGACACTATCAACATGAATTTTGTCAGTACTCTAAAATTATTGCAATTCCTGTCCCAGTATATTCCTCTTCTCTTGCATATCCAAAAGCATGAAGAGTCATACTGTGAGCTATTAAGTGGTATACCTGACCCACAGTGGAAAGAGGAACACCAAGCAGAAAAACACTGCATTCAATTAATTAAATGTACTAAGCAAGAGATATAGCCAGCTACCCCTGGTCAGGCTGAAGTACAAACCATTGACAATGATGTCATGTTATCCCTGTCCAACAGTTTCAGGTATTGTCCTCTCAGTTTTTGGTCTATAGCCCAGAACACAGCTCATTACCCTTAGGTCTTGCTTTGCACTGGCTTACCACACTCAGAACATTGGCCTTGCTTTCAGCTCGTGGCTAAGAAATGGCTGCCATATGTGTCCTTTGGCCTGTTAGATTTACAGTAATGAAATTTATAGTAATAAACAATGCAGTTTTCAAACAGTGATCACCACTTGATATCTCAATTCTAGTTGTTTTCTTTAACTTCACCATGTATGTTTTTGGTATTTTTTTCCACATTTTATCCCAAAACATGAAAGGTTAGCTTTCAAAAATTCTGTGGAATTTAGGATTCATGTTAGCTGTAATGTTTGCTGCAGTGAATGATCCCATTAACACTTGCGGACTTGATCTATAATTCCTTACAGGCTGCTTCCAGGGCAGGAATCAGAACAACACAGTAACTATGACTCATAGCTACCTGTACACCCAAGACAATTTTCTGATCACCAGAGGATATTTCCTAATAGCCATATTACTTTGAATGCTGGAATATCAAGTTATTATGGCCAAGTAATTTTGAATACTGACTGGTGTTTCTGCTGTCAGAAATATGGAAGAAATTCTTCCAAATCCTCAGGAAAAAGTAAGCCAAAATGCTAAGCTATATAAAATACAGTCTAAACACAAAGAGAAGAGTGATTATTTTCAGGTTAATAGGCCGTTCTGTAACTATAAGTGGCAACAGATGACAAAACAACAGGAAAAAACACCAATCTATATTTTTCTTAGATTCGGCCTCAGTCACTGAGCTAGAGATTCAACTGAACATTATTCTGTGTACTCAATATGTGCAGAGTATTTAATAAAATATAGAATGCCAGCTTTCCTGAATGATGCTCAAACTTCTAACTTAAACATCATTGTTTTGCACTTAGGGCACTAATACTTTGCACATTTTAATGTTGGTTTTATTCAGAAAATGCTACATTGCATTAATATTCCAACTGTCTCCTTTTCTTGTACACACCCCTAAAGTATTATTACACAGAGACCAAAAATGAAGTGAAACAAGAATTGTCTGCTAGCTCTGTAGCAGTAACACATTTTTTTTTTAATCTATGGAGCAAAGAAAAGCACCATTTGGTGCAGCTGTCAGACGGGTCTAAACCCTGTGTTAAAATTTATAACCTGTCTTTGGAGATTCAGTACTTCAGGAGTAGAGATGGTTTTTTACAAGTGCAAACTTCCTTTAGAGGCATTTCTATATAAAATAAGCTTTTCAGTTAAGCAATGAATAAACTCCATAAAATTTTCTTCTTTTTCAAGTAAATTTCAAAAGCTTAGTCTAGATCTGTCCTCCATTCTGGTAACTAAATTTAAAAGAAATGTTATTGTTACCAAAACATTTTGTTAAGGACCCTTTTCTTTAAATGCTCATTTGTAGTAGTTTTTTGTGCTAACTGAAAATCTGAAAATACTTTTTTTTTTTTAACTTGAGACTTGTAGAGGTTTCATTTTTAATGCAAGAAACAAAGAACAGCTGAAGCTGACTTCTTTTCTTTTTACATCTCTGAAAAAGAGACATATATGCATGGATTGAAAACCATGAAGATGAGTGGCTCTATACTTCAGAAACTAGAGATGCAAGTCCCAAAATGTGCTGAATAATTTTACAACTCATGTTCTAATCTCAACATTCTAATTTGCCTTCTTGTGGTATTTTCTAAGGGAACATTTCAGCTACTAAAAATAAATGTAAGAAATGGAAGTGTAATAGTTAAACTGAAAAAATGCACTCTTGAAGTTTGGAATTTTATGCTTTAGAACGACACAGTCAAAAAATTCAGCTAATACATTGTGCAATATGCTTCAAGCAGCTTACAGTACCTACACTCTCAAATATAGCACAGACATGACACCATTCTGATGACAAAATCAATACTTAAGTGATCAAAAAACATTCATGTCTTAGCTGCCTTCAGATGTGTTTAATTACTTAAATACTTCCTATCAAATGAAGATCAATATCTGCACTACTTAGTCTTTAATTTCCAACAAAATGTTTTGTTTTGCTGATTGCATCATTGAACATTTTAAGACTGTCTCATTTAGGTACTGGCTGTATCATAATATCAGTGATAATCTCACCAGTAAGTCTTACTTCTTTTGAAAACATAAGACTCCTAAAAAAACTGAGATATGAAGGCACTATAAATAGTTTTGAGATGTACTTGTATGACATCTCAAGAAGAGAGGATGAAGTGAAGAGAGCACCTGTGTGCAAGTCAGAACAGCTACTGGACAACTGAGAAATTTTATGATCTTGTCTAATTTGCAAAGGTATGAATCTTTAACATATATCTTACCACAAATACTATACCGTGAATATATTCCACATATATATTTTTAACCAAGGTCTGTTTTTCTAGCACCAGAAAATTTGTGGTTGACAGCCATTATGGAGGTCAACAACTACAGCAGCCATTAGCAAAAGCCTTTTTTTTTTTAAGACTATCTATTAGATACTATCTATAGATATATATCTATATTTTTTACCCTTTATTTTTTAAGACTATCTATTAGATACTATCTATAGATATATATCTATATTTTTTACCCTTTATTTTTTAAGACTATCTATTAGATACTATCTATAAATATTACCTATGATAAATAGCTAATTTAGAGCTATATATTAGACACTATTATTACACTATCTATTAGAAACCATGTACTAGGAGCAAAGAGATCTCACCTAAGTTGATATTCTTATAATGCACTTACAGTAGAAAGGGAGAGCAGGTTAAGTCTTGTCTGCAGAATACCCAAGGGCCTTACCATGAGATGTGCTCTGATAAGAGCAAGAAAATCCAGCAAGTCCTTCCAGCAACTTTCAGAACTGAACTTTTCTGCTTATGTATCATGCAAGATAGGACATTAAATATAAAGAACGGTTTCACAATATTCTAAGAAGGATTCAGAAAGATGCCTGTATTTTAAACTCTTTGCTTCCTCATTATTTGGCCATTATGTCACAAAGCTTGATGAGTTAGCTTTCTCAGATAGTAGTTCTATCATTCCTCATCAGGTGTCTGAGCCCACAATGATCATCAAGGTATAGCAAGAGTTAGCTGCTCCCTAAATGATGGAAAGACAGGAGACAAATGAGATAAAAAGGTTAGCAGGGCAGGGCCCCCTCAGAGGTGGAACAGATCCAGAGGTCATGGCCAGGTTCAACCAAGAGTGCAAATCAGCAGAAAGGTTCATAGCAATAAGGCAGGACCAAGGTCAAATCAGGAAAACAATCTGCAGGTCAGAAGCAATTAAGGGTAATCAGGGTGAGATATTGTCCAAATATCACAAAATAGGCTCAGAAGGACAAGACAAGTCAAGCTAGGAGGTCAGTCCATGGATTAGGGCCCAGGTCAAGAGGATCTGTGTCTAGG
Source organism: Sclerurus mexicanus (assembly GCA_013396755.1). Classification (NCBI taxonomy): domain Eukaryota; kingdom Metazoa; phylum Chordata; class Aves; order Passeriformes; family Furnariidae; genus Sclerurus; species Sclerurus mexicanus. Next base: position 90,150 of record VWZF01006904.1, read on the forward strand.
CACAGAAGCGCTTGAGCTAGTTAGCAACCAACACACTGACAACACAGCTCAGACAGAGGCTGAAGACTCAGGAGTGAGCCAACATGGATCCCTTGTGTTTATGGGCAGAGATGTTGATGAAGGCCCCAGGTGAGGCTGGTCTTGGCTATAAGAGCATGAGAGTGCACTCAAGCCTCCAGCATGGGTGATCTTGGCCACCTGCTCGTGATTTGGAGGTAACCTAAAAATCTGTGATGATAACACAGTTATACTGCCAATGCAAAAGAGATTCTTCAAACCTTCATTGGGAGAATGTCCCTGGAGTTTACCACTCAAAGAAAAACACAAGCAGGGCAATTTTCAATTAAAGTCAAAAGTAGGGCATTTTTTAGAATTTTTTTCTTTTTTTTTTAGTTTAAAACATAAAGCACCTTGAATGTATAGTTTTGGCTGTGCTAAAATAGCACAGAAAACAGGAGATTAATAGAATTCAGATAAGCATTAGACTTAATAGGCTTAATGAGAACATGTAAAATAGAATAATTTTTGAAAGATACAAGTTTTCAAGCTCCAAGCCATATATTAACCAGGAAATGAGAGAAGCTAAAAAGTTCATTCCATTATGATCCACTTTTCTGAGCAGGCATAATCAGGAACGAGCACTTGAAAAATAAAGAGCAAAAGAGCCCTCTTCAGTTTGTAAAAGTAACAACTTATTTGCAAACTGTTCTTATACTGAAGTTCCCCTCTCCTACTTACTGTCATTATAACTATGGATATTCTTTGCATAGTGCATATATATAAACCCCACAGTTCAGATGCCCAAATTAATTGCCAGTCCAAAAGTCAGTCTTTGTGGGTCTAGCATTCAGTCTGTGTCTTATTTCCTCATTTGTGCAATAGCATTAATAACATCTTTCGAGTTTACAGTATAATAAATATGTCAATGAGTGTGATGGATTGAGATATTAAAGAATTTAGGGCACATGACAAATAAGGGTTGGATTAGGATTCAGCAAAGCACATGCAGACCTCCAATGACCGATCTTCAAACATTATCTTACTGACCCCTTTCTACCTACAATACAAAAAACTCCTATAATTTTCAACAAGGGGGTTAAATTCAGGGAATCATGAAATGTTCAACCTTAGGAAGATACAGGTGCCTGGATGACACTATGTTGACATACAGCAGCGTAGGAAGGCTCTGCAAAGGGATCTGAGCAGGCTGGATTTATGGGCCAAGACCAGTGATATGAGGTTCAACAAAGTGAAGTGCCAGATGCTGCACTTCAATCACAACAACCCCATACAGCCCTACAGGCTGGGGGGAAGAGGTGGCAAAGTGCCCAGCAAAAAAGTACCTGGAGATGCTGGTCAGTACCTGTCTGATCACGAGCAAGCAGTGTGCCCAGGTGGCCAACAAGGCCCATAGCATACTGGCCTGTACCAGAAATAGTGCGGTCAGCAGAGCCAGAATAGTGATCATCCCCCTATATTTGGCACTTTTGAGGCCACACCTCAAATACTGCATTCATTTTTGGGCCCCTCACTTCAAGAAAGGCATTTTCAGAGCATGTCCAGAGGACAATGGAGATGGTGAAGGGTCTGGAGCACAGGTCTTGCAAGGAAGGGCTGAGGGAGCTGGGTTTGTTTAGCCTGAAGAAAAGGAGGTTCAGGGTTAACTTAACACTATCTACAACTACCTGAAAGGAGGTTATAGCAAGGGTGTCAGCCTCTTCTCCCAGGCAACTAGCGACAGAACAAGAGGTCATGGCCTCAAACTGCACCAGGGTTGGACACCAGGAATAATTTCTTCACAGAAAGGGTGGTTACGCATTGGAATGGGTTGCCCAAGGAGCTGATGGAGTCACCATCCCTGGAAGAGTTCAAGAAATGACTGGACATGGCACCTAGTGCTGTGGTCTATTGACAAGATGGTGATGAGTCAAAGGTTGAACTTGATCTCAGAGATCTTTTCCAATCTAAATGATGCTGTGTGATTCTGTGTGTGACTGGGCTGCAAAGTGCCTTAAGAAGTTGGTCTTGATCCCATATTGACTTCATCAATAGCCTAGTTGGTTGGACTTTTAGTCAGTTCCTTGACTTACTTCACAATGTAGACTCCTGCAGAAATACACCTCACTCTTCCCTGGCACAATGCCCATAAACTGTTGAAATAGTTATAATGAACTGGTATTAGATATTATTTATGTTCCATGCTTGGAGTTATGCTTTCTCAAAGCCACCCTCTTAATTACAAGAAATAAGAAGACTCTGCTTTTGCAATACATTTGTACTCCCCTTAATGGCCTGCCAGCCTCCATGCTAAACAGATACTTTTATTTGCATAAGTAGAGAAGCAAGAAGCACAAGGAGATAGATGGGTGAACATTAATTAAAGTTTATAAGGCTGGGGAAAAATAGCCATTTTAAAATTTCTAAAACCCTCTTCCAAACAATCTTTTCCTGTTCATATTATAATATAATGCTTGAAGACATAATGTACTAATTGCATAAGGAGCTACAAGCTTTATGTTAAGTATTTCTTGAGAGATAAGGACAGAGAGATGCTGAGACAATTCCAGCTCAGCTCCTCCAGATACCGTCAGAGGTCAAAAGTAACTTCTTACATGATAGAAACCTCTTATAACCAGAAAACTATCTTAATTAAAGTTGCTATCAGGTGGAGATCCCAACCAAAACTCACCAAATAGCAGAATTGCAAAGCTATTACTGAAAATCAGATCTAATTTCACATGAGATACCATAAACATAGCTATAAATAGCAAAGGCTAGGATGTCAATGTAAAATCATATTGCCCTTGGTTTCCATGTACATTATCTTTATGGCAAACAGTTAGGATTACTGTGAAGCTTTTTCTCACTGTCAAATTAAGCACAGCATAGCAGCTGTGATGCTGAACATACTCCATATGTTATCTCAGAACACAGCTGCTTCAATATCAGGTACAACTAAACACCACATCTACTTCAGCTCCAAAAGCTGCAGCATGTTCCTCCTGAACATGACTAGCTGAATATATTGTGCTAGGTATGTGCTAGGCTGCATTTCCTCTATGAAGTCAGTCAATATGCTGAAAGACTACACTAATTATGTCCATATAGAACATCTACTGTGCTAGAATATACACTGGATGTTGGCACATTAATGTTTTGCTGATATTACTGCATTCTATATAATTGTTTTATAAGCCTTCGTTAAATACTTCATTACATGCTTCAGTATGAAAAGGGCAGCTTTTGCATGATTTGAAGTTGATGGTGAAATAACAGACTTGAAATGAGAATACATTTTTCACAATTTTTGGGCTTCATTTCTTTTTTAGGTAAGAAGCACAGAATCTAGGACTGCTTAACTGTATAAAAAAGTTATTGATATACAATAGGATGTTATTTTATTCACACTCAGTAGTAACTCAGTGAACCTGTTCACATGTAGATGAGTAAAGCCTAAAGTGCTGTAAATTTTGCTGTGAATTAATTCACAGTGTTCCTGTAAGGACTTTGAAAAATTGAAAAATTGGAATTGTCCCTTCCAGCTCAGCATATTCTATGATTCTATCATTAAGAGTCCACACCACCTCTACTGAGTAGACCAGCCACTGATATTAAAAAGGTAAAATATAGTTTTAAAAAAGACATGAGGGGAAAAAAAAAAAAAGGAAAAATGTAATAAGAGGGAAAAAGAAGAAAATAAAAGCAAAAAGCGAAATCACCAAGAAAGGGAGTGGGAGAAGGAGACTAAAAGTTTTCATATTTTAGTTAGGCAGATCCTTAACCTCAGGGAAATTGACAGATTTCTTCTGAATGGGTAGGAGCCTTTTAAAGAATTGGAATTCCATATCTATGTCAATTTTATTACTCTTGGAAAAAAAATTGCTAGGCAAAATATTTTAGAAACACATTGTTTCTTTCCTTTTAATTATAGCCACCACTTTCTCATTACATGAAAAATGTACCTCCCCTTAAAGAGAATAAGGAATTGTTTTATCTGGCAAGAATGTATAGAGATATAAAAATTATATTCGTGTGTGTGTGTGTACATGTATTCATGCCTAGTATATGCAAATAACCTATAGGCTTATACTCAAGATTCAACTAGTAAAAAAATAAATCAAGAAAAAATAATTTAGACACGAAGGCTACTGTTGAAGCACAATAGATTTCCTAAAATCTCAAGTAAGGCTCTATTGCACTGGAAAACTTTATCAAGCTTGATTCCCCACTTTAACCAAGAAGCAGATGAGGCAGAACTCCTAGATAACTGCATGGCTTCCCATTCTAGTGCAACAGAGTCTGTCTCCCACACTCCTGGGAGAACATGGATAACTGGCTACCCAGAACTGCCCACGCAGGAAACATGGTACCCGAGGAAAGTCACAAAAATGTTTGGCTGTGATTTCTTGAAAGTTCAATGACCTGAATGTGATTTCATGACACAGTTTCAATTTCAGTCTACAGTGGTTCCCAACAGAAAATGATGATGAAGACTGGATTATGAAACAACAAATCGCACTAGTTGAAACACATAGATTTGCATGAGTTCTATGGATGCTGGCTCACAGTGTAAAAGTTCAGGTAGAAAGAGTAGTTTAAGGAAAGTGGAATAAACTTTGTAAACATTTTCTAACACTAAGCACCTTTAATCTCTAAAACACATAGAACTTTTACTGGACCAAATGAAATACTAATTTCTTACGTACCATTTCTTGTCTTTGACTCCCTACTGCCCTTTTGCTATCTACAGTATTATGGTAGTCATCCTTACTTCAGTCATACATTCTCAGACTGAGAAGTCTTCTCTAAAATTTGCGGCCTTCATTTGCAGCTGTATTCAATCCTACTCTAAACACATGTCCTTCCCTTTTCCATTTGTTTCCCCCCCCCCCCCCCCCCCTGGGGGGGGGGGATAGCCACTGGGCTATCTCAACAAACTTTCTTTGTTGGACTTTCACATTCATACATCAACTATTCATGTATCCATTTTTTGGAAGACTCTCCTACTCCTGTAAAACAGTAATTTTCTGCATTTAGTCTGAATAAAAATAGCTGGCATATAGCCATGCCATTGTTCCTTTTAGGCAACAGCATTTTGGGTTTCAACAGTCTTCCAAACTCCATACCATGACTCCATACCATGTAACCTGTTTCCTGTCTTCTCAACAAAAGACATAAGGGGCAAAAATATGACAAAATAATATTAATGGATTGACATACAATCTCAGAGATAATTCACAGACTGTTCACAGATTGATTCCCCAGTCTATACCTCAATAGACAAAAAGAAGGATGAAGACAAAAACATTACTATATTTTTGTACTTTTGCTTTAGATAAAGAAAAACAAACAGATAAATAAACAAAATCCCAAAAACCACCCAAACCCTCAAGGCAATTAACTTCATATTTTTGAAAACTGTTGTACTTACTGTAAAGGTTACACAGTAGGACTCAGACTATCAAATTTCAAGCCTCTCAGAAGATAATGGCTGAGTTATATACCCTCCTCACAGGAGATGGTTAGTGTTATAATGGAACCAAACACCACTTGCTCCAGAAATACTAGCAGTCAGGTTTTTATGTGTACTAGAAAATACAGACATTTTACATAGTAGGTAGAAAAACTAGAGAGGAGTGGAGGTGGTAAATCAAAAGCATTAGAGATAGGAATAAATTCCAAATTGCTATCCATTCACTGGAGCACAAATGCAGCTGACATAGTATGAGGGAGATTATCAGGTGTTTATCTGTCTAAAATGTTAGAAATTACATGTAAAAGAATGTTTTGATTTGACTCAGAAGACGCTGCAGTCAAATTGATCCTCTAGCAGCTGTAGCACCTTTAGCATCTGGGAATATAAATCACAAGATGCCCAGTGGAACTGGGATTTGAAATTAAGATGGAATAGTTCAGAAAAGAGCAGTCTATACAGCTCTGAGCTGTTTATATCTGCATGAGTACCATGGAGGAAGAGGTGGGAGGGGGAATAAAAAAGGTTTACCCAAATCACACAGAAAGGAGTTGCTTTTCCCCCTATATTTCCTGATAATAAACTTAAAAAAGACTTTCTTTAACAATACTCTTACACCTTGTAACAATTGAATGTGGGTGCCTCTTTTAAGCCTTCATTCAGATTATTCAGTATAAAATTAATAGAAGCCAGAGAATATAAGCTCATCAGTTGATGTGAAAGCTGAAAATAAGAACGTCTGGATAAATCTTTCAACATCTTCCACAAATGTTGGACAATCACACACATAAATTTATAAAAGAGAACACAACCACAATTTGAGAGTATCTAGAATTATCCAATTATCCTATAGTCACGTATAGTTTAATGGTTTGATATGTCTTAGATACATCTGTTAAACAAACAGAGGTAGAGAAAAAAAAAAAACACAACACATATTGCTAACAGGCTTTTGAAGACAACTTTATTAGCATATAAAAAATATGAGAAAGTCCTGAGCTGAAATCTGCAACAAGAAAATAAAAAGTTATTTTCTATAAAATTCCCCAGGAGATGCTGAGCCTGTAGATTCCAGTGCTGACATAACTTGCAGGTGGCTTTTAGAACAAGTTGCACCATTTGCTTTCTCATTATAAAGGCAAAACCCCCTGTCATCCTGAAAGAGCAGAAAAATTTGAGGCTTTAAGCATTCCACTATGTCCCAGCCTACAGCTCGATGTATATTTGAAGGTAAAATAATAAATGCTGTACACAACAACCCTTAGGCACCCTCAAGGAATAAAAAGTTCTATGTGAAAGTAAAGGATTGTTTTACTTGTCTGAAATGAGCTAAGAAAGATAATGACTGGTCTCATTTAGAAAATGAGATGCAAAAAACTGAGAGAGGCTCTGGATCATGTAAGTTCTAATGCTTCTGCTATTATGTCTTTTTATGATTGAAGCACTACTGTTTGATGAAGCATTTTCTTCTAAATGACACTACTGAAGACATTAATGAAGCAGCAGACCTAGTGAGTTAAATTAACATCTTTAACTTCCAAAAGTGATAATCATTAATATTAATTAGGACACAGAAAGCATAATACGTAACACTAAAGAATCCAGAATAACACAAAATTTAGCAAAAGTTTATCTGAACGACAGTGAGGCAAAGAAACACCAGGAAAATATCTCTTTGTTTATACCTTTGTTAATTTGCATTGTGACAAATTATAGTCACTCGTCTGTTCCAAACATTGTCCATCTCAGCTTGCTGAACTTGACTGGGAGGGTTGGTCCTGACAAGCTCTTATTTATCTAAAATTATTAAAATGAAAGGTATTTAAAGCCTGTCTTCATACACACACACACACATTTGTTATTAACAATAAAAATAAACACAGGATTACATTAAAATCCAAAATTATTATGAACACCCAATTAAATGCCTACATAGTTTCTTAATTATAATGAACTTTCATTCTCTTAATGACCACTTGTTCATTTAAGGCATTAAATATAATTTTATCTCCTTTTACCAATACTTACTTTTTAACAGTTGATGCCACAAAAATACAAACATCTGGAAAATAATAGCCTTAGCAATTTAAGACCACAGTAGAACAGAATGGGAAGACACATTCAGACACACATATTTGCATATATAATTTTCTATGCACATACACAATGCGTTTTAAATACATTGGACAGACCTATCATCATCACTATAAAAGCTTTCTATCCCTGGAAAATTCAAATAATCTGATATTTGAAGTTAGACATTATAGTGAGCCAGTCAAACACTATTTTAGTATGGAGATATCCACTTTATCTTTGTTATATTTCAAAATCTTCTTCATTATATTTTGGAGATATAAACTAAAGAGGGAATATACTATTTGATTGCTTCTAAATTTTGAGGAGGATCCAATGTAGAGTTCAAACTAAAACAATTATTTTACCTATACAATATTCTAGATCAGTTCTATACAATAAATGTTAGCCATATAAACTTGAGAAGTTCTAGAAAATGTCAACATATTTGATTTGTTGTGTGATGAGAGAAATTTTTTTATTCATCTGCTCTTTGAACTTTAGGTTTTATTTGTTGTACTCTGCATGTTTTACTCTACCATACTAATTACTAGATGTTTTTAGCAGATAGGAGATTTGCATTCAGTCCCATGACAGCGACACAAAGGAAAACCAATAAACACTCCAAGATTTTCAAGATAAGAGATTTCACAAGGTACAGTATGACTGCCACAAAGCAAATGACTATCCTGACTAAACTAGATTCTCTGCAGCCTTATATCCCTGAAGCAGTGTAAATCAAGCAAATCGACCCTGATATACAGGGTCGGAAAAACCTATAAACCAGATGCTACCACACTGTCCCTGCTCCCGCCCTGCCCCATATGCCAGTGTTACCTTGTGCTGCTATCCATAGGCACACCCCAGTCTGCACACTTCAGTACCTACACACCTGCTGCTCTTGACATCCTTTGCACACGTAAACTCCTTTTTCTCACTAAATGTGATGGAGAAAAATGTTCTCCTCCTTTTAAGTGAGCAATGAAATTAAAAAATTGATGTTAAAATACAAAAGTACTACAGCCAAAATGATAACCACCCATGCAGACCGAAGCCCTCCACTCCCACGACATCTACTCAGCTTGACAAATTGCTTTCTCTGCTTTAGTAACCCACAGATTTAATTTTGGTTGGAACATTCAGTTAACACTCCAGTCCTTCACTCATCTACCCATCCCTTCCTGACTACAAGACTCTCATTTTTACTTTCAAGACTACTCATTCTAAGCTTGTCCAAGCATATTGCTTTAAATCTTAAATCCATTATCCACTTCAGATTACGAAAACTCTATCAAAACTCTAGCACATATTCCAGTTGGGCTACAGTGCAAGGATCTCATACATAGCTTTTACCCCAAGGCCATTCCCATTCCTTACATGACCCTATCAGAGTCTCTTGGAGACAGTTCTACGTCAAACCAACTGCTGCCTCCCAGATTACAAAACCCTGAGTAGTCATAGCCTAAAGTGGATCCAGCCAGTGTACATTTTGTTTCTTTTGTGAAATAACAGTAATTGCTGTTACGTTATTACCAGCACTTCTGAGTTGCCATGCATAGACTTTATTGAGATTTTTATGGTTGTCTACCTGCCCATTATATGGGTCTTTTCCATTTGAGCTGGAAGAATTCTCAGGGAGAAGGGAAATTCAGTTCCAATACACAAGTAGGATAGAAAACTATGAATATCTAGACCATGCAATTATAGAAGCATAAGACTGCACATACAATTAGCTCTTACTGGTTTTATATGTAAATCTTAAATAATAGCCCCACAAAGTGTAGTGTCCAAAAGAGACCCATGCAGATGGTAACTGTACTAGAGGGGAAGCCATACAAGGTCTGAGGTCACTTGGTTTGTTCAGTCTGGAGGAGACTGAGGGGATAGCTCATTGCCATCTCCAGTTTCCTCACAAGGGGAAGTGGAACGGGAAGAGCTGATCTCTTCTCTCTGATGACCAGCAATAGAAAACAAGGTAACAGCATGAAGCTCTGTCAGGGGAGGTTTAGGTTGGATATCGGGAAAAGGTTCTTCATTCAAAGGGTGGTCAGTCACTGGAACAGGCTCCCTAGGGAAGTGATCACAGTTCTTTGGACTGGTGTCATTCTTGGGGCTGTCCTGTGCAGGGCCAGGAGTTGGACTTGATGATTCTTGTAGGTCACTTCTACTCAGTATATTCTATGACTCTATAATTCTAAGCACAATTGTTATCTCCTTTGTCTACTGGCACAAATTAGTCCTAGGAACCCACATGAAGAGCTACAGATGTTCTGAAAATGAAAAAGCTTCTCTAAAGCTTTACTGTCTTTCACTTGGCTTTATAGTGTTTGAAAGTAAATTTCTTACATATCAAAGTTCTTTCTTTCAAGCTGGCTCTTTACATGGGCTCATACAACTGCCATTTTTATTTTGTACAAACCAAACGGAGAGAATCTGTTGTGTCTTCATTCAATTACCTTTCTCCCAGTGAAGAATTAATACCATAGAAAATTCCTTCAGCTTGTAAGTCCACATATAATACCCATACACTAAAAAATCAATCCTATACTGGAAAAAGAAGGACAGTTTTTCTCAAAACTATTTATCACTGACTTCTGTGATTCTTTGCTAAGACTGTTTCGCCTGTATAACAGTAAAAGATAAAATTCCACAACTATAATGAGCCATAGAAAGAGAACTGAAGAAATCAAAGATGATTGCAATATTCTACATACCAATTGTAATATCATACATATCCTATATAAGAATGAAAAAAAGGAATTCCTTATATACAATTTCCAGATAACCCTAGAAATGGAACCATATATTGCCTGGAAGGAAGATAAGAAATAAAATACCCAAACAAAAAACACCATCACAATTTGGAAAAAACCAACAAAAAAGACAGCCTTACTAGCATACTAACTTGATAGTCATACTAACTTGAACTGATGTGATTAAATTTCATTCTGATCTTGAACACAGAGAGGAACTTAAACCCAAAGATATTAGCAGGATACATCAACAAATCATTTAGGAGGATTTCATTCCAGTGAAACATGCTACTGTATTGTCTCCCCTTGAGTTTTAGTTCTAACCACTTAAAAACTGAATTCTGCAACTACAGAGTGAAAGAAGAGAAGGATGGAAAAAAAAAGACAACCCTTCCTGACCTCATAAAATCACCAGGAAAGCTTTGAAGCTTAAAATTAACACAAATAAAAGTGCAAATTAGAGGCTGACATGACTTCTTTCAACACCCTTTAGATATACTCAAACATCAGATATCAATATGTTCATACTTCTTATGCCAGAAGTTTTTGGACCTATTTACATAACTCATTTTTGTAGGCTTATTTCCAGCTTCACCTTAACACCATTTAGTTGCTCTGACTCCAATACACTTAGAAATCATTTTAGAACAGCACGTCTTATTGCAGACCTCCTTCAAATCTATTCTCAATTTATTTATGACTATTAAATAATAATTTCTTTGGTCCTAATCTTTTCTTTTAACATAATTTTCCATAAACATATTGGAGAAGGAGAATAATCATCTCTTCTCAACTTCAGCTGGATTACACTACAGAGGCCATGTCTTCTCATGTTCTCTAACCAGCACAATAGCTCTCCCTACTCTGAGTACATTTGAAATCACATTCTTTCTTCTTAGAATAGTATCTGATATGTCACACTACATATGGCTTAATATACAATGGCAGTAGTATTCCACTAAGGTTGTTAATTCTCACTTAATGCCTTCTAGAACCAGCTTTGTCATTTCCCTGCTACCTAGCACTGTCAGAAGATAGTCATTCTCTGACCAATACATTCAGATTCTCCCACCACCTCCAGATGGTAAATCCCCAAATGATACCTAAATTCGTAGTAGATGCCTCTTCATGCCAGACTTTACTACTGGATTTTAATCTAGATCAATTATTCAGAACAAGACCTCCCTCCGTTTAACACTGTTGAGTGATACAATCAATCTGTGCCTAATTACAGTTCTCACACTTTTCAATGCATCCTTGACCAAGCAATAATTTATCTTATTTAAAAAGATATTCAGTCATATTTTTGCCTCCAATTCTGAACCAGAAAAAGAAGTGCAAGTTTTATTTTATTACCATTATTTATCTGTCCTTTAATAACAAGTCATGACTCATTCTTATTAGAACCACTTGTACACCCATATATATGCATTTGCCTATACTCATATACATATTTAAAAAGGCTGGCCACATGAACAGATACAATTCTTTCATCTTGAAGGTAAAACATAGTATCTGTTTAACACCTCCCTATGAAACTTAAAAATGAGTGTCTCCAAATGATATTTTAAAATTCAAATTACTGAAGAGGAAAGCATGCTTTTGAGCATTAAAATTAATTAGAAAATGAAACAATCAAAAATGCATAAAACAATTTTTAAGCAATATCAAGTATTGTTTTCACATTACTGTGTTTTTAAGCAATGTCTCTTCTGTCCTTTTGAGTATTTGGGCAACTATTAGGAGGTCAACAAAATGTTCTGTATCATTCACCAATTATTAGATCAGCCTCAAGTTAGAAATGTCAATAAACTTTTTCCTAACATTTTGAGTGAAAATGAATGCAAAGAGCATATCTATGGAAAATGCTGAAACAAAAAACTCCAAAAGTAGCAGCTCCTTTCAATAGTGTTATTGGGACTAATGATATTTTTCTATGAAAAAATAAAAACTCCTTTCAAAAGTAATCAGCTCTACAAACTATTTAACAGAATGACTGGAAACTAATCAATCAGTCTGAGTGCACCAAAAAATGACATGCTATATGATTTTGACACAGATGACGTCTATTCATGAACAAAAAAATTCAATGCACTTAGTTCAGCCAATGAGATTGGGGGAGTGGCTGCTCTTCTGTCTGGCACATGTTGGCACATGTCCAAAAAAGGACTATATTCCTATGACATTTACTGAAAAGCCACTGTATGGAAGTTCTTAATTCAGAAGTACACAGGAATAAGAACCAAATTTCCAGAACTGTTGTATGCATGAACTGAAAAACCTACAGTTATTTTGTACCAGATTTCCAGTGCACTTTACATCCTCTCCTAACAAATCAGGTTCATAATACATAATTTATTATTACTCTCAAGAGCCATACCAAATGGGGTATGATGTCTGCATCAAAGTGGGGTACTGAACATGTGCCAAGGAAGGCAGCAAAAGAACTACTTTATCATTTCAGCACTTCAGCCTTCTATTATGATTGCATTGGCACCTTTCCTAATGTATAAGTGAATTTAATCTGCAGCAATCCTATTTGAAAGGTGTGCTGTATGAACCTTGAATTTTAATGTAAAAAATTCTGGATAATTTTTCACACACAATATGGAAATTAGTGAACTTCATGCACTTGGCTCCTTCTAAATCTGAAAAAGTTACAGATCTGCACAAAGAGTTAAGCAATTCTGAAAATTAGTAATCATCACATATGGACATAAGATATTCCTAGTGAGTTAGTGACTTCAGGTTAGTGACTTCATGTATAGGAGATGTTTAAATCTGCATCAAACTTGACTCCTTTCAAAGTCACCTAACACCCAATGCTCAAGAGAAGAAATACAGTATAAATACAAATGCAAGATTCTTCCACTTTCCCTTAGTTAATCCACTGTTTTTCAACATACAGACCACTGGAGTATTAAGTCTTGAGGCCAGTGACTTAACTCTCACTTGCCTCTGAGTCTCTGTATGACCTGTTTCAGCTTTGTCCTCTCCTCTTATGGAGACTAAGAGAGCCTGCAGGAAAACTAGAACTTCAGAAGTTTTAATACAACTACATGGTTGTAATTCCATTTTACAATTGCCATACTTTTCTTTCTATTCTTCTGCCCCCATCACATTCTTCTTTACTTTGCCTTCCAGACTGCCTCATTCCTCTCTATTACAGTTAGGTTATCACCTATGTCACAAGATACATGACACGCCTATGCTATAGAAAATACCATAACATTTAAAATGTACAGTGGACCAGATTTTCTATCCTAGTACCCTGACTCAGATCATCCTAAAGTTAATCAGATTTATTGACAGGTCAGTTGACGTAATAACTAGAAAGCTATGTAAAACTAAATCTCACAGACTTCTGTAAATAAATGGTTGCACTACATTCCAGATCAACAACTTTCCTATTGTTTCAGTCTCCAGTTGCCCTGTCAACTCAGCCCCTCTGCCTGCACCAGATAGTTGTGCTATGCACATTCCTTTCAAGCCACCACAGCAGCAGTTTTGCAAAACAGGTTATCTCCACAGTTTTCAGCAGACTGCAGCATTTAGGAATTCCTTCTTTCAGGAGGCTATCTCAGTAGGTATCTTAGTTATATCTCCAGAAATGGAAGATGAGAGAAGTAGTTTGTTTTATCATTCTTAGTTCCTGAGGCAAGGCTTTTCACTAACAACTCTCTAAAACAGAATTCGATGCATAGGAGAGGTACATCCCTCCTGTTATTCTTTTTATCCTAAACAAGGCAATCCTGAAAGACGAATCAACTTGCATAGCAGATAGCAGGTATGATTCTTGAGCTACCTTATGGCCTTTTAAGATCCAGCCTGATGAGTCACTTGTATAATTTCAGAAGTATTGTATCATTTAAATATTTCATCAGCAAAGGCAAAGCAACAAAACAACAACAACAACAACAAAACAAACAACAACCAAACAAAAAAAAAATCCCAGATTTTTTTTGTTCAGGTTGTGGGTTTTTTTCTTCTTCTACCTGAAGAACTAGCATTTTAACAAAAGAAGCCAGCAGGAAAAGGATGATGCTGAAATATGTGTATATGTCTGTACATAAAGAAAGCAAATCATAGGTTATCAACTTGGATATGCCACGCTTCATCTGATCATTGCTAAATGTGAGCAATGAAAACAGAGTTAATGTTCCATAGAGAAAACAGAAGTGACAGTAATGCCCAGGAATGGACTTTTACACAAAGAACTCACTGGAAAAGCTCAAATGTCAAGTGTAACAGAAGTTTACATTACTTCAGGTTTATGACTTATGCCCCATGTTTCCTTTTTTCCTATGCATAGAAACATACAGAGCAACACAATTTAGAATCTGGTTTTAGCATAGCACTTTGCTTTTAATTAGTGCCTGTACAGTCAGTTGTCAGGATTCCCAATGTGTGTGAAAATTCCTTGAAGAAAATAACTGTTATTCTGTCACCTTCATGTGCAGAGCAGTGCCTCAAGGATGGACAGATCATAGTACAAGGCAAAATTCAGCTGGACCTGATACTTGTTTAACGCTACTTGCCTGAAGTAGAAAGGAAGTAAATTCCAAAGTAGTTTTCTAGACTCTGCCTACTCCCTGCTGGAAGAGAATTTGTATTTAAAGCTTCAGTGAATCCCCGCAGCAAAGCTTGTACTCAGTTTCCCCAAATGTTTCATGTATTACCAAGCCTCTCCCATCTGCCTTAATACAATGTGTTTCTTTATGAGACCCATTAACATATTTTTAAAAACTGGGATCTGTAAACAAAATGGTGGTTCACAACATAGAAAATATATCTGGAAGCAAAGACATTTTCTGAATTAAACTAGAATAAAAAAAAAAAACAAACAAAAAAACAATCCACCAAACAACCAAAAATGAAAACAAACCCCCACAAACAAAACAAAACAAAACAAAACCAGGATTCTCCATAAGTTGAATTATACTTGTTTACCGCACACAAGTGTGTAACTATGGCTAGGGTGGTGGGCTTGCAAGCTGTAAAATATAGCAGAATTGAATGTTTTGTTTATTCCTATGATCTATTAGAAATCACAGGCCTGATTTTCAGATGTACTGAGCCTGTCTCTTCCATTTACTTCACTCTGGGGTATGTGTAGTCTGTCAACTCTCTTGGAAATCAAAACCCAGTAACTTTACATGATATTAATGGCCAGATTCTCAGCCTTCAAAGGAAGTACACTGATTTATATTGGCTGAGGCTATGTCACTCATGCTCTGTTTCTGGATTCTACAACCTCTCTGCTTACATTAAAATAAGTAGAAATGAGATAAATAAAGAGAGAGAGAAATAAATAAATTACATGAATTGGACAATAGATTAAAATAGACAAATTAGACCATCACAGGACTGCTCCCTCCCATATACTCCTTTCCGTCCTCTTGTGAACTTGTGCTTCACTCTTCCTGCTACCTTCTTCATTTGCCTTTGACAGGCTGCCACTACCAACTCCTTCTTACTCCCTGGTTTCCAAATGCAGTCAGCCTGACTGGACACAAGCTGACTGCAGGACATTCAAAGCCTTTGCACTTAAATTCTCAGTGCCTTGATCTAGATGCACATCTATGCAGACTGGCAGCGAACAGAATCAGTTAAATCAGCTATACTGTATCACATAATTTATTACTCGACTTCATGATACTGAAATACTAGATTTTTGAAGGTCACTGTTCATGTAAACTTCATAACATTCAGACAATTTACATCAGAAGAATGTTCCCCTGTATGACAAGGTTTGAATCTACATAGCAATTTTTTGGTTTTGGAATGATACTACTTGTCAGTACTTAGTAAGTTTACCTTTTGACCTATGAAAATTTGTCTCAGAGCAGCACAGCATGATGTGGAAACAATTAAGATATTGTCCATTGGATGTCTACAGAGGTTTTCCAGCATCTGATAATGAGGTGACATGATTGAATAATTGCAAGAGACTATTAAGAACATGCGATTTTGATACAATGTACTTCAGTCTCAAACTGATAGTTTGGTAAATCCCCCACAGTATCACAACGGATTCTGTACTCATGACTCCCTACAAAACTCATTCCTCCATTTGTAAGAATTTTATAACTCAGAAAATATATGGCATTGAATTCTGAAAATACAAAGTTTCAGGTATGTATGGAGGAATTTTTAATTCTAGTTCAGATTTATTGTTTTGCTTCTGGAAATGAGATGGATGCAGACAAAAACTACTGTCATAGCTATGCAAGGAAAAGCTGTTTCTCATGCAATTCATGAGAATGAATTGAGTGTGTTTATGTACTAGTGTAAGATTTGTTTTCATTGTTCAGACATTCACTTATTCCACTAGATTGGTTCTGCACAGGCATAGAGGAGTTGTGTGTGGCAATGACACATGGAGCTCCTCTGTACAAAGAATGCTTTTAGACTCCAAATTTCTGTTACACTGAAGGAGAAAGAGAAGATCCAGTGATTTATATTTTACTTCACTTTACATTCCTTGTCAGCAGAATAAATCTCACTTTGTCAAGTCTATAGAACTCTTCCTCCCCTAAATGAAAAGAAAGATGATACAAAATAAGAATTCTACATCCAACAAACCAAGCCTGAGTTCTCTATATTTTCTCTGCTAGACTATTTCTCTCTCTCATCCAAGAAGAGTGAATGAGAATCCTCAACTTTCAGACAGGTATCTGCCTCAACTTGCTGTATTGCCCAGCCTCTCTAGAAATGGCTGCTCGTTGTTACAGATTTTAGTTTCCAGTCACCACACTTCCCACTTGAGCTTCTAAAATTATCTTCAAATAGTATATAAGTAACAAGTAGCTAGACATCATACTCCTTTTAATTTTTCACTATGCAGGTCCTATACCTGCTATCATCCACCATCAATATACCTACCTCACTTAACACCTAACTTCTCTCTATGTCCAATTTATCTTCATTTTCTCATTTAAGATGATTTTGCTCCCCTACAGTGAATGCTTATATCTGGAAGAATTTAAATTGGCTGAATTAACTCAGCTAATTTCTATTTGGTACTACCTATGTAATTTACCTCACAAAATCATAAAATGACGTTGGTCTGTACTTTAACTACATAAACAAAAACAAAGGAAAAAAACACAAACATTAAGACATACTTTTGGTTCAGTTCCTTCAGTGTTCTATAAACAGAAACAGTTTTTACTTATATGCTATATGAAATTATAAAACTACTTTTTAATGGGTTTAACAATTTTGTTTCCATGCTAAAGACTTTAGACCCAAATCCATCTCAAAAATTACTTAACCCTTTTCAGGTGTGCAAAGCTGGCAATTTTAACAACTTGAATCTACAGACTTGAGAAGATATCTATTCTCAGCATGGATATACTTATAGCCATGTGAGTTTTACCAGTTGGTCTTTAGTGCTGTTTCAGTTGATGATTCATTTATTCTGTAGGTAGAAATAAGTATAGCTAATGAGATCACAGAAACATTCTGACAGCTTTGATGTGAATACAATCACTATATTAAGATCAGTGTGTGGAGGAGTAAAGGGTGGGATGTTCTCACTTGTAATTTGAAGTAAGTTTGGTGGATCTCAGTACACTGCATAGCAGACTGATGTTCAGAAAAATCACCAGTCAAACTAAAACAGGCACCATTCTTTGCAATAGCAGCAAAAAATAATGATTAAATGGGCACAGTAAGATCAGAACAAGCTTGCAATGCATTTGCTGAAGAGAAAATGTCCTGGGAAATTTGATGTCAGTCCCATCTATACAAAGAAACCATGGTCAAGTCAACATCCTTAATGACAAATAATTTTAGTTTTTAAAATCTATAGAATAAATTTTCAGATGATTTAAATCTGTGCTGGTTTACTGACTTCAGGAAAGCTGTGCTAATTTGCAGAAGTTTTTCACAGCTTTCCAGGATATTCCTCAAAAAATGTTTGTAGTTACCCACAACCTTAATATTTTATTTCTTCCTGTATGGTTATGCCAATTGTATGGTGTTTTTCCCTCAGAGCAGGCAATAGGAAAGATTCCTCTGAGCAAATTTAGCTGGAAGTAGGTAAAACATTTTGCTTGCGTCACCTGCAATGGGATTTATTTCAACTGATTTTTGCCATCTAGAAGTCAGATAGCTGGTCTAAACTACATACCTAAGCAGCCTTTACACTTATTTGGAAAGCAAAACTACCTCTGCAGAGGGCCACTGAATCCATAAAAGCTACTGTTTCTCTCCCGTTCACAGAGAGCACCCAGACAGCAAAGCAATCATGGTGTAGGTGCTGCTGAGTTATACACATCTCTGTGGAAGGAACTGCAAAGCTAACACCACAGGGATGCTCAAGAGCCCAGCTGTACCTGCAGGCTGAGCCCCATCCCTTCACAGGGAACTGAGAACCCCTAAGAAGTTGTTATTGTCCTCCATCTATGAACTGCTCTACTAGTGTTGGTTTTCTGAGATATGTGGTATACATCTTGCAGCTCTCAGATGTATGAAGATTTTTGCACTAGAGGTCACAGGATCAAAAAATTTGTGATCTCTTTTATAAAAAGTGAGCTTTTCAAAACATAAATTTTATGTTACCACTATCTTCCACCACAAAATGACTGAGCAGCACAATGGCTGTATGAAATCTCCTCTTTATATCTGAAGACAAAGGAGGTCAAAGGTAGAAAAAGGTATTGTGTAGTTTTACTCTTCATACACTTCAAAAAACTCAGTAACAACATGAAAATTTTAACGTGATGCAAACCCTTCACAAATCCAGTAGTATTGAAGCAATTTTCCTTCTCAAAGCTGATCGCCCTTCCATCTTTCTACAGAGCAGCACTGGAGAGAAGGGAGAAATTACTTTTTCTTGTGTGTAAAATTTAGGAATTTCCAAAATAATCATTCATTTTTCTTTATCTGTGCACAGCAACAATAAGTCTAAAATACTTTACATTTGCAGCATGAAGCTGGGAGGAAGAAACCTAAGCTCTCTCTGGGATGACAGAAACAGGAATAGGATGGAAGACATCTTGGGCAAATGAAACAGACTGATCAGACCCAGACAAAGATGCTACTACCCTTGTCTTCTTCCTCCTTGCATTTGGATCCACTTTGACAGCATGACATCTAAAAGCCATTACCACAGTCCACATGATGACAAAACTTGTAGTTTTGTTATCTTCTCCTCATGCTTTGCCTTTTCTTTCAGAACACCCTGATTCCCTATTATTCTAAGTACAGGAACCTCTCACTGTCAATGAAATGCATAAAAATCCAGTGACACTTGACTAAACTCAGCTTGAATAGATCTGACCTACATTTATGATTAAATTAAAAAAAATAAAAGAAAGGAAAAAAAAAAAAAGAAAAATTGGAGAAAAAAAAAAAGGCCAAGCCTGCTGTTTGAGGGAAAGGTAATGGTCTTACAACTTACTTTGTAAAATCATCTAAGTACAGGTTGTTTATTAATCTATACATACAGGTTCCATAAAGCAAATCCTTAATTTACATCTATAAAATGTTTACATATCTAACATAAAAGAGCATACAAATGGAAAAGCTGAAGAAAAGCATTCATGTCTTCCTCATGATTATATCTGCTTGTTAATCTGAAAGGAGTTCTAATGTTAAAAAACTGCACACAGTTCACCAGTAATCACACTCAGTTTCACAGTTTGTCCTGATTTCCTTGCATCACTGGAGGGTAAAGGATGGAAGGTAGTCTAATTCAATGAGGGGAAATTCCTCAAAGCACTAAAAAGCTAATTATTAAAGAATATGATTTGAACTAAGTCCACACACTCTCTTTACACATCTCATATATCTGGTGTGAAAGGCAAATGACAAATAGACCAAAGAGCTGAATGCTATGAGAACAAATGTGAGTGGATACAGGGCTGCATTTGATAAACTCAGAGTAAAATGACTTTCCTTTGCTCTTAACCCTGCTGTTTTGTTTTTTTATTATTTTGTTATATAAGGTATGCACTTTACTAGATCTATAGCCCTGTGTAATTGCTGGAATAATATCATGAGTGATTTTCCCAGTCATATTGGCAGAAATCCAAAAAAAAGCACTGCAGCAAGCACTATAGGTTTAGCTTCCCTATTTATTTTTACAAACATGTTTAAAAAAGCCAAAGTTCTTATGGCCCAAATCTGTAAGTCTACAAGCATTTGGAAATTTCCTTTCAATGCAAGTGCTAAGGAATCATAGACTTACCTAATGCTGTCAACTATTGCTAACACAGAATCATAACCGTTCTGAGTGAGAACTAACTCTTATTTACCAAGGAATAGAAGGAACCAGATTAGTAATACTACTAAAGCATAATGCAACACTGTATTTTGACATTAGCATGAAATACAAAAGTATATTCTTAGGGTTTCTCAAATAATCTGGTGACAACTTGTTTAGACATAAAAAGCATACTGGATTAAAATGTTACATCAGGAAACAGGACAAATAGATTAGTAGATAATAAAATATTTCCAAAGAGTTCCATATTTTCACAGACATATAGATTTCTCTGAGGTTAAATCAGTAATTTGTTATTTTGTAATTCAATTTGTTGTTGTTATCTACATGTCTATTAGAAAACCCTGTCATTTTCCTCATAAAGCTTGGCCTGAATAGATGGGTAAGTTACATTGGATAACTGAACTGTAGTTTAGTGCATTAAAGTCAGTATTGACAAGCTTATCTATCATGAAGTCATCAAATTGCCCTTAATGCAGTTTGCACACCTCATAAAAACTAGAAATACAAAAATTTCTATGAGCAAGGATGAATAATAATACTAATTCTGGTGACAGCCATGGTAATAAGTTTTTCCAGTAGTGCAGGTGCAGATAAGAGCTACATCATGCTAACTTTTTACAAATACAAATGAACTGGACAGTAAGCCCTGAGGAGCAAGAACACAGCAACACAGCAGTGCAAGGAGCTACCAATGCAGAGAACAGCTGACCACACCAGCAGTTTGCATACAAAAGAAAATCATTCCACATACCATGAAAAGAAAAGTTGTAAATAGAGTTTTTAAAGAAGTTAGCTATGAAGACATCTGTGAGAAAGTCATTGAAAGCATAAAAGTTTGTCTGGTAGGAAAACAAAATCCACCTGGGAGGAAAAAAATAAAAAAGTAAGAAGCAATGCCAACATGAAAAGTTGTATTTTCAAAAGTAGTTTATTATAATTTGAAAGGCAGGGGTAAATTTTTTCAAGCACAGACAAGCATATATTTGACAGAGATACACAATACAGTAACTAAATTCCAAATAAAGGTCAGGATGGCAAATCAAATCATTTGCCAGAATTATGATTACAAATGTTTTTCAAATTATTTTTTTCCCAGAAATCTCTGCATAACGCAGACGTGAACAGGAACATTTTCATATTTCTCTATATAAATGCATGGGCTACACATCCATTAATATGTTTTCCAAAGTAAATTACAATAGAGAAGTAAGTTAGTAGGTCAATAAGTGTTAGATTGGCAAAGGCAGCAATTAAAAATCTGAATTCTCAGTGTACAGAATAGTTAATAGTCATGCTGTACTTTCTTCTGCCTACTTGTCTTAACACTTGTCCAGTTGCACCAACAACGTGATTTTATTTCCACTCCTACCTTCTGAACGTAGTCCTAAAAATTAAGTGCATGCTAATTATACTTAGAGATAACTTGTTCACAAAAATAACTTTTGTCATATGAATATCCATCGTTCAGAACATGGAGTAATCACCACTACAATTACAAAACAATAAAAATATATACATATATTTTATTTATCCATAACACTATCCATATATAAAAATATAGGAGCTGATCTGAAATGCTGAGTGCCTTAGCTTCTATTGACTTTCAGTTTTCAGGAAATCAACAGTGCTAGAAATCAGATCAATGGCTCCAAAGTATTACCTCCTAAGACTAATATATCCTTCTAGAGAAGCAAACATTGACTCAAGCTAGGAAAAAATTCTTTCTCTACTTCACTCACAAGCCCTTATATTCCCTGATCCAAATTGAATCCTTTTTTACAGTTAAAAAAATACATGAGTCTAAGGAGGGTTTACTGACCCAATAGGCTCTAAAAAAATCCCTGATGATTTCTTGGCATTTGCTATCACTTGTGACCTTTATTTTCTAAGAAGGATTATCATTACCTCCTTGCACTCTACATTTCCCTACAGGATATCACCAGCCATATGTCAGCCTTGCTCAGGGGTTCTCATACACAGTTCGAACGATTCTACACGTATTTCTGGTGTTCACTGAAAATTATGTACATTTCTTTCTGTATTAATTCCTATTTTTTTCAGTTAAATGTGGACTTCTAACATGCAGTTAACCACACAATAACTTACATAAAATACAGAAACCTGTTACTATCAGTTATTTAAGAGTGCTTTATTTTCATTAAATCATATATTAAGCCAGATATGTGAATCAAGACAGTAAAAGATAATACTATTTAAAGGCCTTGCAACTAATCATTTGATTATATACCATTTTGTGTGATGTTCCTATGGTAATGCACTTAACCATGAAACTTTGATCTTCATTCATCCCCTTCACTTTGCTCATTAATTCATCTTCACAGTCTATACTACTGTCTCAGAAGCCCCTGCAGAGTTCCATATTCATTATTTTTATTTCAGTAAGCCTCACCCTCTATCCCATGATGTAGGAAATATTCACTCCTGAATCTTTAAGTTTTGGTATCCCATAATTTTGCAGTGTTGGAAATATGAAGCTTTGTGGGAAGAAAGAGAAAATAGATAAGAAATCACATACAAAAAAGAAAGCAATTATCCATTTCAAGTGATTTATCAAGGGTCATGAATGGCAAAACATCTATATGTGGATGGGTAAGAGAAACAATAGTCATAAAATTATTTTGCTACTTAATGTGTTACATTTCAAGAGGGTGCCTGGTATCATACTTATGTTGAATCACATGGTTAACCTCTTTGTTGGTTTTTTTGGAGGGTTTGGTTTTTTTTTTTTAAAATTTTGATGAAAAAGTTGTAAATTAAAGAAATTATTATTAAGAATGGTACAAGTTTTAAGTTATATCAGTATATTCAGTAGCTTAAGCAGTACTGAACATTTTCCCAAGCAATGTTATTTGTTTCCTGGCAAATGCAAACTTGAGGGGACTCTTCCATAATAACAGTGACATTTCCTTCCACAGGGAATTTAAAACTGTTGGAGATTTCCAGTGCAATATTTGATCAGCAACATAATGATGTAGCTTCACATGGAAGCTACATGTGGTGGCAGCAGAAAGGGTGAAGAGAAACAGTCATTTGAGTCACAAAGTTGTTTACTTAGCCAATATAGGCAATATAGTTCACGGCACAGTCCAGGCAATATAGTCCACATCTCGAATTAGAAGCAGAGCTCTCAATAAACTTCCTATGCCTTAGGGATGACACAATACTCACAGATTTATGCTAAATATTTCAGACACTATGGAAAATGAGCAAAATTATTCCTATGTATTTAAACTGGAATTGTGCTCAATTTTTTACTTGTGAAAATGTCCTTTGTGTGCATACATTAAAAACAGGATCTAAAGAAAAAAAGATTGATTAAACTGATGTTTATGGTAGTCCTGTCATCTGAATTATTTTCTTCCTAAAATAATTAATTTTACTATTTAAAAGACATCCTTTAATCCAACATACTTTTACATGCTGAGAGGGATTTCTGTCATCTTCTAAATACTATTATTATAGCCCCACTTTTAATTTAAAATGATAGAAAGTGAAATATGCCAGTAAAAGTAGTAACCTAGCCCCCAAGTAGGAAGCAGATCCATCTCTCTGCAGATGAACAGTAAGAAGGACTTGTCATCAGCTACTGGCTGCAAGAGTTTGTATTACCTTCCTACATACCTTTACCTATTGATGGCAGGTCAATACCTTTAGGACTAACTCTGAGCACTTTCAGGCAATTCTTCATTCTGGAATAACAAGTTCTCCTCTTGAATGTCACATAAGGTCACATAAAAACCTCCTTAATTCAAAAGGGTTTCAAATATTTTAAAATATATTTGCTCTAGCTTTTTGCTTTTGACATTTGGACTTCTGTCCAAATTTTTTGCCCTCCCCCATTAGTCTCACAGTAATTAATCTCTTCCTCCTTCTGAGTATGAGAAGTTACAGTGGACCAGTAACCACTAATATTGAAATTTTTAACATTTCTCACCTAAGAATAAAAGCTGTTACTAAAACAGCTGTTGCTTTTAAATTTCATTGGTCAGTTAGAATTGGTCATTGGTTAGCCTTGGCTCTAAGGCTACTGTTTTCACAGATTTTTCAAGCATCTTTCAGCATGGTACATCATCAATATTTTCCTTCTGGAGTACATTAAAGTCTAAATAGTGACAATATTTTTATTATTTTATAGCAGTGGATTTTGAAGACCATACAATCTGGATTACAAGGTCAAAAAGATACAAAGTGTTGAGCCATTATTTTCAATTGTTTTGTACTTAAAGGATGCAGAACCTGCAAACTTAGTATCTGCTTTTCTCACAGTGCATCTTAGTCCTCGGGAAAAGCTCCAAGGAAATTTTGCTGATGCAGATGACAAATTGTGAGCGGACAAAGGTTCAGCAGGTCCAATTTATTACCCAAGGTGAATATAAAATTTTGAAAATAAATGCTATCGATATATATCACCTGTTGGTGGTTTATAACAGCTGTTACTTGGAATGTTTGCTTTCTACTCCCTTAAAAAAGGCTGGTCAAAAGACTTTGAGATGCAATGCAGAATTTGACCTGTACTAGCAAAATTACTAAAGTACATCTATTTATCTCCTTAAGTGATGGAAGGTATAGCTCAGTTTAAGGGTTTTCTGAGACATATTTGAAAATATTTGCTCCATTGTAAATAAATGTTAGATAGGTCAAGTATTTCAGAAGGGAGTGCATTTTACATATATCCCTTCCTGTTCCAAAGATATGAAAATTTTCAAGTTTTCAACCTTGCATTTGCTTGTTACACCAGATGAGAAAGATAAAGTTACTTTTTGCTGTTAAGGCAGGGATTGTTGCTAAAGGACATGTAATGCACCTGAAAGATTTTGCATTAAACTCTGTCATAAGCTCCAATTTCTGTGTCCATTACAACAAAATGTGTTTAAACACTATGATATTATTTAAAGTGAAACCACCTATGAAAACAATGGCAACATCATAACAAGTCTATTTACTGCACAGTACTTTAAATGCTATAGGTTTGTCCAATTCATGTCCAATATTAGATGATGAGGCTTGGTTGATCCTGAAAAACCTGCAAACCTACCATTTGAGCTGAAGAGGAAAAGAAAAGGTTAACTGCTCCAATACATCTGCTCATTATCATGACAAGCTGTGGTGGGTTGACACTCGCTTGATGCCAGATGCCCCTAAAGCCTTTCTACCACTCCTGTCCAAAGCTGGACAGGCGGAACTCTGGTCCACTGTGGGCTGCAGGGGCACAGCCAGCCTCACCATGGGCTGCACCAAGGGCTGCAGGGAAATTTCTTCTCTGGTACCTGGAGTATCTCCTTCCTCTCCTTCACTGGCCTTGTGGTCTGCAGAGCTGCTTCCTTCATATATTCTCACTCCCCTCTTCTCACTGCTGCTGCTGTTGTACTTTTTCTATCCCCTTTTAAAAATGTTATCTCAGAGGCACTGCCACCATGGCTGAGGGGTCAGTGGTGAGTCCGTCTTGGAGCCAACTGGTACTGGCTCCATCAGACATAGAAGAAGCTTCTGGCTGCTACTTACAGAAGCCACCCCTGTAGCCCTCCCACCACCAAAACCTTGTCATGCAAACCAAATACGCAAGCCCATGAATTGCTCATTTTATTCAGAAGCTAATAGTATTAGTAGTTAGATAATATAAACACCGTATATGGCATTTGTCCTTCCTCAAGCATTATAAAAACCATACATTTCAAGCAGACATTTACGGAATGCCAATGTTTATTCATACAAAACAGTTCTCTTCTGCAATAAAAAAGGAATGTCAAAATATATTTAGAAAATATTTCTGTAAGACTGACAGTGGTACTACCTGTACCCAGACATACAATCTGAGGAGATCGTATATTAGCCAAAAAACTTCCTGATATGACCACTCAGCCAATAATATGCCAAAACCCCCAAAAACCTGAAGCTCTAAGACGTATATAAATAATTGAGCAGAATCCCACCCTGCAGGTGATAGACACATTGGAGATAGGAATTTTCAAAGACAAGTGGAAGTAACAGAATAAATACCTATAGTACAAAGTTAGCTTTCAGTCTTTTTTTTACAAGAAAGAGAAAGAAAGTCTAACTATCAATTCAGACAGGTCTATCATACAGACACATCTATCATACTTTCACATTTATGAGACTTAGAAAATTTAGAATTTCTATCTTTCTTCAGTTTGCCTTTCAATTAATACTACCTAATGCAAACTTATTCAAATTTGGCTCATCACCATCACTGCAAGTTCTCCAATTGTATTGCATCAACACACCAAAAACTTTCACAAAACACCTCTTAGCAGTTTTCAAAACATGGCATTCATCATTGCCCATTAATTTCTAATAGTGTTATCACAGAATATAGCAACATTCAAGTATAAGGCATACTAAAAACCGCTCATCAGTAAAATGATTTTTTATATATTTGAAAATACCAAAAAGAAAATAAATCATTCTTTTGAAGAAAATAATGTTCTTCCTTGATTTATAAAGACTGGCTGTCTTTCTCGGGGGAGAAACGATAATTAAAAAAAAAAAAAAAGTCCTGATATTCTCATAATATCATTCTTTCTAATTTTGTCAGGTTTTTTTTTTGGGTTTTTTTTTGTTTTGTTTGGTTTTTTTTTGTTTGTTTGTTTGTTTTTTAATCTTGAAAGCTTTAAGACCTGGATAGTTATAGAGCTCACAACTCAAAATAATTCTCACTTAATTGCATACTTGCCTGTAGGAAAAAGTTTCAGAAAATGTTAATACAAAAGAGAAAAAAAAAATCAAAACTGTTCCTCCAACACCACAAGGTTTCAAAATCCATTCAATTATATGAAAAGTGAAAAAGTAAAATTCCCATTCCAGTGCTGGTAGCCATTAGAATTCTTTTTTCACCATCATGATTGTACAAGAATATGCAACAGTGAAATAAAGTGAAAAATCAGACTGAGAGCCCTTCTACACCCTAAATTTCTCTCATGATTCAGTATTCCTCTGTACAAATACAAAATACATGACTGTGCTCACACGTTGATGTTCTAATAAAAGCCTCTATGACTGCTGCACCCCACTTGCCTTGCTCTGTACACAGAATTTTCTTACTATTAATGAATAATACTTAGCTTTGCTTTATCCATTAAGCACAAACAAACATGACTACAAGACTGACATAAATGAGTCACAAGAAATTCATTCCCTATAATTCTCTGTCAATGGAGAGCCTACAGTTACCAACTTAAAAGTCAGTTTGAGATCTGTTCTAAACATTGTTCAGCAATCACTCATTTAAACACTTTTTTTCTTATACAACCACATGTGAATATAAAAAAATTATACACAAACAGCCAAGAATAAAGTTTAGAAAGAAGGTAATAGCGGATCTTAGTAGACATACAGTATTGATGAATGAAAGAATGGAAGGAAAGTAATGTTCAGTTTACCTGTCTTCAGTAATTCATGGCAAAGTTAATTGTGCTTCATACCAAAGTGTAGTGTATTTATTTTCTCAAATGGTATGCTGTATCTTAGGATATGTCCATATTAACAATCTCCACTGCATAGTCCTTTTTCCTGGCAACCTGTGTGTGTTGAGGGGAAAAAAGATAACATTTCATGGTGTGGTGCAACTCATACTGACAGAGCATGAGATTATCATGTACTTTAGAATGGACATGCTTAGAAATCTCACGATTAATTATGAAATAACCCCTAAATTACAAGCAGTTAAAATTTCTTAGGTAGACCATCTAAAACATACAAACTATAAACATAGAAAAGGAAAGAGAATCCATCTGGTTTTGAGTAGAGGCTGTACTCTGTTCTGCTTATCTTCATCAACAATAATTTTAATAATAATGTGGAACTTGTTCTTGAGACACTATGGAGTGGGTAGTGTATGCTGCAGCCATTATTTCATTTATCAGACAAAATATTTGCCATTATGCATTGTACCATAAGTCAATGACAAAGAAAAGTCATTATCCTTTGCTGAACTGCATACATTGAAATGCAGCTGGCTATTTTGGTTTGGGTTTTTTTTTTTTTTTTTTAATGTTTACAGCATTTAAATGCATTTGGCAGGAACTGTGCATTCAACAATGCCAAATGTGCAATGCTAGGGAACACCTGAGAACTTGGGTACTCTGTTTACAAACTCTCTCTGGCACAGCAGAGCTACTTCCTGACATGAATTAAATGCCAGGTACCACCATGACATCAATAAATCTTCCCTACTAACTGCAGATCTAAACATTATGTGGGGTTTTAATCCTTTAGGACAAGCTTTTCATGAGTCAGCTTTCAATGAGTTTTATATATGCGTTACAGACATTAATGGCTACTTTTATATTTTATTCATCTGGAACTACTTCATGTTATTCCACTGAAGAACACCAAAATTCTAAGGCAGGTGTACACCGTGTTAATTTTGCACATGTAGCTGTTCAAATACCTGGAAATTTAATTTCTCTTTTGAATTAAAAAGCATCTGGTAGTAAATATGGTGATCCCTAATTAATCAACAGATCACAGATGTATGGCATCTAACAAGTTCATGCCAAACACCAAATACTTCTACAGAAAATATGAAGTCACTTGAATTCCAGAAGGCTCGTTTCTTCTATGTTTGAAGGCAATGTGTGAAGGAAAACTCAGGGACAAACGTGTGACAACATTACTTTATAACTAATACTGATCTGAATTTGAGATATTGTAATATTTGTAGTTTCTCTTGTGTATCATATCTCATCAGTTACATATATAATACTTCTGAACTACTTAAAAAGATGTATCTAGTTAATAGGCAGTATAGAAATAAAAAGAATGCTTTGATTATTTCCATCTTGTTTTCTTCAAACGGTGATTTTCTGTCCCAAAGATTGCTTGCTTTCATTAGCTTATTGTGACCCAGTGGATTTATTAATTAACTGTAATTAAATTACTCTATTGTCAGGTTCTTGTCTCTGCTGACTGCTTTCTGTGTATATAAGATTAACTTCAGTATCTAGAAAAGCAATAAACCATTATTTAAAACTTAACTGAGGGGTCTAATAGTTTTTTATCATCAGAATTTCCATTTCGGCACAGCTGTTAAAAACATATTCTTCCTCAAATTTATGGAATATAAAAATAGAAATAAACATACTAAATCCCATAGAAAAAAATATATATTAATACAATATACAGGAAATAGAATATAAAAGTAAAAAAGTGTTCTTTAAAATGGGAAAAAACACTTTATACATACACCAACACCACTGATATATTATTCATCTTCCATAACAAATGAGAATAACCGGGGGACAAAAATAGGCACATGAGAGAAAAATGCATCAGACACATTTACAGTAACAGATTATTCTACAGCTTAATTTACTATTATATAAGGGAAAGCTAAAAAGACTACAACTGTTCTGAAACTTAATCACCAGGATCATTTGAAAACTTCCCTGTAGAAAGTGATTTTCCTCCTGTGCTGCATGAGACCAAAATTTGGTCCAATTGCACCATTAAAACTATGAGAACCACTCTGTCGAAGGAAAAGAGGAGGTACATTTCATCTTACAAATTACTATTACAAATTACTGAATTTTAAATGAACATCAAATATTTTGCCTGTCATCAGCAGTTTATCCTTCACAAGGGTAACATGAACTACCTCGGGCAGCAGTACATGAATGGATCAGGTGGCATTCCAGTCTGCAAAACTAGACCACATACTTTTCTTCTTTGTACAAAGACAGTGAAAATTATTCTGTAATTACAGAAATAACTACCACTTTGTATTAACGTGTAAAGGTGTTAGGCATTGAAGTGTTTCTTCACTGAAAAGCTTTGTTAATCTGTCCTGTCTTTTTTTAATACATCAGAGAATCAATTAGCAGCTAATAATAACCCAACTATACCAGTAGTTTTTTTAGGTACTTTAACAACAACACAGAGTTCATACTCATATATGCATTGTGTATGCTGGTAACTATCACCATTCAGTTCCTACTGATATGCAGTTTCTAATTGAGCCATGTGTTTAAAATGGGTCACCAGGGGTAGTAATGGGCACTATGCTTAGAAAAGCATTGAGCATAAGGATTTTATCTTTTGGCCTATGTTTTTCATCAGTAAAATGGCAATAGTAATTCATCATACACTTTATCTTTTTATGTGTAAACAATAGACAGAACTATTTATAAAATGCATATAACAGTGATAACCTGATATGGATGTTTTCATAATAAAAGTAATAAAAACAGTAATCAGTAATCTTTTATAGTTAAACAAGTATTACATTATAATTGCAATTGAGGAACTGCGTGGAGTATAAACACAATTACATATATGATTAATTAGGGAATAATTTTAATTCTGTATTGCGGAATCACTGACAGAATCTCTGAGGTTGGAAGGGACCTGTGAAGGCCATCCACTCCAAGGTTTCAAATACATCTATAATGGTTTGAGGATGTGCTAAAGTGAGCATTAGTGTTTTGGGTTTTTTTCTCATATTGACCCTAACATCTCAGAATCTTATTTCCTGATCATGTCCCTACAACACAATGGTCACTGATGAAGATCTTTAGCAGCACAGTAATTTCTTGTTTAAACACTTACCACATTCTATTGTATTTCAACAACCTGTTGGTGTCTCAAAACTTTAAATTTCAAATTCAGATTGGATTCTGCTTTCTGGTACTTTTACACTACATTCCATTTTCTCCTTTTAAAGTATTATTTCTCAGTCTGATGTGATTTCTCTGTTTTCACAGTAAAGACAACTTTTTGGGAAAAGACAAGTTCTCTCATCTGTTGCCATGTTAAAAATAAGACCTTATTTTTACGGTCCTTCTCACCCCTCACAGAAATATCAAGATCAAATTATTTCACATTACAAATGTAAAAATTGGAAAAAATCCATGTTATTATTGTTATTGTTTCCTGGTGAGTGGTGACTGAGACTGAATTACTTGGATTTGCTTTGCCCTTTCATAATGCTATGAAAAAAAAAAAAGTATTCTGCAAGCTCATATAGTTATCCAAAATTTCCTAAATTATGTAAATTTTAAGTACATCATTCAGGGCAATTTTCTTATTTTATGATGATTCTATGCTGAAAAGAATCTGACTCCCAAACAGATTAGGTCAAAGTACCACATTGTAGGAGTCTTAAGTTGAATTTATACTTGAGATTTTATGAAAATCACTCCATTTTCTCTACTAAGCCAATAAATCATACAACTTGTTGGAATAGTCACAGTTGCAGGGTGTGGCATAAAATGTGCACACCTATTTCTTTTACTTATCACCTGGGAAAAAAAGATTAAAATGTTTCCTACATTCTAATTCTGAGAGAGATTTCAAGTATACTCAGTGAAATAAATTGACTCAGCACTTGAGGATTTTAAAAAATGCTTTAAATAGGATTATTGTTTTCTTTCTTAAACATTCATGTATCACACAGACAAAATGACTTGCATGCATAAACCACAATACAGCATTTGGGGATATAGTTTCCAGCCATGTAAAATGGATGGATTGACTGATTAATTAAAGACAGATTGATAAACTATTTATTTACCACTGCACAGGGCACAGGCCACACTTCAGGGACTTTTTGCAAAGTTGTTTTCTTATTCTGTTATTGCTTTAAACTACCAAATTTCTTTTGAGGCGGTGTTTCTCCATTTTCAGTGATAATGTAATTTCTCTCCTTTATGAAATCTTCACTACTCCATTTTTAACAAAATAAAAAGTATTGTCAACACAATGATAAATAACTTTCACTGCCATTAGCCACCCTTTTGCAACTCGTTCTCTAGTATCTGGCTTTTAATGGAGACAGGAGCACCCATGCAGAATGAACACTAGACAAGGGCACATTGCAAGCAAATCAGAATAGGAACATGTCATACCTGTCTCACACAGGTGTAAAAAATTACATACATTGCAAAGCAGAATGAAAATAGCTATACTTAATTATGGGATACCCAGGATGCATTTGCTTCCAAAAGACACCAGCAGCAGGAGAGCCTCCTCCTCATCTTTGCAAGGGAAGCAGCATGATCCAAAAAAATTGGGAAAGAGATCACCAGCTGATTCAGTGTGCCTTCTCTCAGGCACAAAAGGTTTCCTGAGAAGAAATCCTTCTCACTTCATGTTCAAATCTGTCCCTTCAGCTCCTAAATGTAACAGAAGCAGCTTGAGATGTGATAGCTTTGAGATAGACTGGAAAACAGGACAGCGCAGCAGAAATTTTTATTGGTTGTAAAGCTTTTATTTTTATGTATACAGTTTGCACAAAATCTCAATGTAAAAACTACTCATATTTTAAGCCTTTCTGTAAACATTCCTTACTTTAACACTGCATTATATTG
This sequence comes from Sclerurus mexicanus, assembly GCA_013396755.1. NCBI lineage: Eukaryota > Metazoa > Chordata > Aves > Passeriformes > Furnariidae > Sclerurus > Sclerurus mexicanus. The sequence continues at coordinate 123,030 of VWZF01006904.1, forward strand.
ATCTAAGTAATTTTTAGTTGGCTTAAACTAAATCAAGATATTACACATCCTGGAACATAAATGTCTACACTGGGGCTTACACTGAAAGAACTGAAGCTATGAATCATTACAGGGTTTCAGTACAGATTTATAGCTGGACTTAGGTCATCTTCATATACTCTGTGACAGATGCTATTCACTTAAGAAGGGCAATACAGATTGGTGGTAAGGGCAATTCCCTTACCACAGACAGGGAAAGCGGCTTCTGGACACCGTGAATAGACATAATTATTATTTGCATATGCAGATAATGAAACTATTTTTCACACCATGATCATCAAATTCCAATTATTTAATTTATCAAGACAGGACAATATTTAGCTTTAATCAGAAAAGTAAAGGTTGTTAAACCAGAAAGATTTTATATTTATATTTATATTTCTTTAAAAAAAAACTTCATATTTATTCATTAGCAATTGAACTATTTAAGTCACAGAATTTATTTGTATATACTTACAATTCATAGACAACTAAAAACCTTAGTCCATACCTAATTCATATAAAAACCCTTTATCCTATTCTCATTAATATATGGACACTTAAGTAACATCCTACAATCAGATTAGTCTTAGTTTATGGAATTGCTATAATATTTTACAAATGTCTTAGAAACAGAATTTGGAGCCTCACAGTAGGATGGTATTGTAAAAAGTATTGTATTATCACTCCCTTAGTGTTTACTCAGAATTAAAGACAAGCTGATACACATTCTGCAATTTATGAATATAAGATAGGTTCCTACCCCTGAGAAAGTCAAAAGAAATCATGCCATCATTATTACTTCAATATGACTGAAATGAAAAATGAAATAAGCAAGCAAAAAGAAAAATACCTGAAAACCTGTAACCTAAACTTTTACATAAGTATCTATTTCTTACTGTTCTTTGCAGGTTTACAGATTTAGTTCCTGATATTTCCTAGTAAAATCAATCTAGAAATAGTATACATCAAGTAAACATCAGTCTACACCTCAGTTTTGTCAGAAACTTTTGATCCAAACAGAGATCTCTAACTGGATAGAGCAAATATATCTATCCTCTCTATGGGCATTTCACAGACAGCATTATACAGAAAGTTGCCACGTGGTTCTGATTATGGTCAGTATGGTTTGATTTCTTTCATTACATGCAGTTCAGAGTGCCATACCAAGGTACCTTTTTCAAATGTTGTCTTAGGTCATTTCACCCTCCAGAGATTAATTTCAATTAAAAGACATTTTACATATCATGAAATAACAGCAAACCCTTTTGGTGAAAGACCTGAGGTTTTTTTGTTTTGTTTTTTTAGTAGTAGTATTTATTTATTTCAGCAATAAGGCATCCCTGTAGGCTACATATTAGGGTAAAGAGAAGACAAAAGCTTGGCTTTTTTTCTGAGAAGCTACTGATTTACTTTTTTTTCCATCTCTTCCCAGATCCATTTGTGAACAGAACCTCCCCCACCAAGTGTGTGAAAACACATATATGATCTCCTTTAATAAATTGAAATAAAAAAGTTACCAGACCAATAAAAATAAAGCAAAAATTAGCACACAAACCATAACAACTACTACAATACTTTCATATAGAAGTATGTTTTCATCACTCCTTTGTCCTTGATTTTCTCCATATGTGAATTATTATTTCAGTAATTTGTTACCTATTAATCATACGTTATGACCTATTATTATGACACAGATGAACTGAAGTGTGCTGGTTTTGGCTGGGATAGAGTTTTCACATTAGCCAGTAATGGGTTGTTTGGATTTTTGCTAGAAACAGTGTTGATAGCACAGAGATGTTTTCATCACTGCTGAGCAACACTTACACCAGCAAGGCATTTTGTTGTACACAAAGAGCTGGGAGGGGACGCAGACAGGGTAGCTGACCTCAAGTGACTAAAGGGACATTTCATACCAAATGGCTCAGTATATAAAGCTGGGAGTAGAAGAAGGAAGAGCGGGGGGGAACGACATGATCACAGTGATAGCATTTGTCTTCCCAAATAAACTTTAGGCAGGATAGAACCCTGGGAAGTGAATGAATTCCTTGTTTTCGTTTACTTGCATGCACAGCTTCCACTTTATCTATGAAACTGTCTTTATCTCAATCCACATGTTTTCTCACTATTGCAATTCTCTTTCCCATGCTACCACGGAGTAGTGGGTGTGTGAGGGAGCAGCTGTGTGATGCTTGGTTGGAGTTTAAACACAATAGAAGCATGACTTTGAGATCAGCTCGGTTGGCTAGAGCCTCATGCCAGCAATGCCAAGGTTGTGGATTTGATCCCTGTGGGGGCCATTTACTAAGGGTTGGACTTGATGATACTTGTGGGTCCCTTCCAACTCAAAATATTCTGTGAGGATTACACATAACTGCCCTTGGAAAACTGAATCTGAGAAAAAGATGAGCATACTGTGCATCGACCCCTGCAGCAGTCAGCAGCAAATGAACACACATTAACCAATGAGTGGAATAATGGCTTTGCTGACAATCTGAAATTCAACCTCTGCAACTAAGTGGATAGAGAGATAAAAAGATAGAGAGCGATGACAAAAAATCGCTTCCCTATCACCTCTGTTTGCTGCTTTATATGATCACTCCCCATTAGGCACATATATGTCCAGATGGCCACAGATCAAGGATGGTATGTTACTTCTGATCACAGTAGTCTTTTTGCCCTTCTGTCCACAGATAGTATGAAAATACTCCACTCATTAGAAAAAATATTTCTACTTTGTAAAATGCTATAATAGTTTATTGCAATTATTAATATTAGTCACCCCTTTTCACCTCTTAAATAAATTCAGAGGAAGTCAGCAAATCTACAGTGGACTTATGTTCCCAATACATACTTGAAAATATTGTAAGGTCCCATGAGTATTATATAACTGCTGATATGCTAGTTGCACATGACTTTCCTAAATGCATACAGTGCATAAGAAGGAAAACAAGAATAAATTACTATCTGAGATGGCTGCTAAGAAACAAAAGTGAGAAAGTATCACATATACTTCCAGAGTCTAGATGGAAAAAAAGACAAAGATATACTTTTTTTCCTGTTCAAGCAAACTTGAATTAACCTTATAGTTAACCTTGGTAGAACATTAGAAGTTTTATGAACTGTATTAAAACACAGAACTCTGAAAGCAGCCAATTTTATTATTTTTTATAACAATCAATCAATAATGCAGTGACATGATCTTATATCACTGGAGTATTGAAAAAACATGTGTGGAGGTGTATTTACAACAGTGGAAAGCAAGACAGCCCAGTAGGGGGATAAAAATTTTAACTACTTTGCTTCTTTGCATAAGGTCCATTACTCAGGCATGTAGGTGGCAGGGATATTTGATGGTGAAGTGACTGGGCTGTGCAGTCTGGATATCCATACAGGGAGCATTATCTTTTAATGATTTAAAAGACCTTTAAAAGATTATTCTATCCTCCTAATTCAGGCCTTTTTCTAATTTAAGTAGATTAAGCTGGAAAACAATAACTACTTTATGATAATTAGTATGATTTCTGATTTGAACATAGCAAAAGCCAAGGTCTCAGGAAAAAAAAAAATAAAAGAAAAAAAAAGGAAGATGAAAGATTTTTCTATAATCTATTATCATAGATATATATATATGTATATATATTTGATTATAGATGAATAAATATTAAAGCTACTCAAAAGAAGTGAGAGTATGCTCCCAAGAGCTGCAGCTTTGGGAATTTTCCGAGAAAAATTATAAGATAAAAGTAATCCAAGATGCAGATATATGAAAAATGTAATACTGTGCAATGTAGTTTGACTGAAGGTACATTATTCATCCTTAACATGACAGATACTTTTAATAAGAAAACAGCTGGTTTTTTTCCATACATATAAAGTCTGATTATTTTATCTGTCTTCATTGATGTATCTGAAAAGGGAGAAAAGAAATACGATGACATTTAACTGTACATCCAAGGTCTTTCACTCACTGAGTAGAAAGGATTTACATTAAATATGCAATCTTGTAAACTGTGTATGGAAGGATTAAGGCGAAAAGTTTAATGCTACTAGACAGTTACTGGATGACCAAGACAACATCCCCATAATGTATCAGGTAGTATTTAATGCAACTGTGCAAAACCTAATATGGACTTCAGCAGATAATAATCCATGTGCAAGGAATATTAATTCAAGCTGTGGAAGATAACAGGATCATCAATAGAACAGAATCCAATCTCATAAGAGCAACTGGAAAATGCTTAGTTCATTTACTGTAGGAAAATGAAGGTTAAGAGAAGATATGATTACAGACTATAAATATATTGGCTGGTTAAAAGTAGAAAGACACAGGGAACTTTTAATATAAAGGACATTGTCATAAAATCAAATGTGCATATCCTAATGTATTTCTTAATAAAAGTAGAAGACTTCTGAACATTAAAATGGTGCATTTTCTCTAATAGAATTCCACTCAATGAAGGGGGGACAACTGTCCTTTCTAATCTACAGTCAACTAAACTCAGGGAATTTTGTTCCTTGATACAGGTTGCAGTGATTTTAAGAAAGGAAATACATGATGTGGTGGTCTTCTAGAAGAGGGAACCACTGCCAGTAAAGTGTATTACAAGAACAAAATCATAGTCTTAATTGGTTTTAAACAGTAAGAGAGACACATGGAATATAGTTTATTCTCCCTTATTGCTCTTTAACACATTCCACTGGGGATAAAAATCACCAACCAATCGATAGCAAACTTTTCCACACACTACTGGGTACACTGATCAGTGTTTAGCATTTTAAATTCTGGCATCGATGCTGACAATATCACTGAGTCAAATATTATGACTAGATATCTAAATGCTGAATAGCTGCATGACTAAATACGTCTGTGTTCATTAAGGCTAAATCAATGATAATCAAAATTCTTGTTTTTGCAGCAAATAAACTGCTACTAGAATTATGGAGAATTTTTGATCTTCACAAGTTCTTCTGTTTTCATACAGCATTATGTGTTAACAGTTCTGTTGCAGGACTTGTTTTGAGAGATCAGATATGATGAGTGGAACTGAATTAGAGACTGAGACGTGAATCTGTGTCTGAAGTGACAATCACACACTTTTACTATATTTTCTGTGTTGTTTTATGGGTTGTTTTTGGTTTTGGTTTTTTTTTTTTAATGTGAAGATAATGAACAGAATTTAACATGTTGTTACCTAAACTTGAATCATTAATTATACACACCTAGAAATATTGCTACAAAATGATACAAAGACAAAAAAGCATAACAAGTGCATCTCCAGTGTCACACTGAAACACTTTGGCTATATCTAACCCATTATCTATTTGTTGCACAGATCCTTATGTATCACAGAATGACTCACAGAGCTAAAATAATAATTTTTAAAATATCTGAATTTCATGCTGGATTGACAGCCCTGGAGACTTAAATTTTTTCTTCATCCACAGTGCAGAAACAATGTAAGTAGCTGTATTACTAGTCCTTTCTCATCACCACCCACTTGGAGAGACTATTGTTAAAGGTAAAAGATTTCTAAATTTTACATGATAATGCCTACAGCCTTGAGTCATCTGTTGCTCTTTTGAGGGGTTGATAAGCACCTGCGTTTCAGACTGACTTTCAAAGAAATTAAAGACAACTTGAATCAGTGGAAAGAGGAAAGACAAGTCCTCGTTGCTCTGAAGTGAAGAACCTCAGATTCTAGTATCCTAAATGAGCAGTCACCTTGCAAATAAAAAGAAATCCTTTGTTTCTTAAAGAAGACAACAAAACAAAGATGGTCAAATAATTGCTATTAAATTCATGGTAGTCCAAACTTGGGGGAAAACATAAGATTTTTGAAAACATATTGCAGCAAAAGAAACTGATTATATAAATTTTGTATTAATGTGGAGAAAGACTTAAATACAAGACTATATATTTTAGCAGTATTAGTTCAACTAACAAATCACCTAGATAAATTTTTAACATGGGCAATTTCTTCCTCACTGTTAAGTGAATAAGAGACCGTGGATCAAAACTTAACTGAGGATTTCAGTGAGATCAAAAGGAACATAAGAAATAATAGCAATGAAAGCAACTTTAAGCCCAACTTCAATCAGCTAATGCAACAAAAAATCACAAGTTTTCTGTAATTTTAACAATACAGACTGAAGCTTCCTCTCCTTGGCAACTGTGCTAATGTCAAAGTACTATTCAGTTAGGTAAATGATCTGGCATCACTCTCTTAAAACTGTGGACATCAAAATATTTTGAAGAAAAATATCTTTATCTCAAAAGTAGGAAGTGTACTATTAGTAAAAGTTACATAGAGAAAATGCTACCATATTTATCTATTTTAAATTAAATTTTGATTAATGTAAATGTTTCAAAAGTGTACACCTATATAGATGCAAAGATATACAGTATTACCTTCCTGTAAAAAGGTCTAATTAAGATTCTGACTGCCCCTGAGGTAAATATGAAATTATTTCATAATAATCCAAATCATCTAAATAGAATAGCTTCTGTTTCAAAGACTCACTTGTGTAGTGCTGAGAAACTCAGTAAATTCAATTATCAGTAATGTACAGCTGTCATGCTTCCTTTCCAAACCATGCTATTATAATAAAGGTCTGAGATTATTTTCCTGTAGGGCATTATTAATATCACATATTATACAAAGAAAAGCTTAGAATAATCTTAAAGATCTATTTACCTGTTATCATGTTTTTAGACATTTAGTTTCAAATAAAATAAACGTTAATGGAAACATAATAATGTCTTAAGTTGGTTCAAAACAAAAGGACTTCTGACAAAAAGCAGAAACATGCAATAATTACTAGAAACCAAAACCAATCAGCAGATACATGAATGCCAACAATCCAGCAGAATGTTCTTATAAAAAAAAATAGAATCTATAAAGATTTTCTGGAAAGAGGTCACATTTTTATAATGACCAAGGTACACAAGCAGGATTTATTTAATGTTAAAACACTTTAGCAATCTAAATTCATTGTACACTATTTATATTAGACTTCAAGCTAGACTCATATTCTTCATAGAAAAAATCTTTCAGTTTTCCTGTAATAATTATGTCCATATAAGCTCATGTTCATATGACTACAGAAACATGGTTTTGTGTATAAAAGTTTGCATTACACTGACAGAGAAGCCTGTAAGATCTTAGTCACATCTAATGGATGAAGAACAAAAGCAGATACTCTTTTCACAATGGCAGAGATTCTGAAGCAGAAGTGAAATAGAAATGAGAATGAAATATTATTAACTCACCAAATACTGCCATATATGTTTGTATTTAAAATTACGCTTTGACACAGAAAAACTTTAGTCAAGGTAAGGTCAAACATGATCAGAAAACTCACTGGTACCTGTTTGGCATCTCCAAATTTTATGCTGGAAGTGCAACATAATTCCTTTTAGATTCCAGAAGCCAAGCACAGCTGACTGGCTGTTTTGTGATAGCACTCAAAAGAGTGTCAAGAGGAATGCACAAATTTCCCGCGAGCAGTATCACACTGATGTCTTCTGATGTCTCTTCCTCAACCACATGAAACAGCCCATAGTGTCCTATGCATTAGAGCAAGAAGTTGAGGTGCCTGAGAAAGGACTGATGGAATGAATATTTACTAGAATAGACCAGTATCTGGAATTAAATCTGGAATGTATTTTAATGCATTAATGGTATAGGAAGAGCTGAGACTCCAGCAGTGTCCTGCCTTCCTGAGTTCTGAAGGGTGTGCTAGAAAGGATATTACTGGTAAAGCATTGCAAGGAAGGTAAGGACAAGGAGTGACTGCTTAAAAATACCCGTGATACTGTTATCCATACCTGGGACAATTAAGACAGTTTCTTGTTTTCCACACCTTTTTTTGTTTGGTTGGTTGTTTTTTGTTTTTTTTTGGTTGGTTGGTTTGGTTTTTGTTGTTGAGGGTGGTAAGACAGGGGCAGGGGTGTTTTTTGATTGCTAGGAATGGAAGGGCAGATCCTCCTGTGAAGAAAATATAAGAAATATGACTATTTATGATTAAGAAACCTGCAGGGCAAATGAGACAGAAACATGTCAACATAGTTATTTCAGTCAGAGATGCTGAATACTGCTTTTGGCCACAGGGCAAAGAGAATATTCAGGCCCCAACCCACACTTACACATCAGCGAAAGGAGTAAAAGGAGAGGGAATACAGGCACATATAGGAAAAAGTAAACTTCGTCTGAAAGATGCTCTTAATGCTTACTGTCTTATTGTTGTGACATGGTCTCAACAATAACCAAATGACCACAGATATCTAGGGTCAAAGTGTATGAAGCAATCTTCTATCATAGCCTCAAAGTTTGATTCCTAAATGATATGCAGAGGGAAGGGCACCACCTACTGAAACACATATGCCACTAATAAGTAAATTTTAGTTCTCTTTAAAGTATCATCATCCAGTGGGGTTAATCAATACAGAATTTATTCTATTCCAAGATGCACATAAAAGTTGATCTTGTTCAGATCAAGCAGTTAAGTCCACAGCATTTTCTTTATAACACTTTTGCTTCCTGTTCATGTCCCAGTTCTTCATGCATTCAGTTAACCATTCTTGCATGGATGAAAATTCAGATACCATGAATACTGTTATAACTTCTATTGAGTTTTAAAAGTCCATATGATGACTTTAAACTTCTCAGAAATATGCATCTGAAGCACACATTTAGGGGCTGGGTTTGTCCAGCCATGAGTTTATAACACAGGAGTAAAGGTCAGACTTGAAAACAAAATTCTCAATATACTGAAAGACAAGTGAAACCAGAGACACCTACAGCATACTCCACTTTCACAACTGTTCAGTTGAATAAGCCATGAAAAAGAAAACAGAAAACAAAGACATTTTTATGTTTTTGCACCCCCATTTTCTGTTTTTCTGTTTGGTTGGTTGGTTGTTGTTGTTGTTTTTTGGCGCTTTTTTTGGCAGAAAGGGGAGCAATGTCACTGGAGCCCTTGCTTCTTCTCTGTATGTCTTTGGATCAGTCTTCTGTGAAACTGGTGACCAAGGACATTATTAATGCAATGTTCACGAGGAGTACTCACTACTCTACGTGTAGGGACTCATGTAGTCCTGGCAGCTGTTTGTTACAAGCTTAGTGGAAAATATTTCTGGATGAATTCCAAAAGCATAACTAAAACAATTTTTTTAATTATTTTTTGTTTTCCCTTGCAAACACATTGGAGTCAGCGCATCAGAAGAAAGAGTATTATACTGTGACAAGCAGGTCATGGATGGATGAGAGACTGAAGAGTTTTGCATTCTCCTAACAAACTCTGTTGTTAACCTCTCAATCATCTGTCTTCTTCAATCACTTCATTCTGTTCCTGGTACTGTTTCAAAGTTGAGAAGGAAGTTTATGATAAGAAATTTTGAAGAAACACCTAATGAATTAGATATGTAGTGTTGAAAGATAAGGAAAAGTGATTCATTTGGCAACCTTATCACTGCATCTGTTATAGTACTCTGGAAATCAGAAGGCAAATATGCCAAACAGAAGTCTTACATTTCACCCTGGTCAACCTTACTGCAAACCTCTGTTTATAAACGACTTTATAAAAGTCTCAGGAATGAACATCTAGAGACTGAAGAGGAAATTTTAAGCATCCTTAGTTCCAGAGTGACACTAGTGTTGCTTAATGGAACCAAGATCGCTTCAGACTTGAGCTGCACATCAGCCCCTAAAGTACAAAAGATCTCTGTTTCTTTCTGGAGGAATTCAGTTTTCTGTCACTCTGACACAGAGCAGGTGCCTAACATTGGCTAGGACTTTTTAGAAACCCATTAGGCTACAGGAAAGAGCTGTGACAAACTACATAGCCTACAGCCATGCAAGATGTGAAAGGTAAAACTGCAGAAGTAAAATAGAGAAGGAAAGGTGTATCAAGCAGCTTGAGGACTGAAGAGAAAAAAACACAGATGCGATAAAAAGTATAAAAATATAAAGGGAAAACCAGAGCTGGAACATGGCAATACAGGAACATTACAGACCACCTGTTTCCAAAGACTAGCAGCCCCTGACCCTTCCCCATTCCCTAGTGCCTCATCAAGGGTGATGAAGCATATTACTGGTTAGCCTAGTTATCTCTAGTTCTAGTTAATTCCTTCATGTCTCAGTCAATAAATTACTGCTTTGTACTTTTAAATGGAGCACATCCTGCTTGCTGTCTCTTTGTGAATAGCAAAAGTCACAAAGACTGGTCCAGAGAGTGTGACACTATCTCCAAGGGATTTTTTTCTGCTCTCTTGTCACAAATTAGACCAATCTCTTCATGGCATGCCTCATGTGGCAAACATTTTAATCACTCATAACGCCATAATTCCAACCTAAATTTTTACAGTAACTGCACTATATTTTATGAAAATTTTAGCTTATTTTTTTGGCATATTAAGCTGTTGAAGTACAAATACCTAAATAAAGTATGAATTTCATCATTTCAGCCAACATCAGTTCAATGGTGCAACACAATGTACAAGAATAGCAATGTAAAAATTTAAGACATTTGATTACTATTCTTTTCTTTATTTTCTTTTTGTCTTGAATTAATAGAGAAACCCTGTAGGAAAGGAGGAACAAAGATGAATGTTTGCTTTTACTTTAAAATGTAATTGAATAATAATTTTTTAAAGTGTAAGTCTATATTTTGCATGCTGTTCTTCACTTTCACTGAAACTAACAAAAGACATTATGAAACTCAAATATGAATCACTTATTTGGGAAGAGCACATATTTTAACGGTCAATAATTCTCTTCTACTGTCAGGTGACAAAGGCTTACAATTTTCTTCTGTATAATACCTTTTAAATAGTGAGAATGTCATCATGCTCTTTAAAGGCCAGAAGAGAAAGGGCTGGAGAGAAGCACATAATTCCAGTGCTACATTGCTACATCCCAGCACTAAAATGGATTGCTGCCAACAGTAAACATACTTAATTCATGTCTTGCTACAAGAGAAGATGAAGGCCAGTTGTTAGATACATTATATGGTACAGTACAAATTTTCGCAGCTTTTTATAATGCTGTCATATTCAGAAAAGTGATAACAGAAAATATGACATTTAATACAATTGCTTCCTTCTTATTTTCAGAAAAATATCTCAACCACTTTTAACAGTAATTTTTTTATTCTCTGACTTTGCATAGCAAACATCACTACTGGAGAGTAAAGTGTGTTGTACCAAACTTTCTCTCCTGAAATCATCCACGTTATTGTCAGCTAAGTTATAAAAGCAGTTCTGTGAGCAGGAATAGTGGGATGAGAGTTCACAGTGAGCAGTGAACATTAGGAAAACATAATCTGATAACCCCAACTGGTGAAATGTTAGTACTTCTACAGTACCTAGAACAGAAATAAGAACTAGACAATGATTCCTGAATTTTAAACACTCATTTAAAACTTCAGTCAAAATATATGAAAATGTCTATTTCACAGAGGTTCTAGCTAATTATAAACTGTATTTTCTCCCTCTCCCCATCTCCAAATTATAACCTAAATTAACAATGCATAGGAATCTTCACAGGAGTTTCACCAATTCTGCAAATGACAGAAATGTAGTCAATTCATCTTCATAACTCTGTCACCTTTTAAAAACAATACACAGAAAAAGCAAACTCTGCTGGTTTTGGCTGGGGTAGAGTTAATTTTTTTCACAGTGGCAAGTATGGGGCTGTGTTTTGGATTCAGAGTGTTGATGTTTGCTATCCCCAGTAACTGTTCTGTATTATGGGGGCCTGCTTTCCTGGAGATGGCAGAACATCTGTCTGCCAGTGGGTAGCAGTGAATGAATTCCTTATTTTTCTTTGCTTGTGCTGATGGCTTTTGCTCTACCTATCAAACTGTCTTTATCGCAATCCACGAGTTTTTTCACCTTTACTCTTCCAATTCTTTCCCCTATCCAACCAGACCGGAGTGAGCAAGCAGCTGCACAGGGCTTAGTTGCCCTCTGGGGTTAAAGAATGACACAAACAAGGAAAAAACCCAAAACAACACCAGCAACAGCAGAAATCTAACAAAGAAAGCCCCAAAACAAAAACAAAGAAACACTAATGAATTCCCATTGCCTGCTGTTAATGACCATTGACCATAACTACAAGCACTCTTGCTTCCAAATGAATTTGCTGTTTAAGAAATGCATGCTTTTTATGCTGGAGGCTCCAGATTTTATTATAACAAGAGAAAAATCAGCAGAATCCCTGGTTATATGATGTAATGTTACAGACAGCACAAGTAAAACATATATTATAAAGTACTTAGTATTTTCACAGACCAAAACACCCCAGGAATATCTGAAAATTCCCTACACCGTTTACTGAAATCAGTGATTCTTTTTTTTCAGCCTATATAAATCAATTGTCATTCATAATTTGAAAACTGCAAATCTACTTCCTTTCTGTTAGAATCCAACTATTTCCTCTAATTTTGCTCCAGGAACAATAATTATGATACTATATCTATATATAATGGATTTCCCAGACTGTACTCTAATGGGGAGTACAGGGATACCAAAATACTCCATCATTCAAGGAAGAGGTAGTGTCTTAGTTGCCTCTCTCACATAATACTGGAAAAAAATGCTCAATAAGAAAACTTCTGTAGGGATTTTTCTTTTCTATGGAGTGATTTAGAAGTACATAGTCTAGAGAAATGCCATTTAGCCATCAAAAATGCTTAATTTTGACATGAACTTAGATTATCAAAGTTTAATAAAATCATTTGAACTTTTTTGCAGATCAGCACTTTTTAGGATGAGGATCAAATATCCTGCTAAGAAAGACTAGAAATGTATTCACGAATGTGAACAAATGTACTCTTTGAAAAACAACATGACCGTGTTTCTGTGAGCGTAAGCAACCTGATACTTTTGCAATAACACAATCATTTAATTAATCCAAGATTTACTTTAATTTAATGCTTTTAAAATAAGAGTTGCAGTACTTTCTGTTCTTAAGATGAAAACCTATACAGATAACAATGAATTCAACTGCAATAAGCAAGTCCATACCACATATCTTCAGAATTGTGCCATTTCTTTCTTTAACTTGTATTCTCAGAAATGTGATGATGGTGGGTTACTCCACTCACTCTGCAACATGGTTTCACTTCAATGCAAACTTGCATCTCACATCAAATATCTCATCAAGCATATATGATTCATAATTTAGATTATCATTTTAATAATCACCAGCTCACTGTATAAATTAATGTGGCAACAGCAGGATAAACGAGCACTTAGCTATACTAAAAATTTCATTCATTATTTTGAAATAGGTTTCACCATCCTGTTTGCGACTCTTCCATTTATACCATCAGATGGTAATTCACTAGCAATAACAGAAGTAAAGATCTTACAAGTTTTATTTTTTTTTATTTGGACCTTTCTCTGTCATTTCTATGAAATATCTTTGCACACATTGTATCCTGTCTTCCATTTATGTTCTTCTTTCTTTCATCCCTCATATTTCCCAAACCTGTTTTTCAGTTTGAATGCAGTATCTTTTCTAGCCTTCTTTAGGAGAGCTCAAACACTGTCCCACTTGAGCATGAGTTCAGTATCTCTTACAGCCTGGGGAAGCTGACAGTCTAACTCTCCACAAAGGTTATTGTCTCATCAAAACTGCATCTCTTGCTTAATAGTATCTCAACAAAAAATATGTCTGGGAAGAAATAATAAAACAATGTGCATCAAAATAAGATTTAGCAGCAGTGAAGTGACTTTTCTTTAACAAACAATGTGCAACTAAAATACATAATTTCATTACTATTGAATGAAAGGGACTTTGTGCCTCTCTCAATAGTTCTGTTTTAGCAAATACAACTCACTACGAAGTAGTTTCAGAAACCTACTAAGCTTGACAGGTTGTATTTCATATTATTTGCTTTAAAATCAATCAAATATCTTGCTAAAAACCTCCTTTTATTTTTTTTCTTTTTATCTTTTTTCTTTTTTTTTAATTGAATCCAGGTAGAGGTGAGAAAGAAAAAAGATAGCAAGCCACATACACAATACATACAGCTCAGCAATGAATAGGATTCTTATTAGTGTCATCCAATTAAAAATACTCACTTGGAAGCAAGCATTGATGAAAGGATGCATGATGTTAACTGTACCAATCTATTCATACATTGTATTTGACATGATATTCACCAGTTTGACATACAATTGGCAGTAGGAAGGAAAAAGAAGGAAAGAAGGAAAGAGAGAAAGAGGGAAAGGAAGAACTAACTCATTTTTATGAAGGTTAACTACTTTAATGAAAAGATATGCAATAATGATTAGGGAGGGATTTTAAAAATATACCAGAAAAGCCAGAAGAAAAGTGGTTAATAAAGACTGTTTGCCGTGCTGGGAGAAAAAGCAAAACAAATTCAGTGTCTGATGTAAAAAACACTTTTTTCCCTCAGTTAACCTCAGAATTTCCCAGATCAGATAAAGTGCAGAGAAGTACTGAGACTTAAGAGATTGAACCTCATCTCCATTTCAATCCAAGGCAAAACTTCTACTGAGAATAATATTTCTGTCAAGTCTACATATTCTGGAAGACCTTAATCAAACTTTCTTCTACTTCAGAGCATTCACAGTTTGGTTTTTTACACATGGACTAAAAATTCTCATCTTAAGTATGTCTTGAAAAATATAACTACAGAACACTAAAATGTTTCAATGTTTCTGTAAGTAGAAAGGAAGCATGCTGAAGATCAAAATCAAATCAAGTTGTTAAAAGTCTTATTTTGAGAGTAGACACTTTAACTTCCAGATTAAATACTCTGCACAACATGAACATACCCTTTATCTCATTATGTACTTAAGTTCATGAAAACATTAGAGTTGCTGGGGATGAATCACTTCTGTTCAGTTGTGGTGTCAATTAAATTAGACTGATTGGGACAACAGCTTCTTTGCTTGTGGTTAAAATGGTTTCAAAATATCTATTCTAAATAAAATTTGCAATATTAATACAATTAGAGACTCCTTTTACTTAATGCTTCCTTTGTATCAATATATAAAACTAATACATGCAAAAGAAGTAATTGAAGTACTAATGAAAAACATATGGTATAATATTTGTTTGTGACAGAAGTGATGTTTAATCTGCTCTTACTCGCTATTACCAGTTTCACATCTGTAAAATGACACAGGTTTTGATAAAAAAGCATACTCTTAGAAGTGAAATAGTGTAATTATTAATCTACATCAGAAAAAATCACTTAATTCTGGAAATATTCACCTCAGGATCCAATCTTCACAGTGCAAAGAGTTTTATAGATACTAAACTTACAAATACCATTATCTAAACGTGTCATTGTACTTAAGTATGGACCTAGACTTTTTATTTTAAATCAAAAGAGGTTGAACAGTGGCTTTGGTCAAACAATCACAAAAGGCCTCTATGGGTTTCTATTTCTGTTTTCCACCCTAACAAACTCCTTGCTATGGCTTTCTGCCTCACAGGAGAAGTAAGGTAGATAACACTTCTCCTCTGTCAGTGCAAACTGCTGCTTGAAACCATATAGTGTGTTTAACTCAAACCTACACAAACTACATTGAGCTGCTTCTGAGATTAATTGAATAATCTGTCCCATGGTCCAAGAGATGAGAGGACAGAGAGTCATTAAAAATACAGTTTAAAGCAGGGACTCCTTAAACATTCCTGTCAGTTTGTGCAGCAATCACTTGACCATCATCCCATCATCCACTTGTCCTTATGATCCTTATGAATTAGTAATAACTTTGGTTTATCACTATATATATATATATACACACACATAATATGATAGCCACATACAGTAAAACAACCAAAAACTGTAATAGATTTTATGATCAGATATATAACTTACACATTACAATGTCTAATAAAATTTTTACACGAAAAAATTTTAAATAACTCAATATTAGTTAATTAACCTAATTACTATTAATTGTTAATACTTATTGATAATATTTATAGGAATTATATTTTTATATTCATAGTCACTTATATCAGTAAAATCAAGTCTCTGAAACAATACTAACAGACAAACATGACTCCTCACCTTTCTCAAAACGTCAAGCAACTCTGAAAATAATAGGAGAGCATTAGCAAAAGAATTACCTACAAAGCACATAGAGCAAACAGAAATAAAAGAAAGTGAAATGAAGCAGATACTGTTTATTTAAACCTAATGATTTACATGTGATGGAGAGTTCCACAGAATCACAGAATAACCTGAGTTGGAAGGGACCCACAAGGATCATCAAGTCCAACCCTTAGCCCTGCACAGGACCATCCCCAAGAGTCATACCATATGACTGACTGTATTGTCCAAATGCTTCTTAACTGTGGCAGGCTTGGTGCTGGAATCGCTTCTCTGGGCAGCCTGTTCCAATGCCAAACCACCCTCTGGGTGAAAAACCTTTTTCTAATATCCAAACCAAACCTCCCCTGACACAGTTTCATGACATTTCCTCAGGTTCTGTCACTGGTCACCACAGAGAAGAGATCAGTTCCTGACCCTCCTCTTGCCCTCACAAGGAAGTTTTAGACTGCAATGAAGTCTCCCCTCAGTCTCCTTTTCTCCAGGCTGAACAAACCAAGTGACCTCAACCTCCTCATATGGTTTCCCCTTTAGGCCCCTCTACCATAATTTACCATGTTACCAGATTATCTCTGATATATAAGGCAAGAACACCAATTAGTTGACACCATATCACCTATTATTAATACCAGTTTACACAGCTATTTCCCTTCAAAACTCTTCTGGCATTACACAATCTCTTTGATTACTAATTGAGGGATACAGCTTTGTAAGCAAATGTCATGCAGCAAACCCTGCTAATATAAGTTCTCTACTTCAGATACAAGAAAAGCAATATATTAGACATTGTGTGCAGTGAAAAAGTTTAATTATTCATTGAACTTCACTGAACTTGTCCTAAGCTTTGATATGCAATGATCCAGTTAACAAAACAAGTGCACAACTGCACATTATGATTTTCATACTGGTAAACTTCAACAAAATGCAATAATGCCACACGATACAACACTTCATTTTAGTCCCACTTAAAAAAATTGCATTAATTAATTACAATACATTTTAAGAAAAGGAAAAATATAACATCAGTCAAGCACAAAAATCACTGCAGTCAATAAGCAAAAATTATTTCAGCAGCCTTAAAAATATCTAATATCTCATGAACGCACATTGCATACAGATATAAAATTCAGCATGATTATATACCAATGTCACATATTTCTTCAGTATATGGAGAAATTTATAGTGCATAAGAGAGCTAGCCAGAAGTGAGTTATAAGTCTCTTGATAAATGAAGATTAATGTCACAGAGCTAAGCTACACATGTATTAAAATGATATAAAAATAACAATAGTTCTTAGTGCTGTGGTCTTTTTTTTATCTGAGGAGCTCAGTGCACTTTACAAGCACTAATTGAAACAACATCCCTGCAAGGTGGGTACATTTTATTGTCTGGGTTCTACAAATTCAAAAATGAAGGCACAAATAATTAAAAGACCTTGCCCTCGGTCAGAGAGCAAGCCATCAACTAAACCAGAGATACAGCTTTCAACTTGAAGTTTCCCAGTTTTAAATCTCCTTTTTTTAATCCTGTATGCATAACTAATATTAATGAATACTCCTAAGAAAACACAGTACTTCTGTCATTGAAATCAATAGCTGCTTATTTCATTGGTGGTAGTTCAACTGTATCAGTAAAAAATTCCAAACCTATGCTAAACATTTTAACACAAAAGATGGACAATCTCCAGATGGCTCCAGAACATCTCCAAAGGGGGTGACTCCACGACTTCCTTTTCCAGTGCTCCAATCTATTTCAGCGCTCAGTGACCCTCACAGTAAAAAAAGTGTTTCTGATGTTCTAAGGCCACTTCCTGTGTTTTAGTTTGTGCCCATTGTCTCTGGTCTTGTCACTGGGCTCTGCTGAAAAGAGCATGGCTCTGTCTTATTTACACCCTCCTTTCAGGTATTTATAGACATTAGTAAGTATCCCTCCTGAGCCTTGTGCTCCAGGCTGAACAATTCCAACTCTCTCAGCCTTGGATAATTTTAACTATTTTTTTTTCTGGGGAAATGGATGGATGAATAACCTAAATCTCAAACCTAAAGCTTAGAATTTTTTCCATTAATTGCAAAGGCATAGGATTAGACCTCAAATCCAAGGAAGAAGAAATCAGGCATAAAATATATTTTATCAATAACTAATGTCCAAACAATTCCACTTGTCTGAATGTAAGCTACTTAGGCAACATCAAAATGACTCCTACGATTTTCACTAATCATTACATTATCACTTCCTTCAATACTCTACATGATAGCAAATAAGTTGTCTACCACATATCAAAAAGATTTACTCTGTAGTATTTAATGGGTTATTATTATTTTATAGTCACTTTGGAAAAATCATCATAGAAATGTTTATTTCAAAGGCTTTTAATGTTTTACAAATACAAACTTGTTTCTGTCTTTTCACAACCATATTTTCTCCACGTGTTCACTGCAAAAATGTTAGATGTTCTTGTTAAAAAAAATTAAAAAGTCAGAATATTTTCAATAATGTTAAAAATGAAGCCTTGTGTAATTTTTTCATTGAGTCATCCTTTATTTATCCTGAGAAACAAAACTAATTATTCATACAACCCAGCTGCTGTCTTGAATCATATTCATTAATATACCCGTAAATATAGAGTACTTCTGATTTCTTCTTGCAGAATAAAATATTTTAAGAGTAATTAAAAGGAAAAACTATCAGAAATGTCTTACAAGAAATGATGATTGTAAGGAAATTAGGGAGATAGGGGGAGACAAAAGCACCCATATCTACAAAATATTTTCCTATGGTATAATATTGATGTATTTCATCTTGATTATTCCAGTCAGTTCTGATTATTTCAACTCCTATCTGTCAAGCATCAGCAGTTCAGAGTATAATGGGAATAGCACACAGCTAAAAGAAGGAGACAGGACCAAAAAAACCCCACCAACCTACTTCTTTGCTGCAAGGAAAAGAGTTTACTCCACTGGAAAACACAGAACCGCCTGTAAGCAGATATGCCTATAAAATCAGTTAGTCAGAAAGGTCCCTTTTGAAAGAGCAACATGGAAAACATCTTCTCAGCTTTTACTTAACTTTCTGTTCAAAGGGTGGATGTTTGAGCCTCAGGGATCAGCTGGTGACATGAAAATCTATCTTCCAAATCACTTGGGTGTTTTTCAGTAATGAGTTCCCACTTCCCTATCCCTGAAAGGCATGGCAAATAGAGTCATAGATCAAAGCAGCACGTAGCTGAGTACAGCCGTGGAAGCTAAAATGGCAAGGGCTGCTGTGTGGTAATGAAAAGGGCCATCACTAAGGATTTACTCTAGAAATCAAAACTGTCACTTTCAATTTGAAACAAGGGATCCATTAGCTTAGTGCACTTTTTATTGTTATTGATTTGCAATCCTTTACATTCTTTTAATTTCAAACTGTCATTGAATGCATAACTGGTTTTTACTTCATAGAATGAGCCTTGATGATTTTGCTTTCAAATAATTATTCTCAAACCACATTTTCTTCCTGCATCAGCTTCTTAATGAGTTTCATTAATATAGGTTTCCATTTACCTTAATTATATTTTTGGCAGATTTGCTTTTAGTCACATCTCACCTTAGTACAGTAGCATTTTGTCACATCCTCTGGTTAAGTCAGAGTGGCCCTGAACAATTACTACTTCTCCTAAAGTAGTGGTGTGGGGCTAAAGTGCATGGACACATTTATTCATACTTTATAAAAGAAGCCAAGCAACCTGTCATGCTCTCATCTAACTTAAGTTGCAAGGAAATCAACTACCTTTCCCGTTGGTAATGGAGGCACTATTCAAAACAATACAATGAAAAGTAGCAGAGGAAATCCAGAATTGCAAGCCTCAAACACCAAAGTTATGCCAGTAATCTGAGACAAATATAATACTTAAGAATATTTACAAAGGAACCTACCACACAGCTGTAACACTGATATTCAATTGACAACTTTGCCTCAATGCACAGTTCAGCAAAGCAACGAGTATATTTAATCCAATCCACAGAATCACAGAAGATGCTGTGTTGGAAGGAACGCAAAAGGATCATCAAGTCCAGCCCTTAGCCTTATTCTTTCTTTCTCTTTCTTTTCCCTTATTCCCTTGGGTGATATTTTTATGCTTTCATATTACTATATTACAATAGATACTGACCAAAATGGCTACATGCCTGCTTTCCATTGCAAACCAAATTGTTCTAAAATAAACCTTACACACATATATTTACTAACACTGATCATTCAGTGTCATTTCACTCTAACCCATCCCAAGGGATCTATTAACAAGAACCTGGGTTTCCCTCACATTCTGGGGCAGGTCATAACAGCCTCCTATCCCCACAATCTTTCTTTGCCATTTTCAGCTTCACTAACCTCATTAACTCTTCTACTCCATCATGGGATAAAGTAGAGAATTAGATACTTAATGACACAATAGACACAACTTTTTACATTAAAGTGCACTATTTTATGAGGCAGTATGTTTGCTTTTCACAGTTTGCTTAAATGAAGTTTAAGTAATTACAGTCTTCTAAGACTACTACACCTGTTGCAAATAGATATTATTTGTATTCCAAGTTCAATCTTTCTATTGCATGTAAAAACTGTACTTGTGCATCAGTCTCACTTGGTATTAAACATGGTAATGGTTATACATGGTAATAATTATACTGAAATTCATACACCTCTGAAATATAATCTCTGAAATATAATTTAAACAGATATGATTCTGTCTTAAGGTTCTTGCATTTTTGTAAAGTATATGAAATATTCAATTTTTCAAAGCACTAGCAGGAGATACAGACATTTTAGATGAAGAATGACCATTCACTAGTGTCAATAATAGTATCATAATATTAATATAATCACAGAATCACTGAATGCGAAAAGTTGGAAGGGACCATCATGAGTCATCTGGTCCAACCTCCCTTCCAAACAGGGTCATCCTAGAGCACATGACACAGGATTACATCCAGACAGATCTTGAATATCTCCAGTGAGGGAGACTCCACAACCTCTTTGGGCAATGTGTTTCAGCTTGCAGCTGCCTGCACATTAAGGAATTTCTTCCTCATATTTAGGTGGAACTTTCTGTGCCTCAGCTTCTGACTGTTGCATCTTGTCCTGTTGCTTGGCCCCACTGAGAAGGGTCTGGCTCCACCCTCTTGATTCCCTCCCTTCAGATACTTAGAGCCACTGACAAGGTCGCTTCTCAGTCTTCTATTATTGAGGCTGAACAAGGCTCAATTCCTTTAGCCCATCCTCGTAAGAGAGATGCTCAAGTCCCTTAATCATCTTTGTTGCACTCCACTGAACTTGCTGCAGGAGCTCCATGTCTCTCTTGTACTGAGGAGCCCACAAAGAAAGACAGAACTACAGCTCAGGCCACACTAGAGCTAAGTAGAGGGGCAGGATCACCTCCCTCAACCTGCTGGCAATGCTCTTCCTAATGCACTCCAGGATTCCATTGGCCTTCTTGGCCACAAGGGCACACTGCTGGCTCATGGCCAGCATGCTGTCTACCAAGTCAGCCCCCAGCCTGTACTGGTACAGGAAGTTATTCCTCCACAGGTGCAGGACCCTTGGTTGAATTTCAGAACGTATCTCTCTGCCCATCTCTCCAACCTGTTAAGGTTTTTCTGAACTTCAGCAAAGCCCTCTGGGGTATCAGCCACTCCTCCCAGTTTTGTGTTGTCAGTGATGTCTGAGGAGACATCTGCCCCCTCATCCAATGAATAATTTAAACAACGCTGGGCTCAGTATTGAACCTTGGGGGACAACACTAGTCACAGGCCTCCAACTAGATGCTGTGCCACTGATTATCACTCTCTAGGATCTGCCATTCAGCCAGTTCTCAATCCACATTCCCATCCACAGTTCCTGAGTTTGCCTATGAGGATGTTGTGAGAGACACTGTCAAAAGCCTTGTTGAAGCTGAGGTAGATGATATTCACTGCTTTCCCCTCATCCATCCTGGTAGTTGTCTCATCAGAGAAGGTAATCAAGTTAGTCAGCCATGATTTACCTTTAGTGGATCCACGCTGACTACTCCTGATCACCTTCTTGTCATCCATGTGGTTAGAGAGGGCCTCCAGAATGAGGTGTTTCATCACTTGGTCCAGGGATTGAGGTGAAGCTGACTGGTTGGTCGTTCTCTGGGTCCTCTTTTTTGCCTTTTTTGAAGACTGGGTGACATTTGCTCTCTTTTACTCCTCAGACACTTTTCCTTTCAAAGGAACCTTTCAAAGCTGATCATGAATAGCCTCACTATGGTGTCTGCTAGCTCTCTCAGTACTCATGGATGCATCCTGTCAGAGCCCATAGACCTGCTGATGCCAAGTTTGCAGAGGTGTTCTCTAACCAAATTCTTGTTTCATTTCATTTCACTATATTCATTCTGAGTGGCCTGACTCTGTTTCCATTTCCTGTATATTTCCTGGTCACACTTGAGTAATGATAGGAGTTCTCTATTCATCCATGCAGGTCTCTTGCCCCCTTTGCCCAATTTCTTGCTAATCAGGATACATTTTTGAGTCTGAAGGAAGTGATCCTTGAATATCAACCAATTCTCATGATATTTTCCCTGCACAACCTGATCCCGTGGGATTTCTCCAAGAAGATCCCTGAAAAGGGTAAAGTTAGTTCTCCTGAAGTCCATGATTGTAATCTTACTTGCTGCCCTGCTGCCTCCTCACCCTATAATGAAGTCCACAGTCTCATGGTCGCTACAGCCAAGGCTGCATTCAACATTCAGAATATTAAATTATGTTTATTTGTCTTGTAAATATATTTTATATTACAGTGATATAAGCATCTGTTTCCTTTAAAGCTAAACTAACAGACCAAAACCCCAAAGCAGTTTGCAGTATCGTAGCTCTTTCTGTGAGGTATCATGAGAATATGCCTGCAGCACCAGCTTTTAATTTGTCATTGCTTAACATTCATAGTTAAGCAGAACAGTTTGGTTTTGCTTCCTAAATTCTCTTGTGCTGTGTTTCCACAGCTGAAAGTACTTGGATATAGAAATTTCTGTCAAAAAATGCAAAATACTTCATTTGCAGATAACTCAGTAGATCTGCAAATTCTGAAGTCCATGTGCTTCCAAGACACAACTTTTATGTTGATAACATGGATGCAACCTGAAACTTAAAAATTACCTCAAAGCTGATGCTGATCACAAACAAAAGATCTAGTTTAGACAGAATTTCTGGATTCCTGACCCTGAACAGGAATGTCTTAAAATTTCCCATCCCTGGAAGTCTCCAAGGTCAGGTTGAATGGGGCTCTGAGCCATATGATCTAGTTGAAGATGCCCCTGCACATTGCAGGAGGGTTGAACCAGATGATCTTTAAAGGTACCTTCAAACCCAAACCATTCTATGAAACTTATTGCAATACACCTTCAGATTTAAATAGTTCACTGTAGTCCTATCTTTTGCATTACTTGGACACTTAACTGCAACATGAATGTTCAGATTCACTTTATAATCCACAAAAGAGAGATACTTGAGCAGAACATCTCAAAAAGCATTTTTATAAAATTAATTCTCCCAAAGAAACATTTCAATAAATTTTCCCCTAAAAAAAGGAAATAACTACTCATCTAAAGACTATGTGATTTTGTAAAAAAAAAAAGTGTCATAGAAGCACCTGGTTTTGTCAAGTACATTTCTCTGCTGTAATATAACTCATTATTCTATAGCATACTTTTTATTTTCTAGTTGTAACCAACTTCCAATGATTTTTAGGACTTGGGATGACTGCATTATTTCCATCTCTCTAGCAGCCATGAAAATTTACTCTGTATAAACTCTAGTCAACTGTAGATCTTCAGACAAGTATTCTCTCATTATGTTAACTTTTTTCATACTCTCTCACTTCATTGTAATCTGTATTTTCACATGAGGACCTACATTTGGGTATAGATATTTTAATGACAGCAGATCAAATACAATCAGCCACGTAAGTGTTCTTTGTATTTGTTCTCTAGTAAACTAGAATAATTGAGGCAGACAATCTTTCATGAAACTATTCCAATTAGGAGTTAAATTAGGACTGATGAATTTTGCACAGTTTTGTCATATGATTCATTTGATAAATTATTTTTTCTGTCTTTCATTTTCAGTACTTTCTTTAAACTTATCTAAACCACAAACAAAAGGAATCCTAAATTAAAAGCAGTCATTAGGAATGCACATTTTATAAACAACTGAGCCAATGAGGTGAAATGCATTATACAAAAAATTATTTTACAAAAAATATGCATATTACCCTCTAATTTACTGAAAAGCATGCAAAGTTTGAAAAAAAAAAAAAAAGGAAAAAAATCCTGTCCCGAAACATTTCTTGGTTTTCTTCACAGCTGAAAATTGAATTCACTTATGTCAAAAATTACAAAGGTACAATAGAGCAAGAAAGTTGCCTCGATTAGCTTTTTTCTCTCTTGAGTATTAGTTTAAAACTCCAGACACAGAAAATGTTTGGAATCTCACTTTATCAGAAAATTGAAGGTGAATCAAATTACAAAGGTGGCAAAAATCTCAGGCCTCAATACTTCCGTTCTAATCCAATAGAATAAAAAAACCTCAAAAGTATTAACTGAGTAATTTATGCCCATGTATACTAAGGATGTTAAGGTACCTTTTTCTTTGTATGACATCAATATTTTAATGCACATTCTAGAGCATAAGACCTAGTTTTAAGAAGTTACCTATCTATGTAAAATGGGACAGTTCAGCAACTCATTTGCATTCACTACTTATGAAATATATCCCTGATGACTTTCTGTAATGGTTTCCAGTGCACACATTTTCTTCTCACACTTTCTGCCCTTAATATCACACATTTCCCAGACATACATTCTCTGCCAGTTACTAAACGATACTCCGAAAATCTATCAACAGCCTTCCAACATACTCTAGTATAATTAAAAATATTCTTTCAAATTCCTCAGATACTTGGGTAGTCCTGGATTTGCACAACATTAAGTTCAGCATGGACTGGAGACATGGATCCTCCCCCCAAAATATAAGAGACTCATCTATCTGAAATTTGATTCTACAATCAGGGAAACACTATGAGACACCTTCAAAGACACAGGCCAGAAACTAAAATTTATACAGACTCATTAAAAACTTAATTTTATGAAATCTTATAGTTTCTGCCCCTTCAGGAACCACTTTTGTGCTTCAGACTTTTCTACACAGATAACAACAAAATTTTCCTAGCAGCTAGACTAAAATCAAGTTAAACTTTGACCACTTGTTTTCAACTTGTATTTAACTTGCTACTTGCTGTTAATGCCCAGGATACTGTGCATTTCACTTCATTTAGACTTTATCTTGTGAAGCAGTTGACACCAGGTGCTTCGGTGTACAGAAAAGAGTTTTAGAAAACATTCCTGCTTTTCACAAAAATTTTACAAATTTCTAAATGCTGTCAGTACCTAAACAGATTTTACACTATAGCTATAGTCAACTGTACTATATTGCCTCTTGGTAGATGATCTGTTCCATGTGCATAAGTATGTTTTCGTGTAGTGTGCTTGACCATCATGAATTTGATTTCCTTAGCTGCAACTATTTGTCTTCCCAACTTACACTAAAACTCATCCACATAATCTGACATGAACTCACTGGAATTCACAGATCATTCCAAATGTTTTTAAAAGCTTGTTTTGTGGAGAAAAGCACACAAAATGAGAAATATGCTTAATGCTATATGTAGTCAGTGAACTCTAGACATCACTGACAATTACTCTTTTCATCATGTGCGCTACAAGAATATTTTTTTGCTGCAGACAAGAGCGACACAGAACTAATACAGACATACAAAACAACCATTTTGGCAGTTGCTTAGGTTTTCTTGCTCCTTACCAAATGAATTTCTACAACAGCAACAAACCAAGCAGCTTACACTTCTTTGCCTTCCCTTTCTCGTAATAATTCTAGCACTGGAAGGGAAATTTCCCCTTATGGCACTGTAACTCATGTGCTGACTAACACAGAGAAGGCAGCAAGCACAGGCTCTAAGTCAAATTCACAGCTCACATGTCTGCTTCACGAAGATATACTAGTTTGGTCTGAACTTAGCATTCTAGGAAAGACAGTGCATGTTAGATCTAAGAAGGATGCTGGTTTAATATGTTCAGCTTACTCTCTCACATATCTTTTCAATGATTTCAATGCCATACAAACTTCTTCCTCAGGCACCGATCTGATAAAGAAAAAGGTTCCTCTAAAAAGCAGCAGTGCTAATGAGATGGACTCTTAACAGCTATTACAGCCTTCTCTGATGTGGTTTGCACATAGAAGAGGCTGGAATACACTTCAGGATCAGAAAGCTCTGCTGTATATCTAATTACTATTCCTTTCCTGGCCTAGATTGTCCTTAAAAGTGTATTTTCTATAACAACATTCAAAGTATTTTTAATTAAACCAGGGAATTAGGCTTTGTCTACTTTCTTTAATGCATGCATCCTGTAAATTCATTTGTTTCAGTTTCAGGAAGCTATTTAGAAGTCTTCTCATTTTTTCTAATTTTAAAGGTAAACAGAATGTGCATGTATTTCTCTCATTACGCAGTCTACAATTAAATTATAAGTAAAATAATAAGACCTTAACATTTAACCAAGAGTCATGCTTTCACTTCATCCTCTGCACTATTCAGCTTCCCAGATATATTTATCACCTTTCTATGACACAGATCCTTTTTTTCAAAAAAATATAAATTTAAAAAAATATATTGGATACATGAACATATATGAGTAGTAACTCGCTCTAGGTAAAGATATGCATATAAATCTCTGGTTAGTAATGACCAAAAGTTTCATTTAAAGAATAATGGTTTCAGAAAAAGTTTTTCATCTTTATTGTTAAAAATAATAGAAAAAATAGCTACTCATATAACTTTTACAACAAAACTAATTTCTTAGTCTGTCTTCTCAAGGTATATTTATTTCTAAAATATTCCTGATTGGCACTGATTAATGCCCTTCAGGAAGTAAGGAACCTTAGTTCAACAGCCTTTCCATATCAGCCTAAGTTTTAGACCTCTTTGTTTAAATCATTTAAACTGTACCAGTGTGTTTGAGATTGTGGTGTTAGGAAGACAAGATGAGCACTAAAATGCTTCTTAACCCTAACCCTTCCTGTAGGAAAATTTATCCTTTTTCACATTATCNCTAGGGCAAAAGTGACACTATTTAGTCATATCAACAACGCAGAAGTCTGAGCACACAAGGCTTTATTCAGGAAAGTGTCATGAACAAACCCAAAACCATCCAGCACAGCAGTTTCAAGAATCATCCTCTTGGATTCTAAATTTACTTATGGGTATACTGAAGTCTTCCACATTTTTTATCCCCTCACACATACCTGAGCAGGAGGCCTATTGAAATCTTCCAAATTAGGAAGGCAGTCAGTTGTCCTGGCTGACAAAATCATAGTGAGCGCAGATGGCACAGAATGTGCTGCAAAGAACAGCAGCTTACCTCTATGGTGAGGCAAAACAGGTATTTTACTCTTCCTGTTTCTATACTCTTCACTGGATGGATTTTAATGTTAAATTAAGTACATATAGAAAATTGTGTAAAATAATCCTGCATTGAAAGAAAACATAGGAGAAAAGGTCTGAAAAGTTTATAAAGTTTACTTTCTTCCAGTAAACATGTTGGTTTCCTGTTAAACAATTCAAGGTGTCTTTTCAGTTGTAAAGAAAACTTTTCAGTGTAGAGAGGAAATTACCATCCTCTAGTCCTTTTGGCAGTCAGAGGCAAGCCTAGAAATAAACAGCTTCATAGCTCACTGATCCTAACACTGAAATTATCATCTCTGAAAAACCATCAACAGAAAGAATAAGACATCAAAAACTGAATAAATAAATGTGATAATATATCCTGGGTTTTCTTGACGAGTGTATATTTCTCTTAAAAAAGGAGAGGGGGTTATCTCTGTGGACTTCTGTGTTGGAAGCCAGAAGAAAAGTCAGAACATTCTGATATATTGTTAAGTTTTTAAGATAACAGAAGTATGGAAAGGAAATATTCATGTTTTTTGGGAGGTCTGCAGCCTTTGAGCCCTGATCCCTTAAGAAACCAGTTCATGCCATTCCTGATGTGCTGTCACTCTGTACAAGTTTTATTAGAAAAGTGCTTTGAGACTGCTTTCTTAAAATTCAAACTGGCACAGAAAGACTATCTAATATCTCATTTGTCTTTCATTCAAATGACAATTAATTACATATAATGGCCAAATTTACCAATCATTTTGCAGAAAGTAGATCATTTGAAAAAAGACTTACATTGTTAGTAATGCTCACAGGTCCTATTGTTTCAGCACATATTTTAGTATGCTGAGTTTCTCTTTAAAGCACTACTATCTATTTTGCAAAATTTTAATTTGCATACTTTTCTCAGTAACCAGATTCTAATGTTACACATATAAAAAGGAGAAAGAAAAAAAGCCCACCAAAATACTCCAAACAACTCCCCCTACCAAGCAGCCAAATAACCAAAGCAAATGCCAAAACTTCAGAATACTCTTCAAATACTTAAAGATTCAGAAAATAAGGGAACAGAGGGTTTTAGTATCTGATTCAGGGTTTTAAAAGCTTCACATGGTGAAGAATGTTCAGTAGTGCTAATTTGGTTGAGGACAGACTGTAAATGGCTCCTGCACACTCAAATAAAATCTAAATAATAAAATCTTATGTGAGGAAGGAGTTCTTCATTGAAACAGTTTAATATGTTTTTTTTCTGACATGTTTAGTTACTGAAATATTTTGCCACTGTATCCCTAGAATCAAGTGTTTTCTGCATAAATTATCACAAAGAACATAGTTTATCGTAGCTTATTTTTCAGCAGTGACTTAATTCCTATTACTCTAAGTAAGCTTCACTAAACTAATTGACTTAGCTGGAACCACTCACAGTAGTTAAGGCTTGCAGAATTGCAAAGAATAAGCTTTACTGGAAGAGGTGAGTATTTCTGCCTATAGTGAATAAACCTAGTGAGTTATTTGATCCATGATGTATCAAAACAATAAATTAGCTGAAAAGCTATAATTAGCTTAGCTTTTCTAATGACACTTCATATATATAAAGGATATCAAGATTTATATTTTCTGAGCTTTACTGAAAAAATAGTACGTGTATTTATGACACGTCCATTTTCTGATCTAAATCCACCAAAAAACCAGACATATTTCTACTCAGAGCCACTACTTAGAAGGAAGAAGAATAGTCTTGTGCTTGTGGTGTGGTCATAAAACTCCTCTACATTTCTACTCTTTTTCACTACTCATGCAACCTTAGGCAAGTGGCTTCATTATAGGAGCCTCAGTTTCCTCAGATCTTGTCCATGCAAAAACTGAAATTTGCTTTTACAAGAATTTTGCTGGATTTGGATGGTTGAACGTTACAGAACAGCCTCAACATAAAACAGCTGCTCAGTAAACATACTCTAAATACACAATTGAGTTTTTAAAAGGTCTAAGAAGCTAGTAGTTAAAACGTAATGAATGATAAATAATTATAAATAATAAAAGAAATATACAGTCATTAAGGCCTGTCTACTCAAGTTCAGTCACAGTTATTTGTAAGCAAACAGATTTAACAATGTTTTCTTAAAGTATCATTTCATTAAGAGGATAAATTTACTAACATTTGGAGGACACACTCCAGTAAGAAACAGGAAAGAAAACCACGGAAGTGCCAGCCTCTTCACAAATAAGAAGCTGGCTTCTCTGAATAGATTTTCTTTCAGGGTTTAATTTTATTTCCCGCAAATCCAGTCTTCAGATTTTGCATCAAAATTCACAGCTTTGACATTATCATTTGCTCATGTAGTTGTAAACACAAAATGGACATCACTGTTATGGGATGAGACAGAGCTTGACACAGTTCAAAGTGGTCTGTCTTGCATGAGGGCAAATAGGAAATGTGAACCAAAATCCAGAAAATCCCATTTCTGATTCTTATCAGAGAAATGCCCTTGACAATAGTCAGTCTCTAAAGAATTGTCATCCCAACTGACAATACCCCTGCCATCTGATATTTTGATTTTGAAGGCCTTGTGAGTACCATCAGTAGGAAACCACCTTTCTTTATCCACCAAAACTGCTTTATCTCCTCTGTAAGTCCTTTTATGCCTTCTTTTTCCTGTATGACTAATTTATAATCTATCTCCTTCATAGGCAGCTCCAGCCTCATTAAAACTGACTCCTGTTGCCTTGACTGTGTCTTCAATGGGAAAGCAACATCTGAGTGCACTGGCTGACCTGAAACTTACTCTTTAACTCCAGCCTAATCAGCTGTTGGATTTTTATCAAAAATGAGACATACTGTAAAAAGGGAAAGCTTTATCTACACTACTTAATTAGAAATGTTTTAATAAAGGCATGACCTACCCTCTCTCTTCCCTCCCGCAACCACTATAATTAAAGTTTCTCTAACAGAACAGTAAGCTCAGTAAGCTATTTTTGTCCTCTTGCCATTTTTAAAAATTGAATGCAGGAGCTTGAGAAGTGCAAAATGAAAATACGTTAACCCTAACACTACTAAAAATGTCTATTTTTCTTCTGGATATAGAGTTAAACACTTAAACCAGTAAAGAAACAAATAAAGGTAGCGAGTATTCTAGAAATTCTGGTTTGCACCCTGGTCTTTTTCCTCTAGTCAGCGGGATCATTTGTTATGTAGAAGCATTGAAAATCAACACACTTTTGTTTATTTATCCACCTATGGATATTCAAGGTCCTTAGCATCAAAACCATCCGGACTTTCACAAGTTGTAAATACCTAATGCCACTTACTTATGTCAGTGCTTATATGAAAAAAAAAAATAATAGGGACATGATTTAGTGATGGTTTTAGGTACTAATCTGTGTTTATGGGTCTGTTTGAACTGACAAAACAACTAACATAAAAACACCCAAACCTCTAAATGAATATGAATTTCACTGAAATGGAGGAAAACCTGAGAAAATAGTGTTTCTGTTCCTGAAAATAACTATCAATGAATAAAATTAAGAAAAGAAAAATGCAAAATGTTGCAAAACTCAAGATGTTCCAAGTTCAAAAATGAGAAAAGGAATAAAAATTCTCAAAATTGATTCAGTTTATCAAATTCAACACAGGTTTGATAAATCCCTAAAATGCTGCTCTGGGAGAATGATCTATTCACAAACACACACAAAGTAAAATCATTGAGCAACCTCATCCTAAAACTGAAAATCTCTGCTGTTGTTTATATACAGGGGGCCTGATTTACGTATATGAGAGTTTCCAACCAGAGGAATAGCAGGTCATTTCCCAAAGAACAAGAATACAAATATTAAAAAAAAAAAAAAAAAAAAAAAAAAAAAAAAAAAAAAAAAAAAAAGTAATCACAAGTGTAAGTTAATGAAATCCAATACAGTGATTACACTTTGTGTTTCTTTCCTTTTCCACAGGCTTGCTGACAGAGCAAATCAAAAACTAATGTCTCCAGTATAGAGGGCTACTAACCTGAAGGTCTCATTCCAAATAGGTCTTAGTTTTATTCGTAGTGTTATTTGAGGAGACTGAAAGTCAACGGGCTTCAAAGAAAAAGAGTATGAACTTCATATCCAATTACTGACAGACTACATGAAAGACAATGATGAGATCAAGACAATCAGAAAGGATAAGTTATGAAAAGCCACGGGCAGGTTGGTACAGTACCAGATACTCTCTGCATGTTCTAGGGAAAAGTCATATTTAAGCCGTATTTAAGTCTGTGAGTGAAGCTATTGCAAGTGAAGTGATGTAAGACTGTGTCCTAGTGTTCATCCTCGAAAGGGTTCAGGACAAAACCGGTATTTATGAAGCAGTTGATGTGGCACTTGAAGTAAAGCAGCTCCTGGCAACTGAAATACTTCATGGATAGTAAGCTTAAACTCTCATATGCAGAAGAACTGTTAAGAATTTCATCACATTTCTGAGCATAAAACTTAATCTTATCAAGATGTACCAACAGACAAAAAAGAGTATTTGCTATGATTAAATAATGCAGACTGAAGTCTTCTCAGAAAGGACTGACCTGTAAAGATCAGCAGCAAATGGAATACTCTGGGTCAGAAACTGACCGCTAATCAAAATAAGCAGGCTTAATGAAAAAATAATTTTGAAATCTTAAAGCGCAGACTAGAAATTGTCTGTGAGACAAAGGAAATTGGAAATTGGAAAAGGCTTCAGTTCAGAATTATCTCCGTCATGGGAAGTCTCACTGCTAGACAGGGAACATTGATCTAGAATCTGTACTGTGTGGCAGCAAATAAACAAATACCTGTTATTTGGTTTAAAGAAGACATGACTGAGGAATGTAAAAGAGTATTGCAAAGAGATTAAGCTATTTTATATCAAGTATTCTGGGTAGCTCAAAAAGATATATTCTGTAATTGCCACAAAGACAACATATTTTAGAACAACTTTTACAAGCAAGCACTAGAACACATACACTACTCTGGATCACTAATGTTCTGAAATTCAGTTAGACTATCATATTTCAGGAAGTGTATACTGCAGGTGTACTCTTCCAGAGGAGGGGGATATGGAGAAGTCCAGAGATGGGCTGGAGGACTTTCTGATATCCTTTTCTTCTTTTTTATGCAACAGAGAACACTTTCTGATGTTTAAAATCTTACTTAAATGATAATTTGTTTGACTATATATCATTTTCAGAGTCTCAGACAGAAAGTGAAATTTCGAATGATCAACAATGCAGATTTTTTCCTCTCCTTCCCTGTTACTCTACTCTCTTAAAAAAATCCCTCTTTTTTTATTCCATCATACTATTAATTCTGAAATGTATAAATTCCTTTTACCAACCTAGTCCCTTAAAAAAATACAGCTTTTAAGTAACATTTTCACTTCTTCGCTCCCTGAAAACAGTGTAAGAAATTCAGGGTTTCTTACTGCATTTCAGCTTTATTTTATCTTTAGATTTACTTAGTACAGTGCAACAATTCTCATTTATAACAACAAACGGGCAGAAGCATTAAATGCATTTCTTGAGTACAACATCCAGTGAGATACGAACAAGATGTGAGTGTCTGTACCCTTTCCTAATAACCTTGACATTCTCCATTTCTCAGGAAAAAGAAGTACTTGCATTAGCGCACTACTGTTACTGATATATATGCAGTAATATCCCTGCTAAGTATTTGATAGCAATACCGGAGGAAAGAAACATAGTTTATCCCACAAGTAATGAAAACAATAATACATCCATAGTAATGAAGAGCAGTAATACCACTTCTCAAAAGTGCTCAGGGTGAAACCTATTCCTATGACTGAACTGTCCCAACAAAAGGTCATGTACCACGAAACAGCTAGATGCTTATATGTCTCTATCGCAGAATAAAGCTTTGCAGAAGATAAAATACAACATACAGCAAAACCAGCACCATTTCAAAGGGTGGTCCCTCTCTGAGAACAACATAACACTGTCCTGTGTACAGCTGAACACACAATAGGAAAGGTCACAGACAATCCCTCAAGGGATAGCAGAATTTACTGTTAAACAAAGATACTCATTCAGACTGATCCAGACTAGTTCAGAATGATTCAGTCAGTTTTAGAACAGGGAGGTGCAGAGTTATATGAATTCATATTTGCATTTTGGCTTATTTTAGGGAAGTCTAGACCTCCAAATATATCCAGAAGACAATAGAGAATCATACTGTCTTTCAAAATCAAAATCAAATCCAAAATCAACCTTCAGCAAAGCTAACAATTGTGCTACACAGCTAGTATAGTAATATTTCTTGATAAAATGCATGGTGGTATCATTAACAGAGGTTAAAGTAAACATTTTCTTACTGAGCTACCTCCTGCACTACAAGTGACCCCTTGCAAAGAAAAAAAAGAAACAAACCAAATCAGACAAGTAATCTTTCCAAATAACTGCAGTTAGAATCCTAACTAAATGAAAATGTCAAATGCCTTCCTTGCAATTATCTACCTTTTCATTCATTGTCTTTGTTGAACATTAGGTTGTCAGGTATGGGTCCCAGAAGTATTTCAATTGCTTTTTAGAGTAGCAATTTGTGGAAACTCACATTTTAGTGTTTGGTCTGGCCTCCTAGCTATGATTTCTTGTGAGGGGCCATCTTTCATCACCAAGGTTTCCTTTAGTGTGACGAGTTAGGATGCATGAGTGGAATAACTACAATACAGGAATTCTTTAAAGCAACCTTGAGAATTCACACCTAGGGACCATAATAGAAAATATGGAAAGCAAGGTGGTCTCATCTTCTTTTCCTGTTTGTAAACTCTAAATGATTGTGGTGGAGTTACCCTGACTGGATGACATGTGCCTAACAGGCTGTTCTATCACTCCCCACTCCTCATCAGGACAGGGGAGAATAAATATAAAAAAACAAATCATGAATCAAGGTAAGGACAGGAAGAGATCACTCATGAATTACAGTCATAGGCAAGATTCAAATCAGGAAATTAACTTACTGCCAATGAGATCAGTGTAGGATAAGGAGAAATAAAAACTAAATATCAAAACACCTTCCTGTCACCCCTTTCTTGTTCCTACGCTCAATCTCATTCCAAATTTTTTCTACACCATCCCATGCCAGTAGCACAAGGGTATAGGGAATGGGGATTATGGTCAGTTCATCTCCCCTGCTCCTTCTTCCTCAGGGTGAGGACTCCTCACACTCTTCCCCTGCTCCAGCATGGCATACCTTCCACAGGAAACAGTTCTCCATGAACTTCTTCAAGATGCCTCCTTCCCACGGGCTGCAGTTCTTCTTGAACTGCTCTAACATAGGTTTCTTCCACAGACTGCAGTGCTTCAGAAGAAGGCTGCTCAAGCATGGATGCCCTGTGGAGGCACACATCTGGCCATCAGCCTACTCCAGTGTGGGTAGGTCCTGCCAGGAGACTGCACAAATGAAGGGTTCCCACAAGGTCACAGCCTCCTTTGGACATCCACCTGCTTCAGCATGTGGTCCTCCATGCACTTCAAGTAAATATTTGCCCCAACATGGACATCTGTGGGATGCCGGGGCACAGGCTGTATCACCATAGGCTTCAGGAGAATCTCAGCTCCGGCACCTGGAGTACCAACTTCTCCTCCTTCTTCACTTGACCTTGGTGTCTGCGTGGCTGTTTGCCTCTCATATTCACACTCCTTTCTCTCTGGCTGCTGTTCTGCAGCGGGGATTTCCCCCCTATTCTTGAATATGGTATCACAGGGGCACTACCATTACTGCTCATGGGCTCAGCTTTGGTTCTCTATGGTCAATGGTTCTAGCAGACATATGGGAAGGTTGTAGCAGCTTCTTACAAAAGCCACCTCTGTACCCTCCAACTACCAAAACCTTTGCGCTCAAACCCAATACACTGATTCTCATCTTTAATCTCTATCAGATTAGCCACTGAGACCATGAAGGAGGTGGCATTTTTTTCCCTAGTTTATTCTTTAACACATTCACTGAAAGACAAAAGAATAGCAAATAGTTCGAATTGCAAGACCTTCAGGCAAACCACAAGCTCTCTTTGTCCTACAATTAGTTCTCAAAATAGGTCATAGGCCTAGTATTCTATCATTACTAATAGTGTTTAAACCTTATTACAGAGCAAACAGTTTCAGCTAGAGGGCTCAAAAATGTACTCCATTGGTATAATACTTTCATGACTATTTGTATTTTCAAAGCAGATTCATGTGCTGTCGAAAGTAACGGGTTACTTTCATTTATGAGATATCTTGAATAGGAAACTATCAGCTTCTGTCACAGAATCCATGAATGTCTATCCATGGAATATTTTCCTCATGCTTAGAAAACACTCTTAACACTCACATTACAACATAGAAACATTAAAACAAGCATGACAAATGTAGCACATCAGGCCATGTCTTTCAGTACCCACACCAAACATACTGCCAATCATAGCTGAAAGCCAGCTATGGCAAAGAGGGCCTCTATAGCTGCTGTGAAAAATGCCAGTGTCTCTGTCAGGTATGATCAGATTCTTGCTGATGGGCTGTTTCCTATCAAGGTGTTCTCAGGGGAGTAAAAGTTACTTTTCTTTCACTGTAGTTAAATGAAGATTCAATAACACCTATTTTTAGAACACAAAAAGCAGCTGTTGATTCTGTATGCTACTACTACTCAACGCTTTTGTCTTTGAAACTAAATACACTTGAAAATAAACATTTGAAAATAGACAAGTGTCATAAAACAAGCACATTGTACTGCATTTCCATGCACTGTTTTTTGTTTGGTTAGTTGTTTTTTTACCATAGGTTTCCAATGGCTCTACATTTTTTACCCATGTCTTTTATTTTTAACTTTGAGCAGTATTTACTAATTTTTGGTGGATAATATATGTGTATATCATGGTGCCATCGCTGATAACATCTAAATACATTTCCAATATCAGTTACATAACTTCCTGCTGTCATACTTCTAAGAAGAAAACTTTCTAAGAATAGCAGCAAAACCTTAAACTTTTTTTTTTTTTCCCATCT
Source organism: Sclerurus mexicanus (assembly GCA_013396755.1). Taxonomy (NCBI): domain Eukaryota; kingdom Metazoa; phylum Chordata; class Aves; order Passeriformes; family Furnariidae; genus Sclerurus; species Sclerurus mexicanus. The sequence continues at coordinate 159,651 of VWZF01006904.1, forward strand.
CTGAGCTAGTCTCCATAGAGCACATAACACCTCTAAAAGAGACAGTGAAAACTACTGGCAATTCTGGACAATTTTCACTTTAGATAAATGCAAGAAAGATGAGATACTACAGAGGAGAGAGGTGTCAAAATTCTATTGGTAAGAATGGCACACACTGATGAAAGGGAGATCAGAAACTATTACAAAGACACAAAAAAATAAGAAATATCTAAAAGTGTATTACCAGCAATATTAGAAAAGTTTATTAGATTAGAGATTATTATAGAGACAAAAAAGTGTAATGTAACCAAAACCAGATGTCTCAGCATTTTATGGTCATATTTCACACCATTTATGTATATATATATATATATATATATGGGGATTGAGTATTTATTTAACATATGCATTTTTTTCATATGGAAAGTGACAATCAGGAAATAAAGCAATCTATATTTTATTTCAATATATGATTTAGTAAACATAAAGGGGTTGAAGTTAAGAGCTCATAGAGGATTGTCAACATTTCAACAGCAGATCCAAGCTGTAATATTTTATACATTTCAGATAGAAAGGACTTTTTACCTCAAATTATCTTTTTCCAAATATTCACAGAGACCAAAAATAGAAATTTTCTGGTAATGTACTCATCAAAAGTGCTGTACTTTTATTTGAAATTCATGGCTTAAACCCCTTGATCTCTCTAAAATCTGCTCTTCCTCCTCCAAGAAATGGAACCATATCAATTTCTCCATAAACCCTTCTCAAATATAAATTCTGAGGCTAAATTTTGTCCTACTTGGGCTTCTCAACATCGTTTGGCAACTGAAAATATCAAGCTCATAAAATTGTTTTTTCATAAATATATCAGATCTGTGCTGACTAGGCAGCTTTTAATTTTCTGATGAATTGCATGTGACTACACACAAACTGCAAACATAATTTCTCACACGCTTGTATAAGTGTAATAATAGGTAGCCGCAGAAGTTATTACTGTCAGTGATTGTCTGTGCTAATGTATGAAAACTGAGATCCTTAAGCAGTGAGATATACTGCAAATAGGAAGAAGTAGAAGGCTAAGAAGGCCAGATATGATGAAGTGGTGAAGTGAGTTTGATTTCTAGCAGAGTTAAAAAATGGAGCCTTAACTTTTCAACTCCCATTTCTACAACTTGTGAACTAGCCTTAACTTAAAGCTCTGGTGGAAGCCCAATATCTTTATCTTTTTACTAACCTTTCATTTGTTGGGAAAACTGGAGATAATAAGATTTAAAAAAAAAACAACCTATATACTACATGCTATTATACTACTATAAATCATCTAAACCAAAGCAATTAGACCAAGGAAAGTCCTATCCTGAATTTTCTCATCAGCATCTTTCTCCCACAGTCCAATCTTCTACATTTATTTCTGATGTAAAGAAAGTACTAAAGTCAAGATATACTTGAGTTGCTTTCCCGAAATCCAGTTTTGCATATTCAGTAAACCTAAAGAGATCAGTATGCATTTTGTTTCTGCAGGATTTATGCAACTAAACTCTAACACTTTAGAGCTATTTCAAGCTCTAGTTGTTTCTGGTCTCTTCCAGAGCAGGATAATCTCAAATAGTTTTCCCAGGGAGAGTGAGGAGAAGTAGATTATTGAAGTCACTTAAGGACATTATCACCTTCTTCACAGAGTAATTCAACAGAATGATAGGCATATACTCCATTGCATCTCTAATATGTCCTTTGAGAAAAAATCAGAGATTGCATTTTCTGTCAAAGATGCTTTATTGTAAGAGATAAGTGAGGGAGGCCATTTGGGGGTTTGGAAAGCAGTATAGCACATTCAGTCAAAGAAGAAAACTTGACCCTCCAATGACCCTAATGCTTACTCTAGTCAATGCAATAATATTTGCCACAATTCACCTGCTAAATCATCAGGCAGAGCAACAAAAAACCCCAGATTTTCTTAATGTCACTGAGGTGATTGGTCTATCTGTTAATTCCTTTTGACACTAAAATGAACAGATTAAACAGTAGGAAATTACACAGCAGCCAGATTTCAAACACCTGCTGCCCATTTCATCTGGATTGCTGAACCCCCTCAGAATCACACATCTGCAATATAAGCATTGTCCAAAGAATTACTGATTAGAGTTTCTGTTTTACCTGATATGCTACAGTGTGGTTGATGGGTTTGCTGTTTTGGAGGTTTTTTTCCCCTAAAAGAAAAACTAAATCTTTAGCAAAATAAAGAATAGCAGATATATACTCATGCGGGAACTTTATGGTGAATGCACAAAGAGATCTAAAATCCTTAAAAATTATTTCCAAGGAAAATCCTCTCCAGTTACAAGGCTTGTTAGCAGTACAAGGCTTATGAGGTGCATCTAAGCTGTACCAACGTAGTTTGATATATTTAGACATCTATACCAGTTAATTCAAAAGGAAACAGTAAGAAAACATTCATATTATTGTTGTATTTTTCAAAGCAGTTAACCTATGATTAAGATAATAGTTTAACTCTCTGAAAATTTGTATTAATAAGTTTATTAGAAAAACAACTTTCAGACAACAAATTAGAAGAGCTCCATTGGGAACTGTAGTAATAGAGTATAATGAAGGAAAACCAATAAACAACACCAAGTTATGAACACATCTACAAATCTAGGGGGAAGAAAACCCTGAAATACTGTCTTTACAATGATCTTTTACACATATTTCCAGATCTATGATAGAATTTGATTTTTTTAAAAACAATTATAACAATCATATAAGATAGATATGATTATCTTTTTCAGATAGCCTATTTCTAGATATTCTTTGCACTATCTGCTGAGTTTAAAATGTAGCTTGCATCTCTAAGTCATGTTCTGTAATGCTTTCACATCCAGCATGCCTCTTGGCAGGCTGGCCAGACTTCTTGTACACTATTTCCTATACTTCAGCTTGATATCTCATGACCTATATTTTAAACCATTCCAACATACAAGGTAGGCTTTTACTTCATACACAACCCAATAGTCCTCTCCAGTGGCTTAGATCTCCACTGAACATTAGAAGAACAGCAGTGATTAGAGGAGGCCATAAAGAATGATGAAGATGGTGTTCAGAGAAAGAAATGCCAGAATCACAATTTTTTACAACTAGACTCTTTTTATTCTCCAGTCCCTCCACACAACTCAAGGATTTCTGTTGACCTTTGCTGACTAGAAGCTTCCTTTGTCACTCCTAGCATTACACAGAAGATTGTTACTAAGATGTCAGAGAAGGTGGTAATATAAAGTGGTGACAGCATAGGAGGCAGTAAGATTTTCACTGTTTTGACCTCATGTTATATGTCCTATAATAAAAGCATGAGGAAAACTTGAGCTCAAGTGATAGTTCATGTGCAATTACATAGACTAAACAAAATTTTAGAGGCAGCTAGTATGCATTTTTCATAGAAAAGAGAGGGTTTGAGTTTCAAATAAGGGATATTTCTTATGAATTTTCTTTAAAAGCTATAGAAAATATGCAAAGGGAGAGGAAACAATTGCCTTTTTTTTGTATTTTTTATCTGAGAAGCTACCTGTTAGGAAAATTAACACTGCCCTAGAGTATACCAAGGGAAGGCATTAGTTTGGTGACTCCAGTTTGTTTGATTCTATGTATGTCCTCCTCTTTATCTTCCAGAGATCACCTTTACTAGATAATCTTTAAGGTCCCTTCCAATACAAACCATTATATGATGCTCATAATGTTTTAGGAGGTTTTTTTGTGTTCTGTGGGTTTGTTTGTTTGTTTGATAATGTTTTAGGAGTTTTTTTGTGTTCTGTGGGTTTGTTTATTTGTTTTGTTTATTTTGGGCTTTTTTGTTTTGTTTTTTTTTGGTTGGTTGGTTTTTTAGGTTTTGTTGTTTGGGTTTTTTTTTTTTTGAGATTTTAGGGGGGTGGATAGAATGATATTAGACTTCCATGATTCCATTCACAGAACATTTCTATAGAATATGCTTACCCACATAAAGAAAATGTTACCACCAAATTTTATCATTCCTGGTGGCTGAGGTCACAGATCTGAAATCACACTGAAGGAAGAATGTGTATCTGCAAACTTGTATGCAGAAGTTGGCCATGGAGTGGGGCATTTGAAGACATAACAACAGATTACTCTCCTCAAAAACCTACAAGAATGGATTTACTTAAGTGACCTACGTTCACTACACAAAGAAAGAAAACCCTTGGGCTACAAGCCTCAAAAAACATGTGAACATAACTATGCATTTTAGTGGCACTATTAAAACCAGTGGTCCTAGTACTAAATATAAAAGTTAAGGATGAAGGGATGTTTGCAAAGCAGAGGGTAAGAATTCATAAGGGAGTTCCTACAGTTTCTGTATGTGGGTGTATATGGGGGAAGTGTGTTTTATTTAAATGCATACTGACAGTGAAAATGTAGCAAAAACATTTACACATCCTTTTGGAAATGTTTTTTTTTCATAATTTCTAATTTTTTTTCAAATGAAGCAAATGCTTAGGACTATATTAAATCACAAGAATGTAGTGTAAGCAGTACCTCTTGGTATTCCTCCACATGAAAAGCCTATTATAGGAAGAGAGTATTGATCTCTGTATGAGGCAGGTAGCAACAACAATCTAACATTTTACCATAAATGTGGTTGTTTCTAAATATTTGCTTTCCCGTGATGAAAAGCTAAAACACAGATATTCTAAAAAGACAATTGGTACCTAATATCAGATCTGGTTTAAGAAATTAAGCTGATAGGGCTTTCAGTCACTGTTGGCTTATTTTAGTGCTACATATGCAATCTCCTTTTTCAACCTTATGTGTATATGCGACAAACAACAGTCTCAACTTGGGAAAATTTTACTTCATTTAATTTGCTGCTAATTACCACTTACTTTTGATCATCAAGTCAGGTACAGGGTGGAAAAACACACAATAAAGAAAACACTTAATAAACAGCCTTCCTTCCCCAGGTTCAGCTTAACTCAAATCCATCTCCACTTCCTAGTCTAAGCTTGCCTTGTTTTCACTGAAGGTTACCAAATTCATTCCCATTCCCCCAGCAGGTGATAGGCAGCAGAGGATGTCAACGTCATGTACACAATGTTTTCTGTCAAATGCTTTGAGCTTTGTTAGACACCAGATCAGTAATTATTGGGTAAGAACCACCCTGTATGTGTGTGTGCACTGGGGGAGGGGACCATATCTCAAGCACAGTGTCCACATGGTCAGCCAAGATGACCACCAAGGCCTGCAGCCACATGGCACAGAGCCAGCATGGGACACCTGTCAATCAGTAAGATCTGCATGGTTGCCCACCAACACAACCCCAGAGCCTCTGACCAGCTGCAGCACCCTCACTTTGGCTGGAGAGACACTTGGATGCTCAGTGAACCAAAGATCCTGCCTGGACGGAGTGGTCAAAGTGGATAAAGAGGCACATACAAGATCTCCATCTGGCCTCGGCCTGCCCTCCTGACCAACCAATGTGTGACACCTAAGTGGTAATTATATTTTTCTCTCCTCTCTTTCTCTCTTTGGTCTTTCTTCTCTTAATGACTTCTTTTTTCTTCCTTTTGTGAGTAACTTAAACACCTATTTTCTATATTTCACTTAAGTTGCGGGTATCTCACTTAAGTTGTATAGGGGGTTTGCGGGGTGTAACAAAAGGTTCCCTACTCTATTAGCAATGCTTGCTAGTCCCAGTAGCCTGTTTTAATGCTTTTGTGAAGTTGCATGTTATCTTCTGTAAAACCCTTTTTGCCAAAACACCTATTTTCTCACCAAAATAAAAGATATTCATTGGAGAAAATTGTGTAGCCTTTTCTCCAGATGTGAACTGGAGTTATCAAAGAACCAAAGGCTTTGCAAGAGTTTGTGTGGACAAAATTTCTTCAAGTCTAAAATTAAAATGTACGCCCAGTAAAGCTAGACCGGGGTGTAGCAGTTGCCTCCTGCTTTACTTTCCCACACTTTCCTTCTTTTCTCAGATGTTCTTTGCTTCTTCAGGTTTTCCTGCAGCTTGCTTTCTTAGCATGCTACAGGGTAGGTCACCTGTGGGCCACAGTCCTTCAAGGCTGTTCCCGGTACCTCCTTCCAAGAGCATGTCTCCAGATAGATGCTTCTACACCCTCAGCTATCTGTTTCTTTCTTAAACATGTTTTTGCAGTGATGCCAGCAGAAAAGATAACATTGTGGTTACTTTTGTTCACCAAAACAAAATTTACATTATAGGAGCACTAGAAACCCTGTGTTCTGTTGTCTCTATGATACCTATTGCTACTACCAGGAATGATACAGACTGGTAGAATGACCATGTTCATATTTCTTGTCATGCTTTACACTGAAAAACCACAAATAAAAGATCTCAACATATTGTTGTGGGATTTATTTAAATAAGTGCCAAATAGATTTATACAAGCAAAACCAAAGTAGTGACAGAAAGACTTTTCAGAGCTATAGGGAAACCAAAGTCCATATGGCTCAGCAATAAGATTGAGAGAATGGAACATGATCCCACACTAGTTTTCGCTCAGTAGGCTTATTACCAGTTTCAAACAAAACCTAAGTTCAAATTTACAGAAAAAAAAGAATTTTAAGACATTCAAACCTATTCATTTGTTGCAAGTTGTCACTTTGAAAAGATGCTGTGTATTTAGTCTTTTCCAGATCGGGGCAAACAGAATCAATAAAAATGCATATTGAGTGCTGTATATTTTGTAATCAAATATGTAATCAAAAATGTGCATATGTAATCACACATCAGTGATGACACTTGTGGGCTTTGTAGCTAGCAATGTCTTTGGGGTTTTTTCTGCATTAATCTCAGGATTTCAGCAAAACTGTGACCTATACTGTGTGTGCTGTTAAAAACCATTCACAACCAGCAGCTCTCAGGATTTTGAAATGGAATCAGGGAAGAGAGGACCTATTCAGAATTCATGCACACACGTTTTCCTTTATGTTTGTCAAGAGGTTTTGAAATGGCTTTTGCTAACTGAGGTAACATCTAGAAACATGCTTGACATTTCACTTATTCTTGATTATTTGTAACCTTGGTGCAAATGTTTAATTTCTTAGATTATCTTGTATACTGAGATGAAGTTCACGAAAAATTTATCTTCCATGGGGCATCCAATATTTGGAGATTATACCACCTGGAATCTATTTATTCAAACACACCTGGTGCTGTGTTCTCTTTTTAGACTGTAATACAACTTAGCCTTACCACTATCATGAATCATAATTTCTGCACTGTAGAAAAGTCTGTTTCCTTCTTTCCCAGTAAGTTACATACATTGTAGAAAATGACTGAAAATTCATGGATCCCCTGAACTCCCAGTGTCATTCTACTGGAGTTTCTCTACCAATTGAAACAGTTCTTTTGTTTTTATTTGTATTTCTTTCTTTGTTTCATAAATGTTGGCAATGGTGAAAAGGATTAGACACTTTCAGCATCATAAGCCAAAATTTTGTTATTGCTGAGAACATTTATTGTTTTGTTTTCTGCTTAGTTTCACTGTTCTCCAATCACTTCCTAATCAGTGCACTCCCAGAAAAAAAACCCACAAGACCTGAAATAAAAGGGTTTTTTTCTACAATTACATGACAGAAGTTACTTAAAACCCTGTGCACCTTAATGCAAGTCTTTGGCAGCTCATATAGATTCCCTCTTCTAGTATCTGAACATCAAAAGAAATATTTTAAGTGAGTTCATAGTAGATTCTTCACATGAATAAAATCATTGTTTGAAAGCCAAACACTATAAAAATTGCAAACCACAGAGTTGAATATAATGTACATCATTAGAAGCAACATTAATCCATTTCTCATCTAGTGATTTGTATTTGCCCTTCATTTTATAATGGAGAATATTCTTTTCCAATACTATAGCATAGTAAAGACCATGCTGCAATATGCAATACGCAAAAGGTTTTTTTAATCATTCTCTCTGTAATTTACTTCTATTTGTTATGCTGTCTGCTACTGATTTGTCCTGAAAAGAAATTGAAAATCCTGAAAATTCTGTCTGCTGTTTGTTCATGAAGAATTAACAGAATGTAATAGGTGTTTCTTGGTCATCCATCTTGAAGCAAGAACAGAATTTTTTGGCCTGGAATATTCCCTTAATGGTTTTGGTGGGGATCTTGTGGGGTTTTCCCTTCTCCCCTAATGGGGCTTCCAAAGCAATTTGTGAGAATGTTTCAAGGTTACTTACTTGGGCTAGCCTTCCTAAAATCTCTGGTCTCATTTATTCTATATTTTCATACCTTTTAACAACAACAAAAAAATTTAGGAAAAATAAATATTTTAATGGTAATCAAGATTCTAGCAAAACACACACTACACAGATCTCCAACACTGACCTACAATATCATCAAACTCTCAAAGCAAAGCTTTAATAGCAACCTATAACATTTCAGCAACTAGGAGACAATCCCCCCGAAAAATCCAAGTGAATATATTTCCTTGCTATTCAAACACCTATTTCTAAAAAAATTTTAAAAATTACTGGAAATAAATCTCAGTGTATCACTTCTTCCACAGGGTTTCTGTTTTCTCTAAAGCTAAAAAGAAGTAATACTGCTAATGAAAATGACAACATATAGTTTAATTTTTCTCCCTTTTTTTAAGAGTGTAAAATGATTGAGGTGGTTAACCATTTGGCAAACAGTCACAGAACAACATACATCCTGACAGACCTCAAAGAACTTCACAACTCTGCAATAATAGACTAATTCCATTTACTACTGAAGTGCAGCCAATTATGAGACAGAACACAGCAGTGGTTTAACAGCACAGATGAACACTGTCAGCCCTTTAGATTAGTAGGTAGATGTAAATATCTTGTCCATTTAAAAACCATAGGGTGCTTTGAGACAGGCAGAGTAGTATTAGCCAAACTTCTAAATAGCAAAGAAACCAGAAATAATGCTCCTGTTCTTTTGTAGGTGTATTCCTCTTTTTCTTTTGTGTTTTTTGTTTGCTTGTTTGTCGGTTGGTAGGTGTGTTGGTTTGTTTTTTGTTTTGAGGTTTTTGTTTGTTTTGCTTTTAATGTAGAATCATGAGAAAGCACTATTTGGGATAACTAAAAGCGTTATTCCAAATGAATACTAAATTTGATATGAGTTTAGACAAAATTAATTCTGTCTACAGAACTCATACTACTGTCTCCTTTGATGGCCTGCAGTTAAATCTTGATTCACAATGAACTAAACTACTGAATTTGTTCTGATCCCAGCTCAGAAATACTTTACTTTTTCACAGTGCTTCTTGATGTCCCTCAGTGAAGCTTAAGTGACATACTCTTGGTATTTAAACATACAGGGCTCAATCTGTTGCTTAAATATAAACGTCTAATGCTATTTGTCATGCTCCAGGATTATGTGAGACATTGTCAGGAGTCTGGCAGATATAACAGGATCTATGGGAGACTCATGCCCATCTGGAAAGGCAGCTGGAGGCTAGATTTAGGCAACTAAATCAAGCTTCCACTGCAAATTTAAAAAGCAGCAAGCTGGTGCTACATACTCCACTTCTTTCCTACAGTTTCTGCCTATCTTATCTAGCGATACAAATTCTTATGGAAGTGCCAACAGAGAAATTTCTTTTGTTTTAGAAAGTGGAAGGACTTCCTACAAGTATATTCGTTAAAAGTTACAGATTTCACTGGCAAAAAAAGTTTGTCTGGTTCTGGTTAGAAAGTGTGTCCTTGACAAGTTAAATCATCAGAATCTGAGGCTGCATTATAATTAGCCAGACATAGTTTTATAATTAGTAGGAATAGTTTAATATTGTACCTGTATTTGTCATGTAACAGATGCTACAAGCATTAGGTGGTAAAATAGTCTGGTCAGTATCACTGTTCAAAACTGAGTGCCACCAGATTGAAGACATATTTTACTGTAGTTGTAAGGCCCAACATTTCAATTTCATCACTCTGCAAAGACAGCTGAAGATTAAGTGTAATGAATAGAAGAAATACAATTAATAGTCCCTTATTCTGGACAGTTTAAGAGGTTTAAGAATTAAATGTTTCTAATCTGAAGACATTAAGTACTGGAGAAGTACTAGCAGTCCATTGTTCAGTCATGCAGCCTTGGTCCTTAGGTTACCTCTTGGTTTCTTCATTTATATGGAAAATGCTAATGTAACCATCTGGTGAATGCACTGCTGCCTAAATTAAAAAAAAAAGAGAAGGATGAAGAATGCCTATAAACTCTCCAGTAAATTGGTTGTGGAGATAGAGCTTGTCCAGTTTATTAACAAGGTTTCAATGGGTGAGGCTTGAGGTGCAGCGACAGTTTCAAAAGCTTGCGCTGCATTTGTATATCCTTGTGGTGGTTTAGTTTTCTTGGTTTTGGTCTGGGCCTTTCTTGCTAACCAGGTTATAACTAAGGAAGTATTCCACACCATTCCTTCACATAATCAGGGGTATATAAGATCGGGAGTTTCCTCCCACTCTCTCTCTCTCTCTCTCTTCCTTCCGTGTGCTGGGGAGGACATCAGGTCTCTGTGTTGGCTTAGCTCTTATCTGTGTGAGCTGAGTCCTATTAGAGGAGCTGGTGCCTCAGTCATTTGGAGGTGGGGATTTCTACTGCTTCTCTTAAGAAGACTTTTGGTGAGAATTTATTGTATTAGTTCCTTATTGAGCTTTTCCCTGAGTTTACGAGTGTGTGTGTATCTGTTTTGTTTTGGTTTTACCTATTTTTGTCCCATTTTCCTTTCCCCTTTTCCCTTTTGAAGTTGTTTGGGGTTCTTATTCTGTAAATTCATAGTGTTTGATTGTATATAATTGTAATATATGTGAATATATATATACTTTTACTACAATTATCTTTTGGGGTTTTTTTTTCCTTTTCTCTTGGGAGAGGGGAGGAATCTGTGTGGCCGGCTGTTGGGTTTGGTGGGGAGCCGACCCAAACTTCCGCACACTTTTGGTGGAGAATGCGGGTAAGGTGTTTTGGTTAACCTAGTATATTTTGGAACATTTTCTGGGAAGAGAGCAAGGTTCATACAAACATAACCTATTGTTTTGGTCAGTAGTAATTTGTTTGGTAAATATCGACCATTGTTTAAGAACAGTACCAGGAGAACTGCCAAACCTGAGTTGGTTTATATAAACAGCTGTTTTGTTTAGGAACAATGAGAAGAAGATATAAACAATGTCCATTTTACTAATTTTGTTCTTAATTCAAGCTTTTTTTGTTCAAGAAGTGGGACATTCTTCAAATCCTGATGTCACAGACCAGGAGCAAGAACAGAGTGGGTACAAACCTTTCACTTGGGACAAATATCTTCCTCCATTTAATGTTAGCATCACTGATCTGGTAATGCAAATTCCTGAGGTTAAACTTGGCATCAACTTGGTATCAATTCTTTCTCAGATTATTTGGTAATATTCTTATGTGTGGTTAACTTTGGGAAAGTGGTGTTATATTACTTCCCTTATTTTAGGAAAGGTCGAACCTTGAAAGAATTTGCTGGAGCTTTGGAAAGGACTTTGGAAAAGCCAGTCTCTGGGTGGCAAGGAATATGGGAACAATTTGGCAGGTTAGTAGGGCATGTAGCACCTCCCATTTATTGGGATTTCACACCAGAACAGGTGCTTGATCCTGATAAGATGGCCCATTATCTGTTAGAAGGGTGTTTTCTAGAGGAGGATCCAAATATGCGATTCCTTGCTTTGTACTGGGGCCTGGCTAGTGCTTATCAAGCTGCAACTGACCGTTTCTGAAAGGTTATAGTTGAGGCAGGAACCCAAACTGAAATGGAAAACACTCTAGTTGAATCAGGTACCCAGACTGAAACTACGGGTTCTATAGAAATTGCGACCCAAACTACACCACCAGAGATTCAATCTACTCTACCAGTGGTTCAGACTGTGTTATCAGCAATTCGAGCTATGTTAGCAGAGATTCATCCTACTCCACCAGTAACACATATTGTGTCAACTGCAACTCAGACTATGCCACCAGAAGCTCAGTCTACTCCACACTCCACACTCAGACTGTGTTACCAGCAGCACAAATCATTTTACCAGAGGTTCATCCTACGCCACCAGTAATTCAAACTGTATCATCAGTAACTCAAATTGAACCACCAGAAACCCAACCTGTGATACCTGAAGTTGAGGTTATGACTGAGATGGAAACCCCCGCTATGAACCCTAACACCAGTATCAGACCTCTAATCATTCGCTTTACCGCGTAAAACTGCCCATTGCCAAGTTCCAGATATATTGGCGCTCCAATATGAGCTGGAGTCCAAGAGAGCGAACCTAATCTGCCAGTAAAGATTATAGTTTTCAGGGTTGTCAATTGATAGCCATCATCAGTACAAAAGTCATCACAAAAGAAAGGAAGGACACTTACAGAACAACTGAACATAATGAAAGAGAGAAAACTGTAAAGCATACCCATCTGTGACTTTGACTAGTGGAAGCATCACTTATTCATGTTGTGAGCATGAACAGAGGCCATGACCTTTCTCTTCACTAAGCAGCCTGTTCTGCATGCTCCAGTATTTAAAGAACCTAAACAGAGACTTTTATTCTTTTTCAACTGCAGAGAAATTGTATGGAAAGACCTCTATTTGATATATGACGTCTGTTTGGTCTGTCTTTGCTTCTGCCTTCTTAAATTAGTTAAAATCAGTAAAAACAAAATAACTGCTGAATTCAAGCACCTTTTCAGGAGATTTGAAATCAGCTGAAGTATGCAAAATATGAGCAAGGCAGAAGAAATCTTGACCATATAGGATCTACTCTTATATAAAGCCTCCAATATTTCAAGGGAAGTACCAACAAGAATTGCCATAGTATACACTGTTGACACTTAAAAACGTGCTTTTGAAAATTCCAACAATTCAATAGCTCTCAAAGGAGTTATCAATGAAGACAAAAATTAGTTGTAAAACTTCACCCCATCTGAGTCCTTTTCAAGTATATTCTGAAGCAAATTATTAAGATGAAATTTGATTTTCAGCATTTGTAAAATAATTCAACCCTGTGAACAATGGGCTCTCTGAGGATTCCTTCAGGTTTTCTTATTAACCTCTAAAAGTAGAAGTAAAGAAAAATTTCTAGCACTCATCTGAAACAGTTTTTCTCTTTTATATACTTACTGCAGTGCTGACCATATGGTTACAATCCTGTCCTTTTAATCTCTTTTTAGTCTCCAGTACACCACCCCAGAGGAATGGTCATATGTCAGTTTTGGATAATGGATTTGCTTCAGCATCTTAGTTTTGTTACACTGATTTACATTAGCAAGGTCTTTAAAGTCTGACCCTTTCTGAAATTCAAGGCATTTACATGGTATGAGATTGTTACATCCATTTCTACTATAAATCTCTTTAATTTAATAATTTTATTTAATGTGACTTGAACACCAAGAATAAAAGAAAGTTATTAAAATATGGTACTCACTGGGTGGTCTCTATATGGAGATTCACTGCTCCACAGGCTTCTCCATATTCCATTTTCAAACCATTCCTTGTTGGCCAAAGCCACAGAGGACTATAAAGACCATTTATATTTGCCTACACTGTGTCTACCAAGAATTTCTTCTGAAATCAACAGATACACTTCGAAGTTTGTCCCAACTTCTCTGATATTTTCAATAAAAGCACCCAGCAGAACAGCTGGTTTTAATCATGTTTAGAACCTTCCTTTTGCAGTTCTTCTAGGTAAGACCTGCTGACTGAATGGGAAAAAAATCCCAAAGAAAAATCTTTTCTCTCACAAATGTAGACAGGCATCCAAAGAGGACAAGATTTTGCATATTGAGATGCCAAGGTTAGAGGAAGGGAGGCAATCAGACATAAGATATATACCTGAGAATGCAGAGGTCAATGGAACCAACTTCTTGCTGCCAAGTCATAATTATCAGAAGCTGTCAGGAATTGTAATAAGAATTCTCCCCTTTTCCAGAAAGTTAGCTCTTTTCTAGCTAGACTATACAATTCCTTTTTAAAATATTCCACCAAAATGTATTCATGCTTAATTTCTCCATTAATTTATCTGCCAGCACTGGGTTTTAATAGATTCTTCCTGGTCCAGCTTTTATGTTCATGCATTTAGACAAAAGAAGCATGGCATCCTCTCACTTCTTACTTTTCTACATTAAAAATGTATCCTCTTCCAGATCTCCCTCATAACAGAAGCCATTATGCCTCTGAGTAGTGTAGGTACTATTGTTTACCATAATTTGAAATCATCACCTGCATATGCAAGAGATAAAAGAGATCTTTACAGTATAAAGATACTACTGAATTTGTATTTTCTTACCTCCACTGGAAATTCCTCCTTCACTGTCCAGAATATTTTAAGATTCCATTTGCCTTGGGTGATCTTGTAATCACCTAAGTGCCACTCAATGAAGTGACAATTTTCCAAGTTGCTGCCCTATTATACACATTGATATTAGCTGAGAAAAAAAGGGAGCAACAAAGAAAAAACAAACAAACAAACAAACAAAAACCAAAAAAACCCAACCCAACCAACCAACCAAATCAGACTATATGAAAAAGTAGAATTTCGAAGCATTTATACCCTTATGAACCATACATAGCCAGACTTATGTATATAACTTTAATGCTGACTTCTTGACAAGTATGGCTGGACTTTTCTGTATATGAAGCAAAGTATTCATACTTAACATGGTAATGTGATCTTTGCCTAACTCAACAGTAAGTGAATAATAATCCTATAAATAAAAAAGAAATATTAGATAACAATTACCTGGTATAGCTAATATTCAAAAGATTACTCTCTCTAAGAATGGAAAAGGGATCTCTAAATCAGGATTCTGTTAAATTGCTTTAAAAAAATTTATTGTGCTATGAAGGAAAAGTTCTATTTAACAAAGATACAAAAGTTGGTCAGCTACTGAAAGCTACAGCCAATATAAGTTGCAAGAGAAAAAGCACATTATTCAGGAATTAGGAAGAGAAATGGGAATCACTAGACTGCCACTCTAGATCTGTTTTGGCTAAAGGAAAGTGTTTTTATGCATTTTTAGCTGTTTCTGTGGAATGCATTTTAGGGTAGCAAGGACTTCCCTATTGGAACCAAAGAAGCATATCACAAATAGCACAGAGTTCTTTTCTTGCCTATGCAGATTAAAAAAAAAAAACAAACAAAAAAACCCCAAAAAACAAAAAAACAAAACAAAACAAAACAAAAAAAACCTGGAAATGCATTTATGTAAAATTTCCTCCAATTACAAAATCTCAACCACAATTAAGCACTTCTGACATGAAGTGGTTCAGAAGGCATGAAGCCATGTCATGCATGTCTGCAAGACTTTCAATACAACTTTAAAAAAACAAACAAATGTAGCCCCTGAAAAGAGAAAGCACATACAATCTCAGGTAATTAATTGTGATGAAAGTAGACAACATTTATGAGCTACTGCACAAATTCTCAAATTTATTAATATTGTGGGGGTTTTTTTTAATACCTCTTCTTCAGAAATTCATTGTTTTGTTAACATTAAGTCAAGTTTTATACAGAACTGTGTGAGTAGCATCAAGAGATGAAAGGAAAAGCAGATTTAAATCCAACCTGACAAGCATTTAGATAGAACTTTAATCATGTAGACTCCCGTCATCATTCAAGTGCCTGACCATGTATCTGGTCTTCATACACCTCACACATATTACCATGACAGGGCAGTCACTCTCCTGTAGTCCACATGGGAGACAGCAAGAAATAAGGTGTAGGAAGCCACAGGAAACTGCCAGATCTGTGCCATTATAGCAGCAAGTTTCCTCTGAATCAACATAAGGTTTATTATATGTTACAGTTTTGCCTGGAAAAGGGAAGATGGCATGAGTATATCTCTGATCAGGTCTTTCAAGTGAAAGATGAAGTGGAATGGTCAAAGAAGGGTGCTGGTGATGTGAAAACCAAAGTAAGGGGAATTCACTTCCTTGACCTGTAAAATGACACAGAAATAGCTGCCTTTTAGTGTTTTCTAGTTAAAACCAAAGGAACTGAACTGTCAGTGGCTTCATTTTTGCCATCTTATCCATACACATGATTTTACAACTGTAGCATTCTTTTTCAGAGCTACAAAAAATATGTGAAACGTAAGAGTTGAGACATTATATATCTTAAATCAACTGCTGCAAAAGATTTTTGGGAATTCAATATACTGTTTTAGTCCATGTCAGAAACATCATTAATGACTAGTTCAACTTTCAAAAGGAAAGAATTTGTCACATAAACCTCTATCATTTAACAAGTCCTGTATCTCTACAAGTGTTATTATTTATATCTCTATGAAATATAATTAAACAAGCATATATTTAAAAAGAAGTGTAAAATATTATTTGATAATATTTTTGTTAGGATTTCTCAATTGATTAAATTAATTTCTCCTCAGGTTCACCGTAATTAAGGTGTTTTTTCTATATTTCTTACCAATATCCCATGTCAAAAATTTGAGCATCTGGTGAAATATCATATCTGTCTTTGGCACAATAAACACTAGATATAAGCTGGATGGGTGAATAATGTATCGACTATTCTGAAAATCAGCATCAAGAATAAATTTCCTGAGAAACTAGATGATTCAAAGACCTCCATTATATGAAGTGGTTGACATGTAATTTTCAGGATTTATTAGTATTTATGAATGCTATAGTTTCTATAAATTACAATTTCTTCTCTCTTTTCTGTTTGAAGATTTTTATTTAAGTGGTGACAAATCACTGACCTATTTGTAAAAGAAATGCTTTAGGTACCCCTAAGTCTCTTTATCCTGGTTCCATTGAATATTTCTCTATTAGTTTTAAGAATTTAGCCACAAGACCTGTTCTTTTTGCAGATGCATTTTTTCCAGCTGTTACAATGAGGTAGGGTTTTAAGAAATACACACTTCTTCAGGCTAAATAGGGCTAACAGCTCTGCAAAGGGGCATAATTCACTAATAAATCAAGCACATATTCTTTTATACCAAGCTCTCACTTTCTGGAAGTGTTAATTCTTCTTAGAAATTAGATACTGGGAAGGAACAATTCCATTAAAAAAAACCCCACACCAATATTTACTGTTATGTATTCTGAAAGGCTTTGTTAATTTTCATTTTAAAAGAGTCCGGGACAGCAGTCTCACTGTATTTCATCTTTCCTGGTGATTTTAGTATGTTGGCATCAAAACCATTTTCACCATCAGCACTTAAGTCTTATTTTCTTCATTCTTAACTCTTAGTATAACTATGAATAATATGAATGGAAACTAAAAGGACACATATACCACCCCCAAAAATTAAGTAACTTACACTATGTGTATGCTTCCTACTCTGTTTTGTTTTTCTCACCCTTTTTAGCATTTAAATAGTTTGTCACAACCAGATAGGACAAATACTTGCTGACAATTTCAGAAGCAAATAATGTTAACTCACCTCCATTGACAAAAGAAGATTCATATAATTAAAAATCACATGCTTCTTCAGTCAAAAACTCTGCAAAAGGCAGCTTGGATTTCTGGACCCAACCCTTCAATAACACTAATGGATATCACTTTAAGTATACTCAAAGAAGATACAACTGAATAGCAGTAATAACTCTACAGAGTCATCATGGGGCTTTTTCCTTTAAAATTTTAACACTACTATGTTTTGAACTTGGACATTACTTTTCATTGACACTACAAAAAACTACTTCATTTCTAAAAGTTTTCTGAATATACTGTTGGTCTTCCTATGGAGTTTAAATCAGTATCCACAGTTTTGGACCCTGCTCATTTTAGACTTCATTCTCAACTGCATCATGCAGCAAAGTCTTTAGAACAAAACAAGGAAACCAGCTCTGAACAGTGTAGTTTATACAAAATGAAATGTTCAGGTATTCCAAGACTAACTAAACATCTAGAGCTGTATGTGGCAGTATGTGAATTAATGGAGCTAACTATAAATAACAGCCCCAAAAAATAAAATAAGAGACAAAAAAAGATCTTTGACAGTTTTGAGAATTCTTAGAGCTTCAAGACCTCTTGGACAGTTGGTCTCCAGACTGAAGACTTATTTTCTGAAAGTGTGTTGCTTTGAGCCTTATATTTCAAACCTTTATATTTAAAATAAGGGGGGCAATAATTCATTTTTCATATACAGAGAAAATAAATCCATGAAGAATAATGTTCTTTACTGATATGAACTTATTTAGCAAAAAATGAACAGGGTAGTTTGATAGGATAACATGAGACTGGAAGGGATCTCCCATGACACATGGTTCTCTTCCATCCTACCATAGTAAACACATTGTATAATCGTCTAATAAAACTGCACAGAAAAAGGTAAAATATTTACATGTCTTTTGGGTTTAGATTTTGTTTGCTAGGAAAAAAAGCCAAGTTATTTTACATTCCTATCACAAATAAACTTTCCTTTCCTCTGTTCACTGTCATCACTTAAATCCAGGAATTTGACAACTATAGTTAGGTTTTATTGCTCATGATATGCACAACTGTACAACATTCCATATATATGATCTCACCAATGTCCTATAAAAGTCTTCCTTATCCTGGATTGATCACACAGACCTAAATCTTTCTCTGTCACAACTGACTAAAACCTTTAGTAAAAAAGTATTACTTGCTTTGACCCTAGTGTAGGACTTGCCTTTTATGCTCATGAATTGCATCCCATTTCTGTCTGTCCAGTTTGTAAAACACTGGATTATTTCTGTATATTAAATCAGTATTTTGCTGACTAGATGGATTTATATTTTTTACCAATTTTATGTCATCATCACATTATTAACACACTGACTAGCATTTTTTATGACAAAGCTATTAACAGTGTTAGATATAATTATACTCAAGGACCAATTTTGAGATGCCCAAACTGTAACTTTTCTCAAATTATACTTCTACTTAACAAATTCCAAAATTCCAGTCCTTGCCTTTCTTAAATTTCTTCTGGTCAACATAAAATGAAGCAACAAATTGCTTTTCTGTCTGAAGTTTTATATACTATGCCCACCTCTTTTAAAATATTTTTTCAAAACATCAAAATGAATGGCGGAACTATATAATATCTAACTTAGTGACTTTTGAGGAACCCATTGAAGAACTATTGATTCTCACATCCTCGCCCCAGTAATACATTTTTCCTGGCCTCTATACATGAAATTAAAATCTTTATAAACACAGTTCCCACTCATTCACTTAGGTTTCTAATAACTTTCTACATATATAAGGTAACCGATAATTAACATTATTGAAAATTGCTGTTTTGAGATTACTTTCTCTTCAGTGTTCATCCATCTGCCCTGTAACATTCTGTTTGGCCTATATTTGACAAACTTACCCTCTATATTACAGTAAGCTATACAAATCTAAACTTCTGTCTTCTGTTTCCTTTTAATTTTACAGCTCTTATAAGACATGCACACTTCAATCCTAAAGGAATTGTGCCTGTTACATAATGAAGATATTTCAAAGAATATACAATTAATCGTAATACTATATAATTTCTCATTTTCCTTTTCCTTTGTTTCCCCCTCCAATAAAAAGAAATATCAGCAAAACATGGATTTATTAAAACTGCAACTCATTGTCTGATTAGATATCAGTGATATGTTTCTTTCCCTGATGTTTGATAAATTAAGGAGTGTTGACTCTAGAAGGAAGCCTGTTCTGAGAAATAATACTCAGGAGAATGATCTGGAACTACATTACCAGTTTTGACAGAGAGAAATATGATATACTCCTGCTTGTCCAGAAGCAAAACTACATCTCATTTAAATTTTCAACAGGAGATGTGCGCTTTTTCCTTTTTCAACTCATTTCTAGTTGCATAATCAAGTACCTTCACAGCACTGAATGGTCCCAATATGGTTCAAAAGATGTAGAGAAGTTTCTTTCCCTCGGGGCGCAGCGAATGTCCATTAGAGCAGCATGTACACATTTCCAGACTGCTTGCTATCCAAAACCTGTTTTGGATCTCTCAAGGTTTAACAGTATTTCATTCCTGACCTTGAAACCACTCAGTCACTGGTGACTGAGAGGCAATGATGGTAAATTTTGGGTGACAGAGAAACATCCTTCCCCAGCATAGACCCCAGCCTCAGATCATTTGGAGAGTGGGAAACACCAATACAGTTATAGCGTCATCTTTTTTTCCTGCTGCTGTTCTACAACTTTGTTTTGCCAGCTATTGACACATAGTTCCAAAGCAGGATATTTCTTCCAGTTCTTCAAAGCTGCTTAATGAGTGATGAAAGTTCCTAATAGAAATAATTGTTATGTATCCTGTTCCAAAACTGACAGAAGAAACACCTACGAGTATTATAAACCTATACTCTCTTCCAGAAAATAAAAAGATATAGAAGGTTGTTTGACTGTGCACAACTATCATCCTCCTTTCAGTATAATAATAGTTGTGTATCTCTATAATTAAAGATAATTATAGGCCACAAAATTTGTACAGCGATTAACTAAAAACAAGATGATGCTCTGTGCTGCCAAGACAAAGACATCCATCACTGAAGTTTCTCCCTCTGGTATTTAGAATTTTCTCCCATTCTATTTCTGCTGCCTTCAGCATTACAGTACTTTTGTAACTCCAGAAAAAGACCACCAAGATTTTGAAAGTGCCATTTTAAATCTGAGTTGCTCCATTATTTTAATCTTAATAGAACTGTAAAATGAGACTATTTTACAATTATACTCTAACCAAAGAAGTACATTTATCTCTAATACCTAGGATCTGCTTAATTTATGTCCTGAAATAATACATACCATAATCCTTACAGATATGCTCTTTACTAACACCATTACAGATACTCTCATTATTATATCTACATGTCTAATCCCTTTCTGAATACCTGACTTCTGTAATTTTTATAATTATATAGATTATCCAGGTTAGCTATGCACAAAATATAATGGCATTTCCTTGTTGGGGCTATTTCTCCATTCACTAACATAGCACATTTATTTCTTCTGATATGAGATTTTGGAGACACATTTTTAATACTTTCCTTTGAGGAAAAAATAGCCATACTATCAATATTTTCCTTATAATGAAACAGACACTTTTAAATTAGCTTTTTCTTCAATGAGGAAGAAGTTGAAACTCTAAAATACCTGTACCTATGTATACTTCACATCTGAAAAGAGAGAAAATATGTAGACCAAGGGACCAAAAGACTTACAAGAGAGAGATTCCAGAAAGCAACAAAAGATGCAAGAACACTTAAATTGTATTGCCATGCTAATTCCTATGTATGTTTATTGAATGAAATGCAATGCAATTTGCCAATTTTTTTGATAACTCTGTCATGAAGAGAGGCTAGATCAATATCATATCTTCTGTTTGTATTGAGGGTTAAAACCTATGACCTACAATTGGTATTCATAAAATCAAACAATAAACAACATTTCCCCTGCATAACATGACCCCAAATATGCAATTGTCTTCATGGGTTTTAATTTGAAAACATATTTGTTTTTCTTTGGCAGGAAGCATTAGGAATTTCTCATTTTCTCTAGAGCTGTTTGGCTTAAATTCAAAGGATTTTTTGGATGCACTGTCATAATGAAAATACTTTATTTATATTTTAATTTCCAGCCCCTCTGTGGAGAGGGCGACTGAACATTTCATTGCTTTTCATTCATTCATTCCATTTTCACTGGAAAAGTACACACTGCCTGTTTATTTGTTTTCCCCTCTAAAATGGAAAAGAAAAAGGACACTATTTAGTGATTTATCTGTTTTGTTTACAGATTTGTTGAAAAATTTTCAACTAGTGGGTCAGTCAGTATTTTATATTCATGGTATTTGTGTTTCTTCTCATGTACACATGACTGACTTTACAGCTCTTATGGCACTGCATACATTGAAATAATAAGAGCAGAAAGAATTCTGGTTTCACTTCAGGAATTATTCATTAACATCCCATGACTATTATGTTAAAATAAACTCATTTCTCCTTATTTCTAATTTTTCACAACAGTATTTATTTGAAGGGGTCAGGAATACCAGTGAAACACATTAGCAAACTGCATGTACAAGAATAAATACTTTTGGTGACATGTTTGCCCAGTTTGAGTACTAAGAAAATCAGTAGATTAAGTTGCTCAAAACATTTTAATGGAGTACCTCTTTCACTTGGTCTGATGAAAGGAGGAGAAAAGTTTATGCTGAAATAAAACATGTTGGTCATTTGGGGATTTTTTTTTTTTCCAAGCTGAAGGATGAAAAGGGTCACTCGTTTCTCATTGCTATCTCTTGAACTTCTCAAAAATAAAAACAAATGTGGCTGCAGTCCAAGAAGCACAACCAGTCATCCAAGAAACTGACAGTATCTTACAGGAATGAAAAATGACTGTCAGCATGAGAGACAGTTCTTAGTTTGCCTGTCATTATTTACTTCTAAGGTCTGACTAGTTTGGGGAGATGTCAAGGGAGCAGCTGTCAGACTGAAGGCAACAGAATTCGGAAAACAATCTAAATTTATATTTGAATCATGATTGATCATACCCTGTACCATGCAATCCAATAAACATAATAAGGAGACAAAGTAAAAAAGAAATAGTTGTGCTCTCTCAGTTAAAATATGAGCAGTTGTATAAACTAATAGTTCAACTTATAGCTGCTCAGAAATGTTCCCCTGAAATGAAGTCTCACTGGAAAATAATGATTTGCTGAATTTCAGTCTCTTAAAATATATAACAAACAATAAGAAAAACATTTATATTCTTAACTGGTTTGTAGAGGGGCCAAAGAGGAGCAAAGCTAGATAATTACTTCGAATGTACATATCAAGTTTTTCTTCTCTACAATTCTTCATCTCAAAGTATCTAATAAGTAATCAGTAGTTCTAACATTCATTTTTAAAGCTGAAAGAAGTAAGGAACATGGTAGATAATAACTATCACAGACCCACTAATGAAATCCACTGGTGAATTGAGAATGTATTATGCTTTTGTAGCTCACAGGATGAGTCAATGTCTTTTATTTAGACTTTTTTGTACCTAGGCTATCATTTAATGATGTATCACTTACTTAATTTTTGGGTTTTTTTCCTCAGTTCAGGCTTCTGTTATCTGGGATTTTAAACTGATGGCTAATTCAAATAATGGAGACCAAGAATTTTGTATCCCTAAAATAAATCTGGCATATCAGAAATTTGTTATTTGCATATACACAAAATATATACAGGCTTTTTAAAAGAGAATAATCTTTGAAGCCATGATATAACTGCTGAATGCTGTTTTGATTTTCAGCACAATAATCTTGAAGGGTTTGTACTTGACAAGTTTTTGCACCACTGAAGAAATTTAAGTAAAGTTGAATTATTCATTTGCAAACTTCATGATTTCTTTTTAATTACATTAGCAAAACATGAACATTTCAAAGATGAAATGAAAAAAAGACTTCTGAAATTAACTGTCAAAAAGCTAAATTTACATAAAAAGCTAAATTAAGAAATCTAAAAAAAAGAAATTATATAAATGTACATCATGATTTACTCATTCCTGTGTCTTACCACCTACCAGTATTCTAATTGCTACTTTTTGCTGCATCTAGGTCTCTCTCTATATAAAGGAGCATACATCCCTTTCTATTTCTTCTTTCATAAGAGTATATGCAGGCTACATTACCAGAATGTCAGGCAATTTTTTCCCATTATAAATGCTTTATATAAAGGTGATGTAGCTTTCTTGAAACACTGTAAAAGTTACTGAGTATGTGCAAAGATAATAGGTTGGTTACTCGCAACACTTTTAACCAACTGCTGCCATATATAGTAAGTTGTGCTGGTTTTGGCTAGAGTTGAGTTAATTTTTTCCACAGTGGCTTGTATGGGGCTGTTTTAGATTTCATAAATATAGCTTGTTATTACCAGAACCATTCTGACCTTCTAAGGTTTCATTGCAATAAACCTGTAACCACCAGTTTTTTTGTTCCTTCATGAATTATTTTTGAAATCACAAGGTATACATAAGTATTGAACAGTTTATCCTGTAATAGAAAATCAGTATTCTTTTCACTTAGTTTCTACAGCAGGTTTTGGTGTAATTGTGAAGGTTTGCTTACAATTGACCTGCAACAGATTACCACTTGCTTACCAGTACCAAACAAGGAAAAGAAATATTTAATATTCAGGCAGTTTATCAATGATACAGCCAATGAACAACAAATCTCAATACAGTTCTAACCAGTAAGTACTGTCATCTCTATCAGATTAGTGTTGGTAGCCTAATAAAGGTTAAAGTAATGCATCTGGCAAGTGCATCAGGATAAATCACTTGGAATGCATCATAAATGACAAGTGATCTCAGAAAATCTAGCTGAATGTTCCCAGGGAGTAAAATTTATTAGAACCTGAATCTTAGGTATTAATGCTGGTATTATACTTTCAGACTCAATTTTAAAAGGTAATCATGCCTACCACTGTAGGCTTTCAGAAACAAAGTAATAACAAGCGAGAAGTTATTTTAATTTTTTTTTTCCTTAAAACCTGGGTGTGCAAAGCATTGCAAATATGCACTTTACCAGGAAGACCTGGGAAGAATCTCTTCACCCAAAATCTGAAAGCCACTCAAAAAACAGATAATGCTGAAATTGTTCTCATTTTTTAATTAATTTTACTTAATTTTATAATTAAACAACTCTGATTTGCAAATGGGACCTAGCTTTTACTTTTCTAGTATTCAGACTATGTTCCCTTATTCTCTGTGATCTTTCAATGAGACATTTACTGAAATTACCCCTTTTCATTTTATTCTCCTTGATCTGAAAAGTAACATCAATGAAGTTTGCTGGAGTGTTTGTATTCACTAAAACAGTTGCTCTGATTTGCTCAGAGGCTACACACAAGGCAGAACAGAAGAAAACTCCTCAGGAGGGACAAATTGAGTTTTATGGATTTTTCCCTACAGTAGCAGACAAGCCTTACATGTGTCCTGTGAAAAATCAGGCCCTTGTTCAATAGCCTCTGTCTGCAAAACAAAAGTTCTCTTAAGGGTAGGGCTCTGGAGCCTAGCAAGCCTTACCAGGAAATAAATGCTACTGTCAGCTCTTCCTTTAATTTTTCACTTCAAAAGTCATATTATCCCTCTTGGTAAAAACAAAACACAAGGAAAAACTGCAAAGGATTTGTCTTACACTATTTCTTCAGAGCCAGATACCATGTTCTACAAAAATTCTTTGTTACTACTTCTTTTCCTGCTGCATACTTCAACCTTTCATTTGGAGTTTTATTTTTGTAAGCTTCTGTAAGATTTATTTCTGTAAGCTTATTTTTCAGGGAAGGTCCTCTGCACACATCCAGATCCAAAAATTCAAGAGATGGGGCAATCTGATCTGTTAGTACATATGATGATCCTAGTATTCCTCTAGCATTTTGTGGATGAATTAGTGTGCCAGTTTGCCAATATATTGACAGATACAAATTCTTTCCCTTAAATATATTTATTTTTTCTATCATTTGTTTCTTTGAATCCTTCTGTACGTGTGACAAAATTCTCTGGATTCAAGGCATCTTAGATTAACTTTGACTTTCTAAATGTACTGCTGCTTTTTTTCTCCCTTTTTCTTTTTTTTTTTTTTTTCTGTCCCCCTGGGAAATACTATCCATATCTCAGTCCGCTAAGTTACCTTGATCAGTATATTTAAGCAGGTATGAAGACTTCAGTTAACAAAGGAAGTATTTTCACGTTAACGAATATTATATATGTGAGTGATGGAAGATCTCTCCTCCTATGCCATATACAAGCAAATGCTTGTGGCAGTTAGCACAGCTGTGCTGCCAGCAGAAGTCAAGACACTGAGGAGATAGTATACCCAACACAAAATCATGGGTTCCTTCTACAGTCCTTTCTTGCCTTAAAACACCACCTGACTCTAACAGAATGGCAAGCTGAACAAGCAGAGAATCATTTACATGGAAAAGTCCAACCACAACAAGCCAAACAAGCTATATTTATACTCAACAAATGCTGATTCTGATTATGGGGAAGTACACATATAGTCTATCACTTAAAAAAGAACATGAATGCTTTTAAAGGTGTTTTTTCTGAATTTTTTTCTATGTGTATTTTTTTCAATTTCTGTTTTAATCAGTGAAAGAATGCACAGAACAAAACATTGCAAAAGGTCAAGAAAACTAATAGTGTTTGACAAATAATTATCATCTAGGAAGTATTACACAAAACAGGAATACAGACAAATTGTCAGTAAAGATAAGGAGCTTACGCTCCATAAAGCATGTCTTATTAGTTCTGTAAATCTTAAATATTTTTCAGGGAAGTGTTGTTTGGGTTTTTTTTTTCCTAGTGAGAGTAAATATATCACAGATCTCAATATCAATTACTCTGTTCAAACAGAGCAAAAGATTACAAAGCATTTCCATTAGTGAAAACACAACACATACTACAAATAAGGACTAAAGACAGTGAAGATGAACAGATTTCATTCTAGATACTTTGTGTAATACATCTCCATCATCACTGTATCAGCAGAATTTTATTTTTCTGAGTGGCTGAATGCCACTTAGTGTCACTGGATAGACTTTTTCAGTCCATTTTATATGTCTTATGTGCCTTTTGGCTATACCTATTAGAAAGAGAAACTTTTGCACTTTGTTGGCTGTTCAGATAGCTGCATATGAAAATGAAACAGAATTGAAGAAATTATTTTCAGAAAGCCATGTGAGAATTTCTATGAGATGAAAGAGGAGTTAATGCCGTTAAAATTGAGTCAGTATGGTACCAAAGCTATTTTGTATTGTTGCTTAATGTGATTTAGGACCTCTGAGGACAATAACATCAAGAAAATAGAAGGCATAATGCAAGGACTACAAAAATATCACTCTGGCTCACCCTGAATGACATCTTTTTATATCTGTCCTTTTTGCTGCTGATTCATAACACGCACTGAGGAGTAACAAATAAACATTTGCTGTGGCTTGGCAGAAAGGGCACAGAAAGTGCAGGAAATCAGGGCTTCCTGCTCATATTTCTGATCCGTTTTCCATGTCTCTGGCTGAATGCTTCTGTGGAAGCTTCCAACATGGCTCCAAATGGTACTAACACAGTGAAAGGCAAACAAAAGATGTTTTCTTCTATATTTTCTGTTTTTCATCTAGGAAATATAAATTAAGTAGCATGCACTATTTTTACACTAGTATTTTTACCAATTCTTTTACTAAGATACTAGCATTAAAAGACATGCACAGTAACTGGAGCATGAAACATGGGCATTTATCCAAGTTAACAGGATTTGAAATAGAAAATCGTCTAAGTACTTTCTCATACAGATGCTGAAGACTATGAAGCTTTTGTAAAATCCTATCTTTTGGTAAGTGATAGTTTTGTCTTATAGGACTCTGAAACAGAACTATTCCCTTAGGAAAAATCACAGCATTCTCAAAATGATTTCAACACCCATTTTTCTGAGGTTACTTAAAATTTCTGAACTTTTTTTTTTTTTCCAAATCAAACCATCCAAAACTCACAGAAATATAGTTGGTCCTCTGAAACATTTTTAAAATATAAAATGGAACTCAAGAAAAAAACTAAACAAGAAAGGGGTATAAGAACATCCAATAACTCCCATCTAGGATTATACCTGCATTCAGATGTCTGGCTCCCACAATTCAGATTAGGACAGTAAAACAGACTACTCTGAATCTCTAGAAGTGTTATAATTCTGGGTTTGGTGAGCTCCTTCACTTAATGCAGCTCTCTATGTCCAAAAGTGTGCCCCTGCCAACTGTCCCCTATGATGTAAAGATGCATTCTGTCCCTGCCTTATTTTTTACTCACTCAAAACTCATCAGCTGATTGAAAAGGGCTGCTGAAGACCCATATCAAAAATGCTACTAAGGTTTTCTACTCTGGGCTCCAAGGAGGTTTCCAAGAATTATAGTGCCTTTAGTGCCTTGAGACAGCTTGTGGCAGCTCTCTCATTCTCTTGTTGAGACCATTTTGATTATGTTTTGGAGAATGGAAGTGATCCATTGCCAGGTTCACGGTGTAAGAGCAGGGACAACTAAAGCGACAGTGCTGCTCTGATCTCAGATGTGTTTAGGGTGACAGTAGATGTATTCTTCATATGGCCTGATAGAGCACTTTTAGATTACTCTAATCACAGGTCCCACCATGACTTTAGATCCATATCAGATACCAATGCAGAGTTTAGTGCAACCTAAGCTTATGTAAGTGCCAGCAACAGAACTGGGGTGACTGTTTACAGAATGCCTGTTTATTAAAATAATTATAGCACTTAATTATTTTGTGCTGATCACCTTGTGAAATTTCATATATTTCCTATTTTAAGGCACATTTGTCTTTCTCTGTATATTTAAACTATATATTTATGGAGATAAATGCAAGAAGTTAGAGAAATATGCACATTTTTATCAATGGTACACCATATTCATTAGCCAACTGTTGGTGATTTACCATGTATTTTTAACTACATCACCTAGTATAAAAACTTCTTCACCAGACTTTATTTTATTGTTACTAATGAAGTTAAGTAGCTGATATTTCTCATAACATGCGTTTTTACTAGCTCTTATTTTCCTCTCCTACTATTCTCATTACAGTGGGAGTCAATACAGGGAAATCATATGGTTTCTTCAGGTAAACGTATGTATGTGGTCATGCCCATACCATAATTAAAAGTATTGTTTTCTCAAATCACAAGATGCGTTGCCTTAAAAAATAAGATCAAATATACACATACATCTGAACACAGACCACCAAAACTGAGGATGAATAAAGAAAGATACTTTTGATTGTGGGCAGTATCTATCCTACAAAAGAACAAAACAGAATTGAGTGCCAAACAGGAGTGACTTAGTATGTGTGTGGTGGTAAACTAATATTTCAGAACTCTGAATAGATTTGGAATTGAGCTTAGTGAAGAAATTATCTTAGTTTTATTTTAGCCAAACAGCATTATCCAAGCTTAATTACTCTTTCCCTATGTTTGAAGTATTTCCATTTACAGAATTGACAGTTCTCTAACAAAACTGGCAATGAGTACAAGAACTGAAGTGATACATCTTCTCTGTGACATCGATATTTAGGTTGTGTAGACAGACGTATAGATAAATCACAGCCTGGCATCTTATCTTTGAGGAGAGCAGATCTTCTAGAAAAATAACTGCATAGCAAGTGTCAAACTACACTATCCTATATTTACCTCCATTTTGATGAGAAAAACATTACAAATAGTTACCATGGTCACAAAATAAACGCATACAGTAGAGCTGGAATTTATTCTCAGGCATAATGCAGTTTCCTAGAGAAGAAAACCACAGCTGAAAACCTTGGTATCCATTTTTCACATCACAGATACAATTTTACCATATCAATTCTGTCCCTTTGCTCGACTAACAACAAGTGCAGGATATACTTCATAAGAGTCACAAGAGTATCAGGCTTTTCTTTTAATAAAGCAGTTTGGAGCATTTATCAAACAGAAGAATTGTAACAGATCGAAACTTCAACAAAGACAAGGACTGGCAGGATATCAGTAAAAAAGCAGCAACAAAAAGTACCCAGCAGCTGGTTTGATATCAATACCTCAAAACTGAGGAATTTCAAACACCACTTTATAGTAGTGTGGAAAAGTGCAACTCTGTTACACATCATTGGTGTACAAAGTTCAAAGCACTCTAACACTTTCTACCAAAATTTTCGTTCAAAACAAGATCATTTCATCACATATGTGGTCTTGGCATACACCTCGCCTCCAAAACAAACTGCAACCTTTCAGCTTACACACCATGCATTGACAGCTGCTACCTGTGTTAGGGCCAGGCTGCCAGCTGCACCTCTGCGCCAGCCAGGGCAAATAACATCTCTGAAAACAAGGCAAGCATGGCAAACTCTCTAGCATAGCAGTCTGAGTCTGCACCACAGAAACCTCTCTGTTTAACAGAAAAAGAGCCCATAACAAGTATACACAGTGTACTAGGTTGCAGAGGATGACAGTATCTAAGAAATGTAAATATTTTTTAATTAATAGAATTAAAGTTAATGTAATTTAAATGCATAAATAGCTGTGTTTAATATACATGTATGTTCATGACAACTAGATTGAATTGAATGTGGTCTTGATGTACTCTAATCAAAGGCTACTTTTTTTTTCTTTCACTTTCTGCGCTGGGTGTGTGGAAGGGGATCAGATACCTAATAATATTAGGGGGACGTTAATCTTGAAACAATCCAAATCAAGTTTTTATAAGACCAGTACATCAACAGACACATCCAGATCCTCTTGTAATCTGGCAAGCATAGGGCTTTTTGTCAGGAAGCCACAGACACACCACTGATTAATTTAATAGAACCATAGAGAGAACATGCTTAAAGTGACACATTTTTCCATCATCTGAAGGTTTTTCTTATATCCGTAGACATAACTAGATTAGATCATGGTGAGCATACAAGAGCAATTAAGTCTTCTGTCCATTAGTTTTGCTGTATTACTTTT
The DNA here is from genome assembly GCA_013396755.1 of Sclerurus mexicanus. NCBI lineage: Eukaryota > Metazoa > Chordata > Aves > Passeriformes > Furnariidae > Sclerurus > Sclerurus mexicanus. Next base: position 190,085 of record VWZF01006904.1, read on the forward strand.
AAAAGGATCTTGTTTAAATGGCTGATGAGGCAAAACAACTGGAAAAATTTGCAAATTCCCTCAGTAGGTTGCTGAAAATGATATCTTTTAAGCGACTTGCATAAAGGCCTGAGAAAACGGAGTAAAATTTCATTCTAAAAAAGCAATACCAGTAAAATGCCTCCAAAAGCTTGATACATTGCCACCAGTAATTGCATGCTCCCAGACCAGACTTTGCTTACAAACTCAGAGTGGAACAATTAGTAGACCAAGAGGCAGACTGACAGGAAGATCATTGGTACCACTCTGCAAGAAAGTCAAAGACTATGGGGAAAAATGAAACACAGAAAAACTACTTGTTTGAAGTAGCATAGAGATGATGTCACACAGGATTATAGGTACTATATACTAGCTCTGCTTAACTAGTAGTGCCACTCTCTGGGAGAAATTATCTTGTCATACTAGAACGTGACCATTTTTTTTTCAACGTTTATATCCTGAAGGACAAAAGCAAAAGCATGTCTCAACATTCATTTCCATACTGTACACAAGATTGCAAAATAATTAATATCATGGGCAAAACTTGGAAAACTAAGGATTCTAGTACATCACAAAGTAGAAGGGATTTCTTACACTAACTGACTTAAATATTATCAATCCATCAAAGTAAATTTGCTTTCCACAATTTGCTTTCCAGTCTAAATCTTAAGTGTGTTACAGAAGTCTGAAATAGTTACTGTAGACTTTCCTTAAAATTAATGGAAAAAAAAATCCTGACTTCTATGAGACAATTCATCATATCTGTCTTAAAACTCATTTGGAGAGAGCTTCTAGAGAAGCTAGCTTCTGACTTCTTATAAAAAAAAGCATAGTATATAATTGAACCTTAGACAGTTTCAGATACTTAAATTAATTAAACTGAATCTAATCCTAAATACCTTGGTAATTATTAGTCCTGTTGATTCTTTCACATCCTAATAGTTACCCCACAATGACTGCCTCAAGGGTCTAACTGGCAAACTCTCCTGCGTGAATCTCATGTTCTCTTCAGTGAGTCCTGACCAAGCTCAATGACTGCTATGACTGTAAAAGAAATTGAAATTGTTCCTTTAGCACCCTCCTTTGCAATGCACTATGGTAAGACAACTGAAGAGAAACACTTTCAGATTTGGGGAAGGAAAAAAAATTAAAAGTGTTTTATGTAACACACTATAAATGTGTGTGGGAAAAAAACAGGCTATCTTTGCATGAAATATAAAAGTTTTTATGTAAAATCACAAAATACAACAATAAACTTTTATGAGAAAACAATACAGGGTCAGTGGACAGCAAATACCATGCAGCTCCATTTGTGGTCTCCTCTGCTGAGGAGAACAAAATGAGCAGTTACAGTAGTTTTGTCTGTTTGAGTAGACAAAAGTTAGATATTAATAATGCTTGACCAGGTAGAAAAGTTCTCCTTCTTCAGACAGATTCCTTTAGGAACATTTTTGAAAAAGAAACTGAGCTCTTATTGAAAAATTAATGTTTTCATTCTCAATATTCCGCAGAGATCATCACCACATAAAGTATTGTAATCTGTATAATTTTTTGTGATGCTTGTCAAGAATACTGTCCTGTTTATTTCAGATGGGAAAAAACAAAACAGTAAACAAATTAAAAAAAAATCAATTTCAAAAATTAATTTCAAAACCCAAAATTTTCAGTCTTAAAATATGATGCTATTCGACATTTTTATAAACTTTGCAGAATCCACTGAAATCAATACACTTGGCCCATAATCTATGAACACTTTCAATTAATTTTTGAGTGACATTTTAGTGGCTATAGGTTTTGCTGAATAATTGTTTAGAACCTAGTATCATAGAATCACAGAATGTTTGGGGTTGAAAGGGACTTCTGGAAGACATCTAGTCCAAATCCCCTGCCAAAACAGGTTTGCCTGGAGCAGGTTACACAGGATTGTGTCCAGGTGGGTTTTCAGTATCTCCAGAGAAGACTTGACAACTTCTCTGGGCAGCCTGTTCTAGTGCTTAGTCACCCTCACGATAAAGAAATTTCTCCTCATACTCAGATGGAATGTCATATACTTCAGTTTGTGCCTGTTGCCATTTATCCTGTTGCTGGGCACCACTAAGAGTCTGGCTCCATCCTCTTCACACCCATCCTGAAGATATTTGAATGAATCTATAAGATCTCCTTTCAGTCTTCTGCAGGCTAAACAGGCCAAACTCCACCAGCCTTTCCTCATAAGAGAGATGTTCCAGTCCCCTCATCATCTTTGAGCCCTCCACCAGAACCTCTCAAGTAGTTCATTCTTTTTCTTGAATTGAGGAGCCCAGAACTGGACACACTGCTCCAGTATTATACAGATACAGCTGATAAAAGCATTAATCCAAGCAGACTACACAGAAGCCTATGAGCAATTGATGTAGGAAGACACTGTATATGGAGGAGCCATTACCACTGAATCAAACTTGTGCTCCTTTTTGAAACAAGAATTTTGAAACAAGAAGTGCTGAAGTTTCCAGATTATAAAGTAATGGATCTCTGATTATAATTAAACAAAATAAACTAATACAAAAGCAATAGGGTTGCTTTTTGTCCCTCCCTCCAAAAAGGTTTCTTTATAAGGTAGATACTAGGTAGATAAAAATTGCTAGACCAAAACCAGCAGATGAAACTAAGAAATGTTACTAAATTAGCAGTAATTTCTCCACATCCTTAACAGTAAGTCTTTTGTTCTTTAAGCTGGCCATAGAAACCAAAAACATAACCACAGTAGTTGATCAAAATCCCTCTTACATCTGTGCCTGTGTGTCACAAAAAATGTGCTAGAATGAAGCTTCATAAAGATGTACAGTTGAGACTCTAATAGCAACCTAATCAATATGGGAGTTGTGCTCTGCAGAATTCACACATAAGTGTTTGCTTAGGTGCACACACCACAAATTCCTCAACTTCAGACAGTAATTGAAACTGATGAAACATCAAAGATTTATAACTACTTGAAACACCACCACTTTTGCCCCGAAGGAAAAAGTTAACCTTAATACTTCAACCCTACATATTAATAATCAGCTCTTATAATTTAAGGCCTTTATTAGGTCTTCAAATTTAGTGTTCTTACTGTACCTGCCACAGTTTCCTCACAAACTTGCTTAAATAGGAAGAACACTTTCATTCCTAACAATAAACTTGGACCCAAAAGAACAACACTGTGCACACTTACAAGTATGTGTCAATATATTAGCAGCAAGGAAACATATTATTATTACAAAATGCATGCCTGAAATTACTAGGCTTCAAAAGCATTTTTATTTCAAATCAGTTTTTAAAGAGTATGATTTGTCTAACATGTTATTAGGACCTCTTCACATGAAAAGAGAAAAATGGATTAATAACAAAGAGCATACTGATTGAAATCTAATTTCTATTATCATAGTTAAATGATGTTTTTGCATGCAAGCTGAAGCTGTGTATTTTGTAATACACAGTCCCCTAACACAATGCCACTCATTTCTCTGCTCTTAGAGCCATTTTCGGTTGAATTGAAAATAACAGTGCCTCAAGTACTGTGCCATATAAAATGCTTCCAGTTATAAGCCAATTCTCCAAGGAGAAAAAGAAGTAAATCAATCATTCCCAAACAGTGTTTTCAGCTGAAGAATAATATCCACATAAAATGCCTTTAAAACAATATATACCTGGATTATTATCAGCACTACTCAGATAATTAATTCCCCCACCTGCAAATCACACAGCAATAAAACTCCTAGCACCAAAACACCATGGCTAGGAGCAAAGCCCAGTTTCTACCCTCCAGGCTTTGTGGCAGACAACTTCCATAAGAGAACTATGTTTATTTAGCATCTCCCTTATTGGAAAAGCACTGCTATTCCTAGAAGTTATCAGGAGCCCAGTTTCAATAAAAGACTGAGGACACATATTTCAGTTCTCATCAGTTTGCATTTTCTGATATGGAAAAAAAACACAAAAACCAACTCTTGAAAAATGTAGATCAGTTCTCACCAGTACCAACAACATCTTGTTATTGCCAGACTATCTCTGATTGCTGAATGTGTTGAAAACCAAATACCTGTGTTTAGTTATCTTGTTAGGTACTAGTCTGAGGCACGTATATATAAACTAGTACTGTGTGTAATGTATCTTTCACTAACCTTTTACAGCAACAGGGACTAGGAGTCCCTTCCAAAAAGCAGGGAGAAGAACTGGGCATCATAAAATTATAAGGACTGTAATAGCAGACAATGTAAATGATAGGATGTCACATACAGAAAGCTGAAGCTTCCTGATCAGCTATAGCAAATAGCTACACATTCATATTAAGCCAAATGTAATCTAACTTTTAGTCTGGACAATAAAATGGTACTAAGACATTTAATTTTTTATTTAAAATTGATCTCTTTTATCTCAAAACCTAATGAGCATATCAAGCAATTAATCTTCACAATGCAGTGATGAAAAATCCATTTTCTTTCCCTAACAATGAAAATTTTTATCTTAAATCCTGTGATCATGACACTGAAAGTAGTTATAGAAAACAACAAACCTACATAGGCATTGATAAGGAATGCCTGGTGATTTTATTTTTCTCCCAATCTACTCCTGAATGAAGCTACAAACATCTGTGTCAACTTCCCAGATAAAACATGAATTTTAACACGACACCTCTGGGTTTTTTTGACCAGAGGACCATTTTTGCAGCTTCTTGTTGTCAGTCTTTCAGCAGAGAACACAGACACACTGTAGTTCCCACTGTATATCTTTCATACCTAGTTTGAGAACCACTGCTTTACTCTTCAGTTGAACAGATTCAAACCACTCTTTGCTTCAACTGATAATTTATTTGCAAAAATACCACCTTTTATTAAATAATTTATTTTTTTTTGTGTTGTTGCAAAGTTCACCTGAACAAGGTCAAGTTGACTGGCTGTGCGCCAAACCTCACATTTAGGCTCTGACTAGTCACTATATATGACACATCACCTCATCAGTGATATAATTTCTACCCATGGACTGGAGCTTTTTTAAAAACTGACAGGAATCGTACTGAAAACACCAAATAACAGGATTCTCAAAATCCTCTTTCTGTACAAGTGCATGACTGTTTGAATGACAGATATTCAAGCTCCAAACACTGGCCCCCATAAATTGTCCCTATAAATGTCTGTGCACAGAAAAGACTGAAACAACATCATGAACAAAGCTGAACCTATTAGCCTTTCAAAAGTCAAACGAATACTCAGAGATCCAACATCAACATCAAGAATTGCCTTTATCAGACAATGCTTATGGCAATGAAATCAAACATAAAGAGAAGAAAAGACTGTCCTCCCACTAGCAATATCCAAAACAATATTTCTACTGAACAACAACAATGCTCCATATACGTTGCTGTGGTAAAGAACAAATGGCCTTTTTGCCTTCACTTGTGTACTAGTGCATTAAGTCTGAGAAGCTCATTAATATTACTTAGTGTCTTCTCCAAACTGAAGATTTTAATCAGAGTTTACACTTCTGTCAGCCATTGCATAGTTATGTTTTTGCAGTTTCTACTAGAAAAGGTCACAATGCTGCTATTTTGGAAAATGCTAACAAATAAAGATATTCATCTAACGTCAGATAATTTTGCTGACCAGGTAGGCCCTGAATAATTATTTTGGAGCTTTGCTTAAGAATTCCCATTAATTTTGACTTGTGTTTCTATGAAATTTCCTGTGTGAAGACTATGAATGACCAGTAAAGTCTGATGAAAATGAATGTGCAAAGTAAAACAATGGGATAAAAATACCTTCCAAAAGGTATTACCTCAGGCAATCTGTCACTGTATCTTATCTGCAGCTATGACAAAAATAAATTAAGAAACATCTCTAACCAATGGTTTCTTTGTTAAAATCAAATCACAATCACTACCTAAATTTAACATATAATCTGTTACAGTAAACATATTACACTTACATGTTGTTCAGAACACCCAGAACATCAGTCCATTTTCTTTCTGCATCAATAAATAATCATGATTTCTTGCAATAAAGAAATTCATTTCTGAAAAGACAAAATAAATAAAAAAAAATGAAAAAAGCATGAGGTTAAATTATCTATAGTTTTTTTTAGTAGTTGCACTGTGGTAATACATGAAAATGCATTACCACAGCAAGTGTTCTCAATTTCAACCAAAAATACCTTTCAGAAATAGTCTAACAGAAAAAGAAATCTTGTCAAAAAGAAAAACCCTGACATTTTTCTTATGTAAAAAAGAATCACATTTTCCTTGAATATTAATGTGAGAAGGATTTGAATAAAATCCTGCATATTATATCCCAGAGTACCTCCCTTTATCCCTTTTCAATATGTATTAATGAGAACACATAAAGAAAAGAAACAGGTAGGCTGAATAATAGACTCTTAGAGTGAAATCAATTTAAGAGTGGAGTAGACTTGCCAGCAAATGAAGACTACTCTATAGATTAATACAGGACAATTTATGAGAATGAGTTCAATTCTATTGCTCTGAGAGAAGTTTAGGAGAGCATAACATTCCTTCTAGTAGTAAATTAAAATGATTTTAAAAATTTTTGTCTCTTGCACCTGTAAACAAATATCTTCTAGTTAGTAAGTTTAGTTTCTTACTTATTTTAAAATAACAAAACATGGCAAGATTTCCAGCAGTGTTGTGGAATGTTCCTTGCTGCCAACAGTAAATTTAAAACATTTTTGATAAGTGACTGTATTCCTTGAGATTCCTGAATTATTAGGGGGTTTTTAACTAAATAATTTATTTGAGGGTTTTTTCCGTACTCTTTGTGACCCTTTGTGAGCCAACTGTCAGCCATCCTACAGATAAGGATGCTAAACACAGAGAAAAAATTGTTTGGAAGTTTTTAGTAACTTTTAACTTTTCAAAACTGAGCAAAAATATTACTGAGGATAAACTGAAGTGAAAGAATTTGATAGGTTGTCCACTTATTATCAAATTCTTACAAAAAACCAAGTGATGGCATGCAGGTGCTCATAGAATGAGTTCTGGTAGCATGATAGCAGCTTTCGAGTTTAGTCAGACCTTCATGGAACAGTGATTCTGACATACTGCATTTATCTAGCCTTAAAGAAATACAGACTGGCTATAAGCACACATGGTGAAGCGGAACTTGGCTTATAATGTTGGAAATACAGATACAGAAACAGTACAACTGAATGTATTAGAAACATCTCACAGTATTTAAACCTTATTAGTATATGAGAGGTGAAAAAATTAGAAATAACGGTTAAGTCTTGTGTTTAGGATATCGCTCTGGGGCCTCCAACATAAGAAAGACCTGGACCTGCTGAAGCAAGGCCAAAGGAGGGCCACCAAGATGAGCAGAGGGTTGAAGCACCTCTCCTATGAAGATACACTAATAGAGTTAGGGCTGTTCAGCCTGGAGAAGAGAAGGCTTCAGGGGGACCTTATCAGAACCTTTCAGTACATAAACAGGGCCTACAAGAAAACCAGAGAGGAACTTTTTACAAGGGCATGGAGCAATAGGACAAGGGGGAATGGCTTTAAACTGAAAGAGGGTAGATTTAGATTAGATATTAGGAGGAAATTCTCTACTGTGAGGTGGTGAGGCACTGGCACAGGTTGCCCAAAGAAGTTGTGGATGCCCCATGCCTGAATGTTACAGGCCAGATTGGGCAGCACTTTGAGCAACTTGATATAATGGAATGTGTCCCTGCTCATAGCAGGGGAGTTGAACTAGATGACCTCTAAAAGGTCCTTTCTGACTCCACCTATTCTATGATTTTGTTATTCTCAATAACCCATTGCCTTGTTTGATGACTCCCAGGTCAAGCCATCACATGGGTTCACAGAGAGTAGACGAACACATGATATGAAAGACAGTGAAAGGATCTTTCACTTCTAAGGTAGGTGTCTGTAGCTTTTCCCTCACCAAGCTATGTCTCCTATGAAAAATAAAATTCCAAAGATTCATTCATATGCAGCTCACCTGCTCTGAAACTCATTTGTCCACGGGATCAGGTAAAAGAGAACGTATTCCTCCTTAAGAATGCAGCAGTTAAATGCAGTCTTTCTGCCTTGGAAAATATAGTGAATCTTTGCTTCACACACATATATGTGTACACGTAGTTTTAGGACTGCCACCTTAGAGTATAGGCATGGTCAGTACCTGCAGTGACCACAGAAATATCTAGCAGTTTGCTAGATATTTGCATACTGTGAATATAAAATATATGGAAGCAAAGATGACTACACTAAAAATATTACAAATTTGAGAGACAAAAAATGACACGAAACCAGAGAAATGTAAAATTTGCAGAAAAAAAAACATTTACTGACATTTAAGGTATGGCACATCATAGAAAGCAGTTCAGGGATTAGGAAGAGTATAAATTTTAGCGAGCCCATCTGCAGTAGAAATATCAAGTCCTTTAAAATACTTTATGTCATAGCCCATTCTCCAGTAGTGACCAAAACCATCACTAACTGAAACCAACTATCTTTTTTATGTAAAAGCATTTTGTATTTTAATATTATTTTTATAGTTTAAAAAGTTTGGTACTATGAGTTGAAGATAGAAAAAGTAGGAAGAGAAGAAAGTAAATTGAGTTAAACTAAAGATGAAAACATTTCATCAGTATGATGCAATATTGCTGTAATTGTCATATTTTGTGCTGCTATTTTACTAATATATAATTAGTGTTGTATACATCACAGAGGGACTTGGGCTTGAAATATTGTAGCTAAGAGAATTACAATGATTATACATGGCAAATTTAGAGACAGCAAAATATGTAAGACTTTTTCAACATCCACACTCCCAGAGTAATGCCACTCACATTTCTTTATTAATATTTATTAATATAGTACAAATACAGGATTTCAGAAGAATTCAACTGATAACCTAGCACACACAATAATTTACCGAAATATAATCAAGGATCTTCAGACATCTCTCTGCCTGCTTGCCCTCCAGTTACTTCTACAAACTATTAACGAAAAACATGCATGACATTATTTTTTCCATTCTTCTGTTACTCTTAGTATCATATTCCCAGTGTTTTAAGGCAGGAAATAGAAATCACAGGTTCTTGTCTCACCTACAGTGAGAATGAAAACCACTGATCTCAACCTTCAGTGTAACAACCAACACTACAAACCTTTGGGAATTTCACCAGCACTTTTTTCCTACTATCAGAACTTTCATATTTATCAAAACTTCTTCAGCATGCAGATGCAAACAAAATTCCCCATGCACAGTTAAGTGGACTGAAAATATTACTATATCATATATACATTTCCATTGAATTTAGGCTTTTTTTATTATGGCTTGCTGCTTCAGCAGCAGGATAATGTATCAAATGTATTTACTTTATAGTCCACTGTAAGCCCCACTTGCCACAAAGGCAACCCATAGCACTACTATGCAAAGTAAATTAAGTTTTCTGGATGACAGAAAGAACAGCACAGATGATGCAAGGCCAGCCAATTATTCCACAACAAAATGTGTTCATTGCTAGTCAGTCCCTTTAAATTAACTTACATAAGCATAAAGTAATAGTGTAGAGGGGACTAAAACAATGCTTATAATGAGAAAAATAGGCAGAAAATGTAACAACAGAGCTTTCTTTGCTGATGGATAAAAAAAAAAAAAAAAGACTGAATTGTGCCTCATTTCAGTAGTGCTGGGTAAACAGAAGGGCCAATTAAGGACTTCACTTCAGGTTCAGTTTTCATCTTGAAAATAGGTTAGCATACCTGAATGTTATATAACATTGCTCTTACATTTCAAATTATTTCTTTCTCTTAAAAACTTTAGAATGCAAATTGTCATGGACAACTACTCAATCAAAATCCCTCTGAGAATTCAGAACACAACTGTCTAAAAGGCAAAATACGTGCAAGTACAAAAGAATTCCAGTTAGCACTCTTGGCATTAAAACAGAAATTTCAGAAGTTATAAAGATATGCAGAAACAACTGCAAAAGCTCAGGTTTTGGTCAATATTTCTACTGCTCAAAAGCCAAGCAGCAGATAATGTAATTTCTACAGGAAAGTTCACATTTAGTTTTATGCTTTAGTCAGAAGAGAAGAAGATAGCTTCAAACTCTTTTTCTAAGGTACTGGTTCAATACAGAGCCATTAAGTTATAGTAGTGCCTACAATTCACAAGCTTATCTCCTTACATGCTTTGTTTGTTTGTTTTACAATTGCAGCATAAAGAACAGTCAGTGAAGCCTGCTCATAGGAAGTAAATTGAGTTTCCAGGTGTGTTACAGAGTAATTAGTCAAATTATTGAAAGAAGTGCAGGGATCTTCATGGCATCAGGTGATATTGCTTGGGGGTTTAAGTTGCACTATATCTCACAACTAAATTACAAAGGCATTGGAGTTTTTCTTTTGCAACGCCACTAGAGACTTACTCTTTCCTAATACAACCTCCGCCTCTCTTTCCTTCCTAAAATAAATGCATTCAACAAAGCCAAGTACTACCCAGACAAGACATTATTGTAATCAACCTATTTTCAGAATTTCTGACAATTATGAAAAAACACATAATCTTTTCAGAGACCAGAACAGTCCTGCTGCCTCCCAAGTAAAAGCTATTTCAATCTGGCACCCTGACTGTTGAGGGAATACATTGTAGGCATTAGCTAATGTTTTCTCCATTTCAGCCAAATGCTTTACAATTCTGTTTTAAACATTATTCCTCTACTACCCATATTTCAAAAGTGTAGGATCAAATCTCTGGAAGAGAAGACAAAGAAAGCAAATTCTACTTCATTTCTGGCAGTATGTGTATTACTGGGGGAAAACAATCATATAGAATCAGGGTGGGTATTTGTGAATCCTGGTCACTCAGAGAACTGTGAGCTATTTTAAACCAATAGACTTTAAGGTGCCCTGACAAGGAACACTCCAAATTTACAGGTTAATAGACGCAAGATTCACTTAATTACCTGTATCTCCATTATGAACTTTGCCATCTTACTTAATTTTCCAATTTAGTGAGGAGAAAATAAAAGTTTCTTGATATTACTGATGGAAAACAGGTACAGAGCTTGGAAAGAATAAGGTCAGAGCATAAGTTTAAACAGGCTTTGCATGTTTTCAGGCCTGAAATTGCAGCTCTGCATGTAAAGAAACTGAAGCCAGTTTGGTTGCAGCATTTCTATGCTCTCAAAAGCAAGTAGAAAGGGGAGTTGCACTGTATCAGTTAAAAGAGAATTGAGAAAACAATACATGTTACGTTTCAATTCTGAGACTCTCATAAATAAATGTAAGATGTTACTTAACTCTCTTTATTGTGTTTATAAACATGTAATTAGCAATTAGTCTTTAGCAATTTCTTAGAATCTTTTGAATGCTGCTAAGTGCTTCTTTTGCAACAGGTCTTCAGACAGAGATTACTTCCTTAATATCAAAATAAAGCTATAAGCTATATGCATGAAGCTATAAACAGCATTAAAACAGTAGAAAACTTAAACGCAGTCAAGACAAAGCCATGGGGACTCAAGGTCATTCACATGAATTTGATGGAGTATTTAAAAAACAAAAAGAATGTCTGCAATAAAGTAACAATGAATCAATGTATGCCAGTTATAATAAAAGCAGAAGACCTATGTGAGGCATCAGGCCATACACTGATTTGGTCTTCAGACCTCATGGGATGGTGGTTCCCACGTAACTATTGTTAAACACACAGATAAAAAAAATACAGGATATTTTCAAAAGTTCCTGAAAGTTGCTGAGTCAGATGCTTTTCACAATCATATCCAAAAGGCTATAACATTCATGAAAACCAAATAGTAATTACCAAATAGTAAATATGTTTAACTAAAAATTTTTTGCAACCATGTGACTTAATTATATTCATGTCCTTGCCTGCACATATGATGATTATATTCATAACAGAACTTAAACACTTGCTAAAGTTAAAATTTATCTTTAATCAAAATTTTGCTTATGAACTGTTTTTAAACAGACTTAAAACCTTCATGTTTTGTTCAGAATAGAAACAGTCTTATGAATAAGCATAAGAGCTTTCTATAGCAGTTATTTAAAAGGAGCTAGAGAAAATGCACAGTACTGTGCTGAAATATGAATCCTAGGTGGCTTCAAGAAGCAGAAAGGGGTTATATTTTAGAATAAATGCTTTCTGAAATTTTTCATGTTTATTTTCAGATACTGATTTGCCCTATTTTAAATATTATTTTTTTTTTAAATTATTTAAATGGGTATTAGCTACATTATAACTCATTTTTGAGGATGTTTTGAATCAGTGTTATCAGGGAAGAAACTAGCCACTATGAATAAACCTAAGAGCCATTGTTAGAATATATAGTGAAGTAAATTGAAGATCACATGGAAAATATAAAGAATTTAAGTGAGACTTACCCATCTCCTAAAATACACAGTTCAAAATTTTCAGTTGCATTGCCTAGTTGTATAACCTCTTAATACAGATATAAAACTATGGATATAATTGAAACTAATCAAAATTTAAGGAACTTGAACATATTTGTGAATTAACTATAGATGAACTGTTATGAACATGAATAAACAAATACATATTAGAATATTATTATTAAGTAATTATCAACTTGTTAATCAAAAATTAGTTCATATTTGTTGGCCTACATATTCAAAAAGAGCTAATTATTCACCTGTAATTTCAGAAAACCAAACTGTATTATCAGCACTTGAATTACAGAGCACTGCATGAAACCTTGTAGCAGCATGTTAGCAGAATCGTTACTAATCCAGACCAACAGTCAAATAAATAAAGCAAGTCCACAAATGGAATTATGTTTATCATTATATTTTGTGTCATCTTCACTTAATTTACTGTTTAAACAGGAATTGTTTTATTGCTAACTGATTTTAAGCAATGAGAGCAACACAAAATTGAAGCCTCTGCAAAAAAGTATGTAAGGAAAATGTGAAAGATGATCAGAAGAAAGGAAACAATGCAAGCAACAGGTCATTCCAAGTGCTAAAAGAAGCAGGAGAGAAGGTATAGAGCTGAAAGTGAAAGAAACAAAGGAAGAAAATTGTGTTTAGTTGAATGAATATCGTGTTTTAAACCCTAAACACACACAACTGCTTGCTTATTTTTCACGCTGCAGTGAGATGGGAGAACTGTGAAAACTCATGTATTGAGTTGGTTAATAGGAACCAACCCAGACCTAAAGACAGTGAAATGAATTCAAGAAAAGCAAGGGACAAAAAAAATCCAACCCAACCCAGTTGCTCACCACCAGCTGATCAATGTTCAGCCAGTCCCAATCAAGAGCAGTCCCTACAAACTTTCTCCCCCTCACAATTTTCATGACACCATATGGTGTGGAATATCCCTTAGGCTGGTTGGGGTGAGCTGTCCTGGCTGTGTCCCCTCCCAACTTCTTGTGCACCTGCAACCTACTCGCTGGTGAGGTAATGTCAGATGAAGAGCAAGTCTTGACTTTGAGCACTGCTCAGGAATAACAAAAACATCTCTGTGAAACCAACACTGTTTTCAGCACAAATCCATACAAGTTACTCTGAAGAAAATTACTGCTATTCGACCCAAAATGGGTACAAAGACTTCAGAGGATAAGACCTAAGAGACCCAAGGACTAAAACATAAAGGAAGTTAAGAATTGCAAAAAGCTCTGAAGGTGAACTTCAGGTTGTATAAGGCTACAGATCAGATAGGATTTGAGACAGATGCTGTGAGGTGAATTTAGTAATTATGGCCATTATGGTTTTATATTTATGTGAGTCTTGATCTCGTCTTGAATAACATAGTCCATTCTCCCATCCACATAATAAGGTGTTAAAGTGGTTTGAGGAATATACCTATATGAATTCTACAGAATTTTATATAAACTACATTTTCTCAAGTGCTCTAGTATAAGGAAAATGACTTCTGTAGGTGCAGAGAAGGCATTTCATAGAATCTCTTAGGTCAGACAAGATGGTTGATATGGATTCCAAACTTTAGAAAATAGGAATAAATTAACATCAATAAGAACACAACAAAATAGCAATTAAAAATGTGTAAGACAACTCTCTATTCCTAGAAAAATATGGAGAAAATAAGACTAAAGAAAAAAAGTTGCATAACTTCAGTGAATGGCAGTTACATACAACTTGTATACATATTATAGGACAGATTCGGAAAGATAGTCCTGATGGTTTTTAAACAGCATTTTAAAATTAGTGGATGGAGAGAAAGCAAGGTTCTAATATATTAGGATTTCAGAAAACATTATCCTAAAAATTTAATTTCAAAATGAATCAAAGTTAGTTTGGTTAGCATAAAAGAATAATAATGAAAGTGTGGTTTTCAGTAAAAACTTGCTGCAGATTAGTATAATAGAAACTGGAAATAACATCTTTCATACAGATTTTACTGTTATGGAAGAACCCAACATCGTCATCAAACAGGCAGAAAGGGTTTTTTTCTGGTTTTTTCCTGCCTGTTTTTTATTTACAAGATAAAATAACACTGTCTTCTCTTTCAGTTTCTTTCCTAACAATAGAAAGAATAAAATGGCCACAGATTAGGACCTTATGTTATCAAATTCAGAGACATTTTAGTAAAGAATCTGGGTTAACATTTATAATTGACACTATTTGTACCTTCCATTCCTTTGATTTTTTGAGAATACAGTTTTCAAAGAAAACTTTTATAATGAAAAATTGGCAATGATATATTTTCTGTTCGAAACCAGATGGACAAATATGCAATATAATTAATTTAAATATTTTTACCTGGAATCTGGGAACAAGGAAACAGAGTCTCAAACCTGAAACTCCCACATTAGAAATCAGTATCCTGCTAATGAGCTTTTGACTTTTATGCACTTTTTTAACTTGTCTTTCTCTGATTAAGAATTTGGTAAGAATGTAAAATCAAAAAAATAAAATTGAAATCTACAATAGCAAAAATTTGGAAACCGAGCCTGACATCAGATGCAAAACTAAATATGACACTTGTAATATACTTTCATCAACCCACTTACAGTTTTGCAATATATGAGAAGAAAACCATGTCCAGAATTTATAACATCGGTCTATTTTACCTTCACACTTCATTTCTGTATTTATGTTCAAATTCCATGAGGACAGAGGACAAAGCAAAATCTTCTGTATTTTTCAGATTCATATTTTGACAAGTTTAATGACAGAAAAAACAAATAAACAAAAAAAAAACAACAAACCTGAATGACCTTTGAATCCAAACAAACTGAACTATGTGACTTTTCAATAGTGTTAAAATATTTCAAAAAAACTTGGAAATTGATTTTTAGTGTAGTTGATTTACTGTAGAAATGCAATACTTGATCATGGTTGAAATCTCATCCTATTTGAAGCAGGTTGCCTGGGATGCAGAGAAATGTAGGCCTTTAGTACAAGATCTAGTTACAGATACACTCAATTTTTTCTGCATTTATACTTTCTAAGAAATTAATTATCACATCAAAGTAATTTAATGACCCTTACTTTATTTCCATTACTATCTCCATTACTAATATTGACAAATCCTGGACACCTTTGTCTTTTTTTGCTTAAATATTCCTATGTAAATATTTATTAACTCTTAACCCTAATTAAATATTAGGATTATGAATTTTCAGACCAGCTTCTCCAGACACAGAGAACACCTGAGGGCAAGATGGGAGATAAAAAAGACTATGTCATTACTAAGAGAGAATCTTTCTCCTGGTTCTCAGTTCCCAGTCAATATCCATCTCAAGCTGAGACCTTGAAGTAATACAGACCCAGAAAACTATTTCATGTCAATATCTAAGACTTACTTATATTCTATTTTCCTCTGTTCTTTGATGGAGCTGAGAAAAACTTTTAGACAAATAAGATACTTCCAAAATACATATAATGGACATATTTTACAAGGGGAAAATGAGATATTGATTCCAGAATTATAATGACAATGGTTAAATGGAAGAACAACTCAAATGAAGAACTCAAATAATGCTGATAGCTTAAAGCAGGAAAAAAAAAATCAACAGGCATTATTTAGCAACTGATTTAAAATTTAAGAAACCAAATCAGAACTGATATAATTATTAGTGTTGATTTATTTCTTATGGTGGGTGAAGAAGGGAACACTGAAAATTAAGGAAGTTTGACATACTGAAAACTACAGGAAAAAATAAATCAATTAAAGTCTCCTCACACCTACTGCATTCAATCCTGAACATCTGAAAGATGAGAGAGGCCTCTTTAAGAACATTTTTTTCAGAAATAATTATATCTCCTCAAGATATATAAGTTTCTCTACACTGTTTCTTACTCTTTCTTTCCCTTCGTACTGCCTCAAGGGGACCAACTGGAGAAGCATTAGTGAAAATAATGGGAATTGCCAGTATGTTTTAAGACTGTAGAATTAGTGTCAGTTGTGTTTTCTCAGAAGTCAGGCATTGAACCAGTTCAGGTTTGAATATTGCTTTCTTACACCAATGGTTGTTACAATGACAGCAGCAAATGTCAGGCCATGAATCTACTTACAATACAATAATTGTAGCACAGAGTCAGACAAATGTTCAAAACCCTGCACAGTTTTGAGGTTACAGTATGCCGGTAATTCTCAGTGCCAACACTGCAAGGGTATGAATTGTCTATTCTTAGGAACATTTTTACAACGACTAACTTGAATTCATGACAGTAGCAACCCACAAAAGAAAAGTCTGATTTTCTCAGCCATGCTCAGTCAAATTCCTTGAGTAGAAGTAATCAGTAAGAACACCTTGATCAAGAGCATCCTGATTCAAAGCTCAGGTACTGTGATATGGCACGAAGGCTTTAAACACACACGTGACTAAATTTTCATGCATACCAGAGCTCCAAATGTGCAATAACCAGTGGGTAAATACAACACAGCCAATCTCAATACTTTAATTTCCTACCTCAAGCCTTTTAAAAGCTTACCCAGAAACCCAATGCTCTACTTTTGTGTCTCTCCTGCTCATTACAAAAGTACTATCTCCTCCAGCATGAAATCTGAAGGTTTTAGATACTGAAAATAACCAGAAAGATGTACATGGATGACAGATGCCGTGTAGTCCCAAGCAGTATCACTGCACTCTTGCACTATCAGGATGTTGCTGACAGCCCTGTTCTTATAACTTTTGCTGGGGCATAGCTGCAAACCCAACCAAGATCAAAACATCAACTCCTGAGTCTCTAGTTTGGGAAAGCTAGTCTTTCCATTTATGTTTCATTCCAGCCTTGCTGATATTTACTTCCATCCTATTCTACTGGTCTCTTCTATCCACATATATATCTATTTGTCGATTATAGACAGAATGAATGATTCCCACATCACAAATACATTACATAACAACTACCTCAAGTTTCCAGCATTTTTCATTTCTAACTTCTCACGCTCCTCTAAATTCTGGGCCAGAAGACAGTACTGTAGTCATCTGATCTGAATGACTACATCACAGGGTGCTTTCATTGTCAGACTTTTACTAAGAATACTTTGTAACAGAATGTATTTCTTTTGAAGGAAAACTCGAAACTTCAGAATCTCATTTACTCTCACAAAGAGAGAAAACAAGTTTTATACCTAAATACTCAGACCTGAAAACAGTGAAGTAGAAAAAAAGCTCATTCCTAAAGACATATAATTTGAAACTTCAGACAAGGACACAGAAAATTGATGAATGCTTGATCAAACTAGTAAAGACTACATTGAGCTGACATTTAAACATAGCAGTGATTTTCCTTTCCTGCCTGACACATGACTTGTTCCAGCGATAGAAAGCAAAAAACATTGAGAAGAAAACAGTCTCTACATCTGCCAGTGGAATATGATCCCTAGATGTTTTGAAAGGAAAAAAGAGCCAAATAATGTGCCCACACTTTGTCTATATTATAAGTGTGAAAATATGTGTGTACGTTTTCACACTTATAATATAGAGATTTATAGAAATAGCTCTTTATAAATTTATAATAAAAGCTTGTGGCATGTATCAGAGAGTTTAATAAGAGACCAAAACTTCATGTTTCAAGATTGGATCTTTTTAAAGAGCAAAGGAGACAGACAAGACCTCTGGGAAAGCGCACATCATTAAAAGCATTTCTTGAATGTTATTTTCAAGAACCTTTACCTGGTCACTTTCAAAGCACTGATGGATGCTGTACTAAATAAATGACCAGGCAGTATTCTGAAGAATCATTTTTGGACATCGTAAACATGCATTAATCAAAATAAAAAGTTTCTGAGATTTTCTAGTCAAATATTAAAACTGTGTCTTTATATCAGAATACTTCATTTATCAGGATTTCAATTTCAATCATCATAATAAAGTCTGAATCAAAACAAAAACACTAAAGACCACAAACACTCCATTCTCTTTAGTCAACACAACTGGGCACAGAAGCAGCAAATGGAGATGTTTTATTTTGAGAGGGATTATTTATTAAGAAATCAAAGCAGTACAGCATGTGAAAAAATGGATGGGCTATATGGCGCAGTGTGGAGATTATTACTCCTACACATTAACTGAACTTTTCCAGTATTCAGAGACCCCATATATACGACTGCACACTGCTGACCTGAGGAGTGCAGCAACAAGTAATTCATTACAGAAGATTAGGACATATATACACAAGGTCAGCAGACTAATTCAACTTCTCTGCTTCTATTTTTTTTTGGTCAATGTTGCCTCTAAGCATATAATTTCTTGTCTGTTGACCAATGCAGTGATAGGATAAATACAAAAGTTATGAGAAATTTCAATGTCCTGCAACCTAATAACTCTCACCATTGCTAAGATTGCTCTTGAGTCTGCCTAAATTTATCATTTTTTAATATATTTCTATAAAATACATCAACCATGTTTTTACTGGAAGCTAGTAACACTAACCTGTTTGAAGGTCAGGTAAAAGATTCTTTCAGTTTAATTTTATATTCCCTGGTAACAGTTTGTTAGTCAGCTACAGTGCTGATGGAAACTGCCAAATTTCAGAAAGATGAATTTTCACTTTGCAGCTCTCTGTGAAACACCTTCTAATGTAAAGATTAATTGGAGCAGAAGCAGCTCTGCCTATACCATTTTAGTCCCTGTCAAAACTCTTTTGTCAGAGAATTTGAAAGAATGTCCCCCAAATGCATATGATTTAGAATTAACATAGTGTTATGAGAACAGTATATATTATTAAGAAAGTTTTAGAACATGCCATATCTCTAAGGGAATCCATAAAAAGGATTTTAAGCAGAAAAAAAGATGAGGACTTCTCTGAAAGTGAAAAAGGGAAGAAAGCTACAGTATGAGAAATAGGAGAGGAAGATATTAGACACCAGATCAGCAAATATTGGGTCAAAACCACCCTGTGGGTGTGTGTGTGCCATGGGTGGGGACCATGTCTCCAGCACACTGTCCACATGGTCAGCTAAGATGACCACCAAGGTCTGCAACCACATGGCACAGAGCCAGCATGGGACACCTGTCAATCAATAAGGTCTGCATGATTGCCCACCCATACTACACCCCCCACCCCAGAGCCTCTGACTGGCTGCAGCACCCTCACTTTGGCTGGGGAGACACTTGAGTGCTCAGTGAACCAAACTGAAACCTGCCTGGACGGAGTGGCCACAGTAGTAAAGAGGCACATACGAGCTCTCCATCTGGCCTCGACCTGCCCTCCTGACCAGCCAATGTGTGACTTTTAAGTGGCAATTGTATTTTTCTCTCCTCTCTCTCTTTGTTCTTTCTTTTCTTAATGCCTCTTCCTTTACTCTTTTCTTCCTCTTTTGAATAACTTAAACATCTATTTTCTGTATTTCATTTAAGTTGCGAGTGTCTTGCTTAAGTTGGATAGGGTTTTGTGTTTGCTGGGTATAACAAAAGGTTCCCTACTCTAGTAGCAATGCTTACTAGTCCCAGTAGCCTGTTTTAATGCTTTTGTGAAGTTGCATGTTATCTTCTGTAAAACCCTTTTTGCCAAAACACCCATTTTCTCACCAAATTCAAAGAAATTTCTTGGAGAAAAGCATGTAGTCTTTTCTCCAGACGTGAATTCAAGGTATCAAAGAACCAAAGGCTCAGCAGATCCACTCTGAGTCCCACTTGCCTGCTAGATTATTACAACAGTGCAGTTATGGAGAGGGAAAAGAAAAGAAAACAAAGCAAACACATTTCTATTTCCTTTATCAACTATTTTTCTGTGCGGCATTGAGACAGGCTGAGTTGTTTCAACCCAAGTCAGTACTGCCAGAGGTATGGAGAAGGGAAGTAAACTGTAGCAGAGGATGTTGCTCAAGCACAGGAGTGCCAGCCAATTCCCTTCAGTGAGAGTAGACAATTATTTTAAAAAGCAGAATGATCTCACAAAAATGTGACATCTCACAATGTCAGCCTACTGAAAATGGAATGCAAACAGTGTTCAAAAATATAGCACTAGCAATTAAATATAAGATAATATATTCAATATAAGATAATAATGAGTACACTCTGTTCAAAGACTGGATTTTTGACTACAGACATTATTTAAGGTGAAATACTGTGGCATATCAAAATTCACAGTGATTAAAATGCAAGTCTGATATTTCAAAAAGCTTTATTCTTTACTCTAGTATGTATTCACCATGCACAGTAATTCTCTATCTTCAAAAGCTAAAGAGAACACTAGAAAGATTTTTTTTAAAGCATCCAAGGGAATTAGGAACTTCAATGGCTTTTAATGCAAAATATTCAGAAGTCATACAAGCACATCATGAAATTTAAAAGATGAAAAAATAATCCCAGAAACTTCATTTTGATGCTTACAAAACTTTTTTCTAGAAAAAAATCACAAAATTGACTCAATTTTATTCAAATGTCACATAGTATTTCATGAGAAAATAGTTTTGTCAAGGGAATCTATGAATAAAGAGAAAGGTTTGATCTAGGGAAGAAAAAAAAACAAAACAAACAAACACCTTCCTTCACAAGTTGTTCAATTCGTATTACCTCAATTTGACTGACTATAAAGCTCTTTGTATTACATGTGAAACAGGAATAAAATTAAATACTTCTACTGAAGAGTCTATAAAGCAATGCAGTAGCCTGCTGAACTGAAAATACCTTTTGCTAATACTATCAGATGCACTGGAAATATTGAGGCAGGTGGCTGGAAGGAGCAGGCCATCAAGCTTGATTCCTGAAACCAGAGCCGTTAAAAGAATTTTATCCAAAAAGATGTGCCACTTCATCATTACTGAAGACACAGCATATTTCACAATATATTGGAGCAAACTTGAAACACATAGTATAAACTGGCAGAAAAAATCAAATAGTATGACAAAAGCATGAAAGATCAAATTCAAAAGCAGTACTGTCTGTAATTTCAAACTTACATAGGGGGAAAATTTCAAGATATCAAAAAGCATGGGATTTATTATTATTATTATGTTATTAATATTATTGATGATGATGTATTAGTCCCTTTGACAACTGACATTCTTCAGTAAGAAACTAAATAACACTGTACCAGTGGTGACTTTTGTTCAGTTTTGCAAAAACTTCTCCATCTCTACACTGTGCTTTCAGGAACAGAACAGGGACAAAAATACAGTACAATACAATGCACAATGAAAATTTTCATCATGTTTTTCTGTATAAAACATTGCTAATAAAAGTCAATTTAGAGACAGTTCCAGTGGAAACTAGAGTTTTGTCATATCCTTGCATGAATGCAGCTAATGCTTCAGATCTAAGTTCTTAACAGTTTGAGAGGAGAGGAGAGGACCGAGAGATGATTTTCAATGCAGCTGGAGGAAGAGTTTTATCATTGCTATGGTAATAAATATATCTTTTTCACTTTCTTTTGTCATACCATACAACTGGCAGGCTTTAAGCTTTCAGACTGGACAACCAACCTTCCTCTCATATGCATCAACAAATTGCCATAAAGAGGAAAAAAAGGACTGCAATCACATCAAAATAGATTTGCTTATACTAAGTATATTTTAAGCTTTCACAGGACAGCAGCACAACAGCTGACTGAGTCACAGAAGGATATGCTTCTGCAGTCTTGAGTAAATAAAAACTGTGATCAAAATAACCTCTAAACCAAAATTTTGTTACCCTAAGGAGAAAGAAACCTTGCACCACATGGTGGGATTTCCAGTAGAGAGAAGGGTGAGGTCTTTTCTCTCTTATCCCACTTTATATTCTATTCAGAGATCTCCCATGAAATCTGAGGAAAAATTGCCAAGTTTGGCAGAAAGCCTTATGGCTTTAGTGAGAAGCAGTGTGTACCCAAAGCAGAGCAGACAAAATACCTCAACAACACTGTTACAAGAAAACTTTTACAAAAAAGCATATTTGTTAGTTTTTAATTACTGAAAACAACACATTATTTCCTTTTCCAATAGAAAAAAAAAGGACAAGAATAAAGGGAAGCAACTCCACTGAAGGGCCACTGAGAAGGTGAAGGTTGGATTCACTTGCCCTGTAAGGAGAAAGTAAGGGAGCTGGGCTTGTTCAGAGCAAATTACTTGGGGGGTTGGGAGGTGGCAAGGGCAATTTCCACAGGACGATACCTTCACCATGGTGCAAAGACAGAAGGAAGTCAAGAAAGAGCAGACATAAGTTGAAATAAGAAAAGTTCTGACTTCTCCATTGTCAGAACAATCAAGCATCAGATCAGGTTGCCCACAGAAACTGCAGTCTCTGTATCCTTGAAGGTTTCCAAGACTCAGCTGGGTAAAGCCATGAACAACATAATCGGACCCCACAAGTGTCCTGGCTTTGAGCAGGAGCCTTGATCTCGAGCAGTCCCTTCCAACCTCAGCTACCCTCTAATGATTTATATACACAGATTATTTTTTTTAATATTAAATATATTACATTAATATGTGTGTATTATAAGTTGTAAAAATCTAACCCCATAATAGTTTAGCTGAAACAACCTGAGAGCTTTCATTGTCCTTTTTGTGTGATCAGAAGTAGGCAGACCTTAAGCTAGGATGAAAGATTCTTTTTGGACAAAGATTATTTATTTTTTGGAGACAGAGTCATTATTTACAGGTTATTTTTCTTATTTCCTTAAGAAGTGAGTTCTGCTCTAAAATTTTATCCCATAAAAACAGCATTACACATGTGTAGTGTGTGAGATCACATTCTATTTCAGACCTAAAGAACTGTTAGTTTTTTCTAACTGCAAGCAGCACAACTTCAACTTACAGCTACAAGTCAACATGACTTCCTTTCCTAAAAATATTCTTTCTTTTTCATAATAACATAATATGCAAAATCCTTTCTAGTAGATTCTACCAATTCTTTCCAGCCTATTTTATTTCTGAGAAGAATCTTCCCACTTAGTATTAGTACTGCTCTAGTTGATTTAAGACATTTCTGAAAACACTCTCTTTTTTAACTTTTCTTTGTAGTTAGTAGTAATAATTAGAATATCTTCTGTATTACACTGCTGTCTTCTCTTAACGAGTTCTGCTATATTATCTTCTGAATACTTCTTAAATATTTTCTTAAATGAAAATTTAAGCTGTTGGCAAAAGACTGAAATCTTGCTGCTGGAGCACTCTTTCATCTGCAGTGCAAATTAGCATCTGAGTACAAGTCTGCTTGGAAATAATGCAGCATAGGTATGGAAATCTCACAAGATCTAGAATGAGGTTATTCTTCCATAAAATCCATGAGCCTGAGACGTAATCACAGCTTTTTTCCACACTAATATTCTCATTACTTTCACAGACTTACTAAATATTACATGACACTAAAAGAACATATTTCAAGGTCCAAGTGTCTCTTCATTTTTGTAACTGGGTCCATTGTGCTTTACAACTGCAAATTAAGTAAGATTTTGGTGATAAAATGGGCCTATGTACCAAGGAGCTATTAGAATTCAAATGGAACCAAGTACTAAAATAGTTCGGAAACCACATGGGTTACATCACAAATCATTGCATTTGTTTCTCTTTTCAGACAAAAAAAACTGGTAAAGCTTGTTTGAATCAGATTCAAACCCCTATTTTTGAATTAAGAATGCATTTTTTTAAATTGTGCTTAAATTAAATGAATAAAACTAACTTTTTGTTAAATAATGTTCTGAAAAAATCAATAACTTATTTAGACAAAAATTGTCATCTGCACACATTATTACTATAAATTAAACAACTAAAAAAAAAAAGTTCTAGGAGGAAAATCTTTATTGGCCTACACTTAATGCTAGCTTGACTAAATCAGTCATTAAACTACCTAAACAAAATTACTCTTCTGTTCTAGCTACTGAAATTACTTTGACACTTCTGCTGCAGTTTCTCTTGCATTGGGGTAATCGCTCTGGATGACAGCTCTGCCATCGGTAGGGTGGACATGTAATGATGACAAACAGCTATTTTTCCACTACCATGTCGGATTCACAAAATACAACATGATCATATCTTTTATTTGCTATATGTGTCATGCTTCTAAATGTGATTAAGACTACCTGGATATTGGCTTTTTTTATCTCCTTGCAGCAGTAATGGTTTAACAAAGCAGTAAGACTGCCAGCACCTTCCCCTCCTATTTTGTATTTTATTTGTTAAAGAAGACTGGAGCTACAAAATCTGACAAAACACATCAGTTTGGTGGATGCAATTTAGACTTCATTCAGGTAGCAACTGTGTCAATAAAACCACTCAAATTCTAAAATGTGGTGTTTTCCTTAGAAGACTGCATTAGGTAAACAGAAGAAGCAGGTCTCTGCTCTCCTGCTGTCTTCGCTTCACATCATTATAACACATCAATAAATCTGTCTGCACACCTGCCTGTTGTTAGTGGCTATAAATCCCACAATATTACCAACCACTCCAATTTCATTTTAGCAAATGTCTGTTACTGATTTAATGCTCTATGTTTCAAAGAGTTGCATCTTCAGTTGAAGATGTATGGAAACAGCAAGGCTAACAAAGCAGGTGCTGAAAAGGATTAGAGTTGTCTTCTTGAAAGTGCTACTTTACACTCAGTAAGGTTATTGATATCCTCAAAATATAATAATTGCCATAACTGGGAGGAATCAGTGGGCCTTCCTCCCATGCAAAGTCTTGAGACCTCAAAGTGAACACCAGTGGTAAAGAAAGAAGAAATTCCACTGTGCTATGATACATTGGGCTTTTTTATTATTTTATTTTTAACCTCACTTTGTTTCATATGTGAATGGTGAGGCCACATTTGCAAGTTTTTGATAAAGAACAATCTATGTGCAAACTCTTCCTTAACATACTTGAATGATATTATAAGCTCATCTCTCAATCAACACTTTGACAAATTAGGAGACTGAATTTCTGAAGTCTTTCACTGGTAAAGGTTTCCAGGCCTTTCTTGAAACAATTCTCTGACTTCATCTCAGCATTTTACACTTGCATAAAAGCATATCTACTTTGGACATTAACACATAGAACACTGATGTACAGAAGTACCACCCATCAGGATATTGCTTAATGTTTACCTTCTAACTCAACAACTGTGCCTTGATGCATTTGGGATAGAGGATATTTGCAATGCTCTTAAGAGATCACAGTACAAGATCACATGAAGTAAAACACAAAGCAAAATTCTTTCAACTACTTTAATATTTTTTTGCAAAAATCAAGAATTCAGACATTAACATGTTTAATATTTTCTGCTTTTTACTTTTAAAGTTGAAACATACAAAGCTCATTTAACCATTCACTCCAGCAATTTGTGATTATCTCTACCAGAGATGATCTAACTCTACTTTTACTGTCAATTAGCAGAAGTACATGATGTACATTATCATCTTTTCCATTATCTTTTTGTTTAAATTTGGCAGACTTTAAAATGTCATGTCAGAAGTTTTCTATTAAAGTGAAATTGTGATCAAGTACAATGTTGTTGTCTGCCTGTTTTCCATATATTAAATATGAAGAGCAGAAGACATGTAAAAATAGTCTCACATATACCTTTAAGTAACTTGCACTAAATTCTAGTACTTCCTCAGAAATTGTTGCAGGTAATCATACAGAGTTTTATCTGAACCCTGAACTGTTTCATTGAAGGTACGAGTGTTTCTTCAGTGACCTTCACTATTTGGGATTTATATTTGTCTATGAGGTTCCACATAAATACCATTCATTTGACTGTTTCCCTTCACCTCCCCCCTGCTTCTCTCTGGTGAAATTTTTTACATTTCCAATGGAGTATCTGACACATGTACTATTAATTACCTCTACCTACACAGAATGTGCATTGATGTCTTGATTACAATTGGACACTTCTGTTTCACTCTTTAAGGCCTTTATCTGATGAGGTCCCTTATGTAAAACTGTATGTAATTAACAAATCGCTGCAATACAAATATCTACTGAATTTCAATTCTGACCTAGCTTGACTTGCCACATTAATTGAATTAAAGTGGTTTCCTGGAAGGACATTGCTTATTGATGAGATGACCTAATCAAAGTTAGCTTGGCAGGTATCCATGGTCAATATAGAATCTGGGGTGGAAAAGCAATCAGACTGAAATTTGCTTTCAAATTCCTTTGGAAATTAGGGTACTTTAATTCTTAAAACTCCATTCTGAAACATTCCTAAAACAACCCACACAAACCTGTGGGAGATATTCTGTCATCTAGAAGCTGCATCTAGATGCAAATTTTCTCTAAAGCTACTGACTTATTTTGATGAATATAAACAAATCATGCAAACACCGACATTGACAGGGACTTCTCCAAAAAAATTACAGTTTCCTATAAAGCAAAGTACTGGTGTAAGGGTTGGCATAATAAGCTTTTGGGGTTTCACTGCTTTCAGGCAAATGTACAGGGCTCAGAGTGAAAACATCCTGAAGACAATGTGAGCCTGGGAAGAGGAGGGTCCAGAAAGGCTCTGGTTCCTTTGATTTTAGGATTTGTTTCATGGCAACATAATACAACCCAGAGAGATTAAAAAATATTTTTCTTGCTGAATTACAAGTCTCCTCATGACTAGAGGAGATAGTAACAGAAACCCATAGAGAGGCAGAAAAATTATGACCAACCCTAAAAATTTAGTAAGTGGAATAATCACAGCAAGGAACAAAGGACAGATGCTGAATATGTGTGCCAAGCATCTAAGATGATTGCATAATAATCCAAGTACTATAAAGGTGTATAAACCTATAGTAGGACCTAGTGACCTAGTATACATAACAAAACTAAGAAAATTAAGTGAACAGAAAGAATTTGGCCTCATGATATTTGAGAAATTTAACTAAATAGCTAGCTGTTTGGAAAGGAATTCTGTGTGAAGTGGACTGCTCAGCAACACGTACATTGTCCTGTGACAATTTTCAGATGCTTGGCGTGTGATTTTATGACAATATTTCTACATAGAATGCTGGTGGAAACAGACGAGGGCAAAAACTGTTTCTGCACCTGTGAGCAAAACACAGCTGGAGAGTTCCAGGTTTTTAACTAAATTTAGGTTCTCAAAAAAATACTGGGAGAAAAAATAAAAGACACCAAAACAATTAAATTAGTAATTTCTTTCTACAATATAAAAGGTTTTATGAAAGTTTCATATACTAGTATTTGAATTCAAGGTTTTGACACTGTCTCATCAGATATGTTCATAAATGGGGGGAAAAAGCACAACCTAGATGAAAACAGATCATCACAGAGGCAAAGTTGCCTAGAGAAAATTCTCAATAGGTATTATCAATGCCATTTCATCAAATGAAACAAATACATTTATTTAAGTTTCCTATCGATTCAGGCCTACTCAGTGTTTTAATTGATGATGAAAATACTGAAAGATAAAACCCGACAACCAGTTGAAAGGACAAGCCTAGAACTCAAAGTTTTCTTGACAATATGGAACTATGCATTCAAAAACCAAACTCAACCAAGTCAAATTATCCTTAAAAACATGGACACTTTTGAATCTAGGGTTAGCAACCTGCTACACAAGTAGTGTGAAAGTGTGGGAAAATGGTTTCACAGAATAGGATTTGGAGGCTTTTACAGTTCAGGAACTAAATTTTATGCTATTGTAAAAGCAGTAAATTGTATTCGTACCTGCTAACACAACCTTGAAAAGGTAGGAAATTATCCTCTATCAAGGATAAAGACTCACACAGACTATCAAATCAAATGTCAGGTATTTAAATGAAAATTAGGGTCAATTGCAGACAGTCCAGAGGAAACAAGAAAAACCACAAAGAGATTATGAGCTGTGAAAAAGGGAGGGGGAGAAAAAAACGATAAAAGAGGAATAGAAGGTTATTATAAGTTTCCAAATACCTGAAGATCTGCTGCAAAGAGAATAGCAAGAATTAATTTTCCAAGCCTAGGGATTACATGACCAAAGTAATAGATTTAAACTACATGAAAAGGAAGAACTGCATTAGTCCTAAGGGAAAAAGCAAAAAAATCTATCCATCTGGAAAATAACACAATAAAATATGGAAACTGTGATTCCTCTGCTTCCAGAACCAGTTCCTTCAGAATGACTTTGGCCTTCCACAGACTTGGGCAGGCAGAGACCTAACGAAGTCTGACAAGGGCAAATGCAAAGCCCTGCCACTGGGATGGAGTAACTCATGCCAACTGCACATGGAGCTACATTAACACAGTGACAGCCAGAAGACTGAGGAAAGTGATTATTTCCCTCTACAATAGTTGTGAGACTCAACTGTTGTCCATGACTACTCCTTGTATAAAATACAGATTACAAGACATGATATACTGAAGTGCAGCCAGTGTGATTTAGAGTGTGGAGGACATGATGTACAAGGAGGCACTGAAAATGGGATTGTTCAGTCCAGAAGAGAAATTTCATAGGCCATTTTACCTTAACTGCCTAACAGGAAGCTGTCAAGAATAGAGAAAGCATGAGACCTTCTTTTAACAGGTGGCAGTGATACACGAAAGGAGATTGACACAAATCACAACAAAGGTAATCTGCTCAGATGCAAGCAAGAAAAAAAATCACCATGAAGGTTGTCAAATAATTAGCTGATTTCCCAAAAAGATATGGTACATCCTTCTTTGAAGATACCAAAAACCTGGGTGAGCAAAGTCCTCAGCTACCTGAGCTGCCATACAGTAAGCATCAGCTGCACTACATGATCTCCACAGCTGCTGTCAGGTTAGTCCATGAAATTAAATCCTCCTGGAAATGTATCAGGAATGACATAATCATGCTTGATTACATCCCATATCACAAGGATGACTCCATCACCTTGAGCAATTCTGTCAGTTCTATAATTCTAGAATTTTCCATCTTTCAGGGGTATTTTGAGAATATGTCAGTTGACAATGCAGGATCTGTCAACAGACAATTTCAGAGAATGACAGAATAGTTTAAACTGGAAGGATCCTCTGAAGATCATCCAAGTCTAATCTCTGTCTCAAAACTCAGTTAACTAGAGCAGTTGACTCAGGACCATGTGTATCTGGATGGAGATAATATCAAGAACAGAAGACTGCTGATGACCAGTTTAGCTTCCTGTTTTGCAAATTCAGGTCTCACATAGTAAGTCCAGTGTGCATGGCACATATTCCTACCAGACCCACAGAGGTAAAAGTGTCATGAGAACAATGAACCTACCTATAAATCAGAAAAACACTTGCAGCAGCCTTGACACATTTTTATTTTCTTATTTTTACCACCATCATCATCACTTACAATAATAGTTCAGAGATTTTGCTATCTTTCCTCAGCACAGCTGGAAAATTTAACTCAATTTTGCCTTACACAACCCCTTTCCCATGCACTCTGCATGCAGTTATTTGTCATAAACAAATAAATTAGCCTTAACTGTTATGAGTATGCAGGCTGCTTTCAATTAGAGGTGGCACCTCCAGACCCTGTTCACTCAGCAGCAGGAGCAGAGGCAAATGTTTCTGTTATTGAACTCCTTGGCACTGTGTTGCTCGAGGATATTTATTTTAATAAACACAAGGTCATAATGCTGGCATGAGGAAACCACAGGTTTTCCCTAAGTGTTACTCTCTGATTAAATGTTATCTATCTTGCTACTGTATCTATGGCTGAATTCTATCAACCTCAACTGAGCAGTTCCTGTTAAAATTAGGAAAAACCTCAAGGGAGGCCAGTCTCATAAACAGAGGATTCTAATTCTGAACAGTTAGCAGACAGCTCCATACGCAGTAACAGTTCTAGCTACCTTCGTGCTGCTTGTTCTATCAAGCACCTGTCACCTCACAATAAGCTGAAAGGATTGCATCTATGTCTGCATACTAAGGACAAGGCTGTTGATGTCTTATTCACATGTTTTATTTTATATGCAGAATAGAATGTAGAAATGGAGGTGCTGGTCATTAAGGAGCTTTTTTTAAACATGTAAAAATATTAGGATATTATCCTGACTGAATCTAGAATGAACAATTACATACTCTGACACTTCTCTTTTATATACTAATTACACTGTCAGAGAAGCCAATGCCACTCAGTTTTATGGATGTTTTAGTCCATTTCTGCTGCCACAAAGCACCAACTTGACACAGTGTGGAACAACAAAAACAGTATGATGAAAATTCACTCATGGTCCTAAAAAATCTTGTAAAAAAGATCACTTTACCTCCAGCGAGGACAAACTCATTCTTACTTCTCAATGCCAATGAATGGAAAACTAAATGTTCTTAAAAAATATCTGAGAGGCATGGTACTGTCCTCTGTCAGTGGTGAAAGGACCAGATAATCTTATTCAAGATTTGGAATGAAAAAGGAAGGAAACAAAAGATCATTGAGGGAGTAGGGAACAAAAACATCCAAACTCTCAAGCCTTCACTTCCATTAACACACTTATTAGAGATGGAACTTTTCCTGAATTTAAATACAGAGGCTACACTCCACCCTCTATCATTCTATACATTACAAAATACAAGGAAAACATCATGGGAATTCTGCTGATCTAACAGATACAGGCAGTGACTTGTGTATTTTATGTCATAAAGCTCAATATTGCTATTTGGTAAGTAATAATGTGCAGGAAGGATATGGGGCAAAGAGAGACAGGCAGGTGGAATTTTTTTTTTTTTTACCTACTCTAACCCAAAGAAAGTTTTGAAAATTAATTATTTCAAGCTGAAATAAAAATATAATGCACCATATGTCTCAATTCCTAAACTAATGAAAAAGGATTAATTTTTTTAAACCTTCAGTTATTAATCAGAGTATTTTTTTCCTAAAATCAGAATGAAGTTTGTAATGTTCATAATAAACATGTATGCCTTGGAAAACTGCACCTATGACTTACTGTTGCATTTGAAACTCATGTATACACTGTGTGCCCACTTCCTCAGGCTCAGAGAATGTTAAAAACCTTCTCAATAGTCACAGTAAAGAGTGGAAATACATTTGCGCTTCCTTCAAAAATGGATAAAAATTTGGCTGCTGCCAAAAGTGATTAATCTTCCTGCTAACTCTGCCATTTATAACAAAACCTGTAATTCAAGCAGCATTTTTAATTATCTTTCACTTTCAGGCTGTCAGCCACTATGGTAACACATTACACCTTCTTTGTTAGCAACTATCTTCAGAACATCTGGTTTCTTGAACCTTTTCTAGCTCTTTGGTTTATCAAGTAACTTGCTATGTATTTTGGTGAAGACTAGCAACCAAGCTCTCATTTTCACATCCCATCATTTTTCCTATATACACTATTAAAAAACAAGGCCTTCTACACCTGAAAGATTTGATAAAAATGGACAATTCAGTCACAGAAATAATTCTTCAGAGCTCTGTGTTCAAACGATACTTATACAATAAGGCTTCGGTGCATTTGAGCCTGGTCATTTAACTATGCTTGCCAAAACACTGTGCCATTCCCAAAGCATCACTCAGAGGAAATGCAATCCTGTGTCATGTCTGCCATCAATTATAACTTCCACCTGGTATGTCTGGTAATTTCATTTAGCATCTTTAACTTTAAGCACCCTAGGTATAAACTGTCTTCTCAGTAACCGTAATCACATAAATTGTTTCACAATTTGGCTTTTTAAATTTTACTGTGTTGTGAATTTGCCTCTTTAGCTTTCTGATATTATTCAATATTAAACATCTCTTCTGAGTCACTCATGGTAAAGCACAATTGCCTTGGATTTCTGTGTCTTTTTGTGCCTATTTTGCATGCACTCCATCTCTACTACATATTATTATGCACATCTAGATACATTCAGTGTTCATTATTGTCCTTGCAGTTCCCACAGGTGAGTCAACTGTTTTGTAAAACAGATTCTAGAAAGCATCATCACCATCACTATTAGTATTGTTATTATTGTTGTTGCTGTTATTATTATAGTAATTTAAAAAAAAAAAAAAAGGAAGAACTGATGTAAAAACTGAGTTTTTAGATGCAAACATATCTCTTCCTTGCTTTCTTATAGGCTTTACTACAAACCATTGTTACACAGATATTGAACTTGTCTGGAAACAAACATCCTTCTTGCAGACTTACTTCTTGGCATCTGAAATTTACACTGATGGATTTGTCCTTCAGCACATGCTGAAGTGTCCTACTTTGAGTTCTGATTACTCTTTCTGAGGAGGGGAATAGGGGAAGAAAGGAGTGCATAGTAACTATTAATGTACTGGTGTACTACAAAAAGGTAAATCAGAAACTTAATCAAGATTATAAACTAGAATAAAATGTTACACTTTTTAATGTCTGTTCAGGAAAACACTGTAAATTTTTTTCAACTCATTAATAATCTACAAAAATTAATTAAAATTTGCAAAAGAGAGAAAATCAGCTTGCTTAATTTCAGACCACAAGGTTAAAATGTGAGATTCAGATCTGACAATGCCATTGTTGAAGTGCATATCTCTTTGCATTGAAAAATCTCGATCTCAAAAAGTATACTTTCTTTCTATATACTATGCCATCTTTCAGCACCCTCCTCCTACTGTACAGCATCACTCAGTCTTAACTAATGTCCATGCTTAGTCACTGATATTATGTCTTTGAGCAGATTTGCCCCATAAATTAATTTAGCCACATTTGGAAAATACTTTAACATCATCAAGCACAAGGTGTTGCATAAAGGGAGAAAGGGGGACACCTATTGTTTAATACAAGGTAAAGATTTAATAAAGAAATCCTCTGAGTAATCACATATTCCTGAATACTGCTGCGCATTTTCATTTAATAGCTCCAAAACTAATTATTGTGTAGCTACCTCAGTGTTTCGGAAAACATAACATGCAGTTATTTTGTGATTGCATGTTATTTTTTCATATCAACCTTGTCACTTCAAGAGGCCTTAAAACATAATTAAAATATCAGAGATCCTGTGATTAAGCTGACAAGAAGCTTGTGCTTTGAAAATTCATCATTCAGCTACACCATTTAATGGCTCTTCAGAAAATTTTAGCTTAAAAGACATTCAATAATACATATTTAATCAAGCAGCAAAATAAGCTGTTCCTAATTCTTTTATAAGGCATGTTATTATATTCAGGCATCAAGAAAAATATCCTTTTGGGCTGCTTTACTAGCATGCTGTAAATGGCAATGCAATAAACTAAAAAAAAATGAACCTGAACATATTTTGCAAGTGGGGCACCCAAGTACCAACACATTCATAA
Organism: Sclerurus mexicanus; assembly: GCA_013396755.1. Classification (NCBI taxonomy): domain Eukaryota; kingdom Metazoa; phylum Chordata; class Aves; order Passeriformes; family Furnariidae; genus Sclerurus; species Sclerurus mexicanus. Next base: position 223,643 of record VWZF01006904.1, read on the forward strand.
AAAGAAGGATGCAAGACTCAAGCAAACTGTATATTCATTAGGCCACCCATAGCTCTTCCACAGAAAGGATGAGCAGACAATTATTTGCAGACACAGTGCAAATTGTAGGATTTCACTGAAGAGTCTAGATGATACATTCATGTTCTCATAAACATAAAATATTTTTGTGATTGTAACCCATAAATTTTTTTCTAAGTTACATATTCCAATGTGCAATGATAATAAAGTCTACACTGAAGTAGTAGAATGACTGTGCTAATTTTGAATGACACTGTCCGGGACATAAAAATGATGTATCAAAAGAAATGTGGCATGGAGCTGGAATTCACTTCTCTTGCTCCTAGATACACGTAATCCAAAACCACATCGCTAACCAAAATAAGGGTGGTTTCAATCCAGAGTTGTATTTTTTCAATTATTGTCAGTAGTGTTGAAAAGTAAGACTTTCAGCACTGAAGTACAGACTTTGGGAAAACACTAAATATGTTATTCATCTCATCACTTCTCCATCAAAATGTGGTTGCTTAATATGCAAGTTCAGATGTTTACTGGAACATCTGTTCAAGCTATTGAATTTTTATAGAGTTCACTTGAAAGGACAATAAGGAGGTCTTTAAGATTCATGTCAATTAAGACACCCCTATCATCTAATAACAGGTAATCATAGAATATCCTGAGACAGAAGGGACCCACAAGGATCATCAAGTACAACTCCTGGCCCTGCACAGGAGAGCTCCAAGAATCACACCATGTGCCTGAGAGCATTGCCCAAACACTCCGTGAACTATGTCAGGCTTGGTGCTGTGATGGCATCCCCTGGGGAGCCTGTCCCAGTGCCTAACCACCCTCTGGGTGAAGAACCTTTTCCTAATATCTAGCCTAAAGTTACCCTCACAGATCTTTGTGCCATTCTCTCAGGTCCTGTCAGTGATCACAAGATAGATGAGATCAGTGCATGTCCCTCTGCTTCCCCTCTTGAGGAAACTGTTGACTGCAATGAGATCTCCCCTCATTAATAATTATGCATAAATGATATTAGAGAAACTGACCAAACAACCCAATGTAAACATGGTCAGATTTTTTATATTTAAAGAATCTTGATAGAATGTTTTGTGTTGAATTCTCAGCAAGAAAGAAGAAATGCAATGATCCACTTTAAAGACCAGAGAAAAGTGAGGGAAAATGCACATTTAATAACCCAAAATTTTACAGCAATAATTTAAATCTTTTTTAAACCTATGAATATGCAGCATCTTCATTTTAAAGTAGGACTTATTTCAAAATTCTTTTCCCCATCTAGAACCACATTATAGACATTCCTATATTTGATTTTAAATATTTGAAGTTTTGCATGTGATGAGATCATTCCTAAGCAGTTAGTAACTCGCAGCTTAAGAAGATACTGCTAATTATTGTAGAGAGAAAAGATAATCTTACTGTAACAAAAAGAATAGATTGCACAACTTTAGATTTACTATGTTCTTTCTAGAACTGCTGGCTGAACACACTGTCAAGGGTAAAAATTAGGAACTGAGAATTTACGGGGTGCCAGGTAGCCTATATCTATATGCCCACTCGACTTCCACTATTCAGCTTCTGAAGGTTAATTTTCTAGCCATCATTCTTTTAAAATGATCTGTATTAGAAATTAAAAGCACAAAGCAATTAGATTCTTTGAAATATCTCAAATTATGGAAGCTACTGCAGAAGGAGTAGAGGAATATACGAAGAGACTATAAATCAAAAGTCTTCATTGCTCCTACTAGGAACTATAGATTGCTAATTTATCTTAAAAATCTAGCAGCTGCATAAAATAAATAGCAACTAGAATCTCAATTTGAGGATGGGGTGTGATTCAAGACATGGAGAATTTTTGGCCATCTTGCTCAAGATGTTTTTTCGTATCTAATGATTGCCGAAATGAACACTAAGGTATGAACGAAGGTTCAAGCAGCAACTTCTCCAGAGGGCCAAAACAGTAACTGTCAGGGCTTTGTTTGTTTGCTGCAGGTGTTTTTAAGATTTCTGCTGAATGCATGGAAATGTGACTGGGGTTTTCTATTTGCATGCCACAGAATTCATGGGTGTCATGTTATTGTGATTTTTCAATGTCCTATTTGATGCACCCGCACACCCTTTAGCTTCCTACACCGATAAAGACTAGGTCAGAACTTTGACCTGCTTTCCTTATCCATGGGAATATTTCTATTTCTTTGACATGACTGAGATTTCCTTGTACTGTTTTCACAAATGCATAATTTATCTCAAATAGAGAAAAAAAAAAGTATTACAGACTTGTCTAATTCAGGCATTTAGAAGTTGAGTCAGATCTTAATATGCCTTGAAATTTATTTGCTGAAGCAAAGGGAGAGGTAAGGCACAGAAGCTCTTCAGACAACTTTACCTTCAGTTTGTGAACGAAGAATTTTACACATATCTGAAAACTGATTGAGGGTCAACATCCTATTGGCATGAAATGACAAATCTACCAGCCAAAATGAACTGACATTAGTTAGACATGGGATTACAGTGCTCATAACCTTATCAGCTCCCCTAACAGGAGCCAGATAATGAGCTCCAAGTTAGAATGCCATATAAGAGTGGCAGAGGACACTTAACTGGGAATGCAAAATCCAACAAATCAGAGCAGACATATGAAATGAACAGTGTAAAATCATAAAGATATTATTCATGGAGAAGTCAGTAAGTTTGACTTTAACTCTTGCTGTCAGCAACTGACCTTCACTATGTGAAATGTTCCTGATGTTAATTAGCAAGACTACAAAACAGACTTTATGGTGTAAGAAAACAACCATTCTCACTTTACACTTTCTAAAATTGAGGCACAACAGGTTAGCATCTTGCTATAGTTACACCAGTATATATATACTATAGAAATTAAATACATGCTTCTAAAGTTAACAGAGCTACCAAGGAGAGTTCTAGCTTTCTGTGGAAGAGGAAAGATCATACATTTAAAAGATGCCATGTAAAGAAGTGACTCATTTTATTTGACTTATTTACAAGGACTGAGGTAAAGAGGAAAATGGAAATCTTCTGCAGCCAGAGGTATGAATCACTGCAAGGACAAGAGGACACCCATAGTGCTACAGACAACTTGAATGAAGGGAGCCCAGATGGCTTTGAAGTAAATAAAAGTTCATTTCTGGCTACTCTAGCTTACTTATCAATAGCAAGGCATACAGGAGTAAGCAAGCCTACTGCACATCCATCAATCACATTTCTCCATTTCATTATAGACAGAAAATGCACTTACAGCATGTCAAGCTGAAATAGCTCTTGGCATGAGTCAGAGAAGAAAAACCATAAAAGATCAGCCAGGAGGAAATGCAAAATCACGTAAAACTGGTGAAGTGTTTGTTTATCCCAGCCTCTGGAAAAGGAATCTGATTCATTTTGCAGAAAATTAAATCAACAAAAAAGAACAATACAAAATTCCTTATTTCCCAATTATTGTTGAAAAGCAAAATACTTTTTAAACTTCCTCCTTCCCTATTAGCTGTCCAAAAGAAGGACAGACATAAAGACAAAATGGCTATTTTATATATCTTCCCTTTTTTTCCTTCAATGCCTTACATTTTCTCTATTATTACGACGGTTTACTTACACCAAAAATATTAAGGATGAGACAATATTTAAAAAAGACTGTTTAATATATTTACTTGTTTTAGTTATCCTTCGCTATGTCTAAAGGCTGAGGCACACAAAGGCTTTGCCTGCACTGCCTGCTGAACATGCTCTAATACCCTGAAGTTCTGCTTCCCTAGCTATATTGAACACCACTGGAGAATTCCCGCTGCTCTTCTGCCTGTACACTACTACCTCCTGATGGAAAATCAACACACTAGTCTCCTTTTGAAATCCAGATGAGGACAGGATGGAGGCAAATTCAGTCACCTCCCTGTTACTGAAACAGTGTTCTGGAATCATCAGATGATAAAACAAACCTGAGAAATCTTGATGCATTTATTTTATCCTTACTTTATCATTTCATCTTCTACTTCAATGACAGGATTCAAGGGATCCAAAGGTGGTGACTATCTTGTCCTTGATCTCTCTCTCTTCTCTCAATCTCTCTCTCTCTCCCTGCCCCAGCTTCCCCTTTTCTATTTTTTTCTATGTCTACCTCACATTTACTGTTAAATAAAATCTGTACTGGGGACTCTGGCATACAATCTCATTTGCATCTTAATTTGGGCAGAGGCATCTCTCACTAATCAGATCGTAACACCTGTGTGAGAAATAGTGTGGCCACCAGGACAAGAGCAGTGATTGTACCCCTGAAGAGGCCACACCATGAATACTGCCCTTCTCTACAAGAAAGAAATTGAGTTGCCAGAGCTGGTGAAGAGTCTGGAGCACAAGTCTTATGAGGAGTGGCTGAGGAAGCTGCGGTTATTTAGCCTGGAGAAAGGACACTGTTGAAGAATACACTCAGTGCAGGTGTGCAGCTTTGCAATAGGGTTCCCAGGAAAGTGGTAGAATCACTGTACTTGGAAACATGCAAAAACTGTGTAGAAGCTGTGCTTAGGGACATGGTTTAATGGTGCACCTGGTGGTGTTAGGTTAATGGAAGCATGATGTGGTCAACGGTTAATGGATGATCTTAGAAGTATTTTTCAATCTTAATGATTCTATGAAATTTAATTAAAAAATATTCCTCACTCAACAGTTTTGTCATCTATTTCTATTGCTGTATTTTACACATACCAGGTATAGTGTCCAATATGCCTTCTTTGAGGGGTCAACCTTAGTTTTAAGGTACATCAAATAATTCAAAGATCTCCCCATCATTTTTGTTCCAATGTATCAAGTAACCATTACTATAGAGTCAAATGATAATTTCTACCTGTCAGGAGGGTATCTCCACCCATCCCTTTCCTATGCTTCGTAAACTTTAAGGAAGAGAGTATATATAAATATATATATATAAGAAAGCAAAGCATGTATAGTTGGTTTAAAGTACAGCCAGATTGCCTTAACCATCAAAACAATGCTTTTACCAACTGAATACTGGAACACTTGAAGTCTGAGTAAGCAGACCTACTTTCCATCCTAAAAAATAGAACAGTAAACAAAAACAAATGAACAAACAAACAAAAATCAGATTCTGCTGAAATAATGTATTTTGTGAGTTCTTTGAGGGGGAAAAAAGATAATTTTTACTCCAGAAGAGGTAATAATCCAGGGGTTAGAGTACTAATTAAAGAATGACTACTGTGATGTTTTATTATTTTCTTAAACTTTCCTCTCCATGGAAATCTCCATTACTTATTATATATATTTAAAAAAAAAATCCCCAAATAAACTCTAAATCTCTAGCACCCCACATCCATAAAACGTTAGGCCAAAGCTCAGATGCAATGAAACATCCCAACTCATAGGTGTGTCCTCCATTCTGCTTATAAGCAAAACAAGAGAAGACAGTGAGGAAATAACACACAAAAAAAAGATTTTTCATTCTTCTCTGCCTTAGGATGTGTGTGCCAGGCATATGTCAGATGTCAGTCTGCTTAAGGACCATGTATATTGCAGTGACATATATAGACTATGCAGATTAGGAGAGAATATTCTATCAGAGGGAAAAGGTCAAGTTTCTGAATTGGTCAACAAAACCCCAAACTCTCATATTGAATTCATAGTCAGTGAATATAAAATCTTAGGAAACAAAAGAAATGTTTCAGCATGTTTTGGAATTTTACATTGAGACAACTCAACCCTCATGATAATGCAGAAGCTTGTACCCATGGTGAATCAAGACACAATGTTTCTGTATATCATAACAGAGAACGATCAACCTTCTTCAACATTCCCTTACAGAAAAAACTAATTTTAATATTTTATCTTAACATTGATATTTTCATTTCTTAATACAATGTTTGTTACTGCTAAGCTCTTGTAAGATTTTCCTTCCCACTCCAGATGTGTGGATCACAGGAATACAATAGCAACACAACTGGAAATAAAAAAGATTGTTGTATAGTTTTGTTTTACACACATAGAATCAATTGTGAGAAAACTACATCTCTGAAGAATGTAAACCAAAAGAAGAAACAGCATGATTTTCATGCAGAAAAACAGTTCTGCAAAAATATTCGTCTTTCACAAGGACTTTATCCCATGCTCAATAAAACTGAAAATGCAGAGCACACCACCATTCTGGAGGGATTAAGGATTCTGACTGGTACTTGTAGTCACAAGAGGAAGACCAAGAAGGGGAAGAATAAATTAGGAAGATCAAGAGATCAGGCACTAAAGACCTATAAGCTAGTACTGAACATCTGGGACACCATGAGGATAAAGGACTCAGTCATCCATTGTTTTTATCAAGAGAGTTTGAAAGGACTTGGAAAAGCACACCAGTGAACCTGTGGCACACATGCCACACAGGAGTCAAGTTCAGACACAAGACATAATTTTTTTAAGTGTGTTGCAGTTCAATAAACCACCCACTAGCAATCTATCTTATCACAGTGAAAAGTAATTTTACTTAATGAGTGGAGCATTATCTTAATATTTCAGATTAATCTGAGGAAAGGAGATGTCATCCAATTTCCCCTACCTTTTTTTCCTAGCCTCAGCCATATTTGATCTAATATGTTTTTTATGCAAAGGGAGAAAAGACAAGATTGCAATCAAGGATACAATTTAATATGCAATGTCCCATGTGTTCAGAAACAAGCTATATAGCCGAAACTACATATGTGTTTGAGAACAATACTTTCCTATAAGAATTGGTGAAAACTAAGTAAACAGTTTTCCAACAGAAAATTCAGCATTTTGCAGGAATGCATTGTGATGGACAGACTTTTACAGAAAGCAATGTCAAAATTAACCGCTACACATTCCTATTTAATTTCAGTAATATTCAAATATGGCTTTGATAAGGCAAATAATCCTTAATATATCCTTTGTTTTAAACTATGACATTATAGATATTATTTTAACTGTATGCACGAAGTAACATCTTTTAAAATTATCAAAACTAATTCTTTAAGAAACAAGAAATTCAGTTTTCCATTTCAACTTGGAAATAAAAAAACACCAATTTGTTGGGATTTCCCATTTGAAAGATAATTCAAAGATGTTTTTAACCTCAAAGGGTTGATTGTGGCTAAATATATTGCACATTGAGAAACCTAATAAAAGTATGATATTGAACATATACAAACATAAAACATGTGTGTCACTACTTTTGTAGCCACTATTAAAACCTTGGCAGCTTCACTGACAGTCAGAATCCAAAGAATTAAACATCAAGATGTGATCACTAAGAAATGTTATCAACTGCAGTGCAAGACTTACTTTTTACATCCGTTATATATATATTCTTGGCATGCATCACTCACTATTTTCATATATAAAAGCCTTAGTCCTTTATGTACATACATGCTCATTGCCAAAGATCTTTCTTATAAAAAACTCATAACTAGATTTCAGTAGGACAGAAGAGAATATTAACATTGCCTAATATTAGATAGTGGAGTTAGAAGACTTGTCTCCCTTGGGACCCTACGTAGTGCACAGTGAGCAAGAGATTTCTCCAGAGAAACCCATCTCTTCGATCAGGTTCCTGTTCGTAGTCACCTGATGAAAGATCCTGTTTGTCCCCTTTAAATATAGGAGACTTCTCAGTGATAAAACTAACATATCTTTAAGAACTGAACATTCTTAACTAAACCAAAGAAGCACAAATATACTTTCCTATCTCTCAGTTTAAATGATGCTAATATTCATAATAATAAAAGAAAAAGATGGGTGCAAAAAACTGGAAGCCATGACTCAAACGCCAATATTAGAGTTAAGAAACCCTCACCTCATACAAAATAATCATATTTTCAAATGAGTCGTTGACTAGCTATGACATGGAAAACAACTCCTTTAACTCTCTGAACCTGGTTTCAGACATACTGATCGTCTTCATTTTGGTTTGTTTCTCCATCTGTAAATGCACATATTCACAGTTAGGTTACATCCATCACTACAACATACACATGAAGGGATAGAAGTACACCCAAATGGCGTTCACACTAATTGCTTAATAATTGTAAAACACCTTTAGGATATGAAGTGCATATTAAGTTTTGCAAGCTCCTACGTCTTTTCAAAAGAAAGTTACTAGTGCTTGCAAAAGCAAAAATAACTCCGTGTAATTAAACAACTAAGACCCCTGCTAACTCTGCAGTATACAAGTCTGTACACCAGTCAGAAGCCAGCACACTCAGGACCAATCCTGCTGAGCTGTCCTCATTACAACAGGGCAAAGATGTTTTCTTTATGTTCTCTCAATAATTACATTTGATCTGCCTCACTGACGATCTCCTGCTAGCAATGAAATGTATGAAGTGTTTCAATGGGTCAATCTCTAGCTGTTTTATTTTCATTTCAAACATAGTAGAGACTTCTTTTTTTTATAACTTCCTAAGCAATAACCAGTGTACTTTCCCATCTTAAGCCTTTCCAGTGACAATGAGCCTATTACATTTCAACTGCAAGCTCAGCTAGCAATTTATCCTAATTTACCAATAAGCACAAAGTAAAATAGGCTTTTTCTAAGACTTCAGATGTTCTGTGACCATTATTATACCCAGAAGAGCTTTGAAGGTTCACCAAAGTTAGTTCTATGATTTATTTTTTTCTTCCTCTTCCTCAATTTCCAATATGCCTCTGCTTCAAGAACTAGTTGATTGAAAAGATTCAGGCCTATTTCTTAACACAGATGTAAAAATAAATTCTCTTACATGTGCTTAAATCAACAAACACTAACTTTACCGAGCATTGTGACCATTTAGTTGCTCTGAAAAATTAGAATAAATTTTCAATTAAAAGACTATTCTTTCAAGTACAGAATTTATCTAACAGGTTAAAGAACAAATAGTCCATCTTACATTCCCACAGAGGGTCTGGACTGGAGGAAAGCAACCTGAGTTTGTCAAGACCTGAAATTTGCCCCACAGGTGATTCATAATACAATTATGGAATTCTGCTATGCAAAACCCCACAAATATTGTAAAAATAAAAACATAAATTTGAACAAAAGTCTATTTCTGAAACAAAAAGCTTTTGCTCCATTTCATTTCAGTTCCTCAGAGAAAAGGAACTGAAATGTGTATTGACACATTTCAATACAAACATTTTTAGGAAAAAAAATTTAAAAATCCTACAAAACCATTGAGAAAACTTGTGGATTGCATTGCCTCGTATTGCATAAAGACATCTAATATAGTTTATGAAGACTGTGATGCCCAAAGGAATGAACAAAAGTGAAATTTGAGGAAATTATGTGCACAAAAGACATGAAAAGAAAATGGGTTCATCTCACATTTCTTACTTTCCACACATCAATTTTTAGACCATACAACACTGTTGCCTTTGCACAAGTTGGATAGCAAAATAATTCTCAGTATATCATCACATTAATTATTTGAAATTATAGATTTCAAGCAAAAATAGGTAAACTTAATATTTCAATATTCTTTCTGAGCTCCCTATTAACAGGGTGCTGGAATCTTCACAGCCTCTTGTAGCTGAAGAAGGGTAAGTTCATTGCAAGGTAAAACATAAAACTTGAGGAGAAAAGACAATGAGGAGGATTTTCCAAAACACATTCAAAGCACGGTAAGACAAACTGATTAGTGCGGTCATTTCATCGCTTCCTGTAAAAATTAGTGCGGACTTATACAGCCTGTTTAAACAGTAACTAAACAATTATTTCATATGCTTTAAGTACAGCTTCCAGCTTAATATGGATTTAATACTTAAATCTTTGCCTGTTCAATGTCTTCCCTAGACAGTTCCAGGAACTGAGCCTTAGCTTAGATTCCAGTGATCATATTTCAGAAGTGGGATGACCATCCTTGAGTGCACACACTGTCCAAGAGCACTGTAATAAATGTTTCCCTACCAGCACTAGTCACTTAAGACTCATCTTGTACTCTTACAAGTGAAGACTGGCTTTGATAAGCAATAAGGTAATATGTCTTCTCAGAGCAAATTTTGCCTAAGTAGCTATGCACAGAATAATACCTCTTTGTTCCCCCACCATAGGCCGAGACAGATTGCAAGGCATGGTAAAAACATCTCTATCCACCAAGTCATTGGCATCACATCAGCAAAGAAAGTTCCCACCATCACAAGCATTCATTTAACCTTGAGAAAAGCTTAGTGTTGACTGGTACCAAAGGGATTAGTAAATGAACTATTTTTCCAACACAGCTTTCTATTACTTTGATGAGCAATTAAAATGTTAATTAAAAAACAATCCAAAACTCAGTACTCAGAAAGTTATGAAATAATAAGCTCTTGTACACTCTGCATTGCAAACATTAAGAAGAGGGTCACAATGCAGCTGGAGCAGAAATGTGCAAAAGAGTGGGGCTAGATTATGCTTGGAGTTGTTTGTTTATTTGAAAAAGATACTTTAAAGTATATAACAGTACCTTGGCAGATAGTGGCTTCAGTCACTACATAGGAGAGGAAAAGAAGCACATGCATTCTGTTGTCCCCTTGAGAAGTTCAGAGTTCATCATTCAAATTCTAAAATAATCATGAATTATTTAAATAATCAAGAGATTTTTTTTTAAGTGGCTAAAGTTTGGGCTTACTTCCTTTCAGCTACCAAGCTTATGTCTGCAATCAAGAGAAACAGAAACTTGTTTCTATTTCAACTTCCTGTTGTGATTTTCATGCAATTGTAGAAATTTGGAAGTTGGTATCTGAAAAATCTCCCTAAATACTGTGACACACAAAAAAGGAGAGCTAGTAGTCAGTGCCTCCTTCACTATGTACCAGTTAAGTCCTATTCAGGAGGATCAAGTGGCACACCAGTTCCCACAAACCTACTAATTGAGATCTTCTGCATTTAACAATTCATGTTTTCCATCATATCTATAAATATTTGCTACAAAAACCTGAACCAAACAACAGCAAAAAACAACAACTCCCTACTCCCCCAAAAAAAACCCACAACAAAACAAAACAAAACAAAACAACAACAACAAAAACAAACAAACAAACCAACCAACCAAAAAAAACACAAAAACACCAAATCACTTCAGGGTCTTTTGTGAGTTTTGGGGGTTTGGGTATTTTGTTTGTTTGTGGGGGTTTTTGTTTGTGTTTTGGGAGGGGTGGTGGTGTGGTGGTTGTTGCAGTTGCTGCATTTTGGGTTGATTTTTTTAAACACTACCAAGTTGCATTTAATGCAGGGCAGGAAACTAACATCCTTTTTGCTGTGCACTGACTCTATAATGGATGCTGCAACAAAGTTATTTTCCCTTAAACAATCTCAATGATACTCAAAATGCATTATCATTAAAAGAAAAACAAAGCAGTAATGTAATCTCACCCTTCTAGTATCTCCAAAAAGCCACCACTAAAAGCAAAGTAAAATGTTTCTTAAAAAACACAGGTTCTTGTCATCTATTCAATAGTTGTCCTGTAGGAGGTCTTGATTTATGTGTTTTGTATCTAATATTTCTAACATTAAAGTCATGGAGATCTTTTGCATTCTTGGAAACAACTCTATGGGTTCTCCTATGAAAAAATATTAATTTGGTTTTCTATCCTACAAAATCATACCTATGGAATCACCCAGAATGAATTGTCCAACACCTCAGTTTATGCATCTGTATTTAAATAAATAAATAGCAGAAATTTTACTATCAGGGGAGACAAACAGCAGAAGACAGAAGAAAAACTTTTAAGCCACAGAATATAACTCAGATCTTATCTCAAAAGTTAAATTTTGACTCTAGTGATACAGCTTCTGAAACTGCATTGGGCTGCATGGTTACATAGACCCAGACACAAGGCCAGAAATATAAATTTGTAAGTAATCTCACTAAAGTAAGCCACATACTAGCTTGCAAAATTAGGGTCTAATCTAACCCTACTGTCTACAGTATGTTAGTAAAAAAACCACAGAAATTATTTGCCTTACAGACTGAAGACGAGAATAAGTTATTACTGCAAGGGCTGTGTTTTGTTGTTTGGTTTTTTTTTCTATTAATACCATTAATCTACAAAATAATCTGAAAATTAAAATTTGAATCCTTGAATTACACTTTCCACTTCAGTATATTACTAAGATTCTTTCTGATTAATAGATCTCCAGGGCTTTACATGGCAGCTGTTAAGAGAACCCAGCAATGCTGCAGGAAAGAAATAAAACAATTCTCTCCATTGGAAACTGCCAGGTGAAATTTGATCCACTAACTGTAATTACCATGATTGGATTTTGGCCAAGACATTGTGAACATTAACACTTCAAATTATGATATAGATCAAATTAACATTTCAGAGAAACATTACTATAACCATGTCATTAATTTTATTTGGATACATCTTCTACTTTACAGTATTATTTAAAATATTTTACTAAACAATAAAATGTTCAAATGAGTAGCATCAGCAAAATGAAAACATGGCTGCAATGATTTTTAGGGGGAAAAAAGTCCATAAGTTATTAGCTTTCTTTTCCTTTACTTCACTATAAATCCCCTTAAGTCTGCTAATCCAGATTCATTTCTCCAGCATCGTTTACATTTTGTATGTGAATTTCCCAACAGGTTCTGGCAGTTCCAGGTATTTTCCTTAGCAGAGTGTCAGAGGATTCTCACATCTTTTCTATGCCATGAATCCTTTTAATGTCACTTTAATAGTGTTGTGTTACATGTTAATAAGATCACATTTCTTAGTTGACAAAGTGGAAGTAGTCTTACTCTAATGTAAGAAAATCAAATATAAAAGATTATACTATTAGCATATTTAAGGAAAGCTGGTGGTTTCACCAACCTTGATGGAGTGTAACTTCTTCATAGTAATGCTGTTAGTTAATAAAGAGCATGGAAAAAAGTCACTGAAGGAACTGACCAGCATTTAAATTTTTAATTTATGTTTTCATTACATATAGTAAAGAATGAGAGCCACAAAGATGAAGAGGGGACTAGAGCATCTTCCCTATGAAGACAGGCTGAGACAACTGACAGGACAAGGGGGAATGGCTTTAAACTGAAAGAGGTTTAGATTGAATATTAGGAAGAAATTTTTTACTATGAGGATGGTGAGGCATGGGAACAGGTTGCTCAGAGAATCTGTGGATGTCCCATGCCTGGAAGTATTCAAGGCCAGGTTGGATAGCGCTTGGAGCAACCTGGTCTAGTGGAAGTTCCCTGCCCATGGAGGGGCCCTTCCAACCCAAAACATTCTTCTTCTATCATGTTATTTAAGACAGCAATTATTTATGGGATAAGCAAGAATACTGAATTGACAGTTGTGGGCGTAGGCTTAGCAGTAGAAGCTTTCTCTGTATTGTAACATGGATTCCCTGTCTTTTTTCCTTTCTCCTTCCCAAAAACCCCTTGGAAGAATCCTTGTCCCCCTCCTTAGTATGCAGGAATTCTTTCCTGTAGGCCAGGTGAAGTCCCCTGATTGGCCCTTTGTTAACCTCTTCCCCATTGGCTGTTAAACCTTTAAATACCCTGACTTGTACTCAATAAACTCGCTCTCTCTGCACCCTCCCCGGTGGTCTCTGTGTGTCTCTCTCCCACAGGACATGTCGGGGACCACGTGGGCTGAACCTAAATTCCATATAACTCAAGTTAAATAAGGAACTGCACCAATAAGTCCAATACCTAAAAACCAGCAATGAACAGTTTGTGTTTCAATAGAGTCAATAGTAGTTTCTGCCTGAATTCATAGCTAGTTTGTTAACTACAGTTTATTTTGGTTTCCATTAAATATAAAAATATTAAGCTACTTCTTCTAAGATCCAGGTTAGTTTAAGGGTACTGAAAAGGCATTCATCTTTTCCCTACTTTTCTCTACCTTTTCTTTGTAGTAATACTGAATTAGTTGTCCCTCTCAATAGCGCATAAGAATAGCGCATAAAACTATTAACATGCAGATTCTTATGAAATGTATCTCTCAGCCTAGGTCCACAGTTTCAAAGACAACTCATCTGAAACAGGACGAGAATAATTTGTGGAGCAGGAGGGGAACAACCACAACACAAATAGGAAGAGAAGTTATAGAACATATAAATCTTACAGAATTGAAAGGTTTTTACAAGAGACTATAAAAAAGAGCAGATATCAGAGAAAAACAGGGGTTTCTTCTGCTTTCAAAATGTTAAACTGAGTAATTGCTTACTCTTAGAGGTGGGCTCAAATTGACTTTTCTGCAGTCTGCTACTAACATTTTTTTACTTGCTTTGTGTTACAGTAAAGAACACATTTTTTATAAAGTTGCTATTTAATCTTGAGTTTAAGTGTAGATCACTATTCATACTCCAAGCCATATCTATATGGTCAAAATCAAGACATCCAATGCTCAGGTTTGAAGTCTGCAGTTGTCATTTAGATTAATGTTACACTATGCTTATTATGTATATATGTACATTTATGTTACACTATGTTCATTATGTATATATGTACATTAATGGTGTATAATGTTCTTTTATTTCTTTCCCTATTATCAACATCCCAAAAGCTCTTTTGAGATATCATCACAAATATCATCAAGAGTTCTGAGGTATCATTAACAAAACCATGACAGTTTATTTGGGGTACTTTAATTAAAAAAAAAAAAAACAAAAAAAATAAAACAAACAAAAAAACTAGGAGAGGAGTCACAGCAGAGAAGTCATGACCCACTCACCTCCAGTGAAGATGTGAGAAGAGGAAAAACTAGTTGAAGCTGGAAAGAAAAACAGAAGGAAACATTACAATGTGGTGTCAGTAATTCACCTTTCCTGCCTTCTTTTTCCTATAGAAAAATAACTCTGGCAAATAAACTACAGGCACCTCTATCTGCTGCACTTTTAATTACTTCAGCTGATTGCTGTTCTCTTTCAAAATTGCTTCATTCCAGGAATACATAATTTGTGACTCCTTTTCTTCATGGGCCAATTTAATTTGTGTTCCTTTGGTTTTCTTTTCTCTCCTCACCTAGAATTTTCATTTTCTTTTCCTCCTAACATTCTCCTCAACACTCTTCTGTTTTTTTGCAGATATTTTTATATTGGATTCTGTGAACCAGATCGTAGCTTTACAGCCAAAATGTTTCAGTTAACAGTATAAAGGGCAGATGGCAGTTTGAAGTGGTTTGGTAGTGATGGTCTTTTACTAACAGTAAAAGACAAAGCAAAAGGTTGCCGAAACTATCTCCCACAAACTTTGGGAAATATGTAGTAACACTAGGAAATCCTAGAAAGTGTTCAGAACCTCCCTTGTAGAAACATTCAAAGATGCAGATATAGTACTTGAAGTTGCATGTGCATGAAAGGAAGGCATTAAGGTCTCCCTTTAGGCAAGAGGTTAATACCTCTCCCTTAGTCATGGTCGGTAATACCAGCACTCACTGTTTCTTTTCCACAAGAGAATGTTCTGGTAAAAGCTGTTTTTTATTTACAGCTTGTAGGCCATTCCCAGGCGTTTTTACTACTTTATTACCATTTCTGATGAAGCGAACGAGGAAGGGATCTAAAATTCAGCTGTATTTTTAAGGACATAAATAAAAAGATGCAAATCTCAGGGGCAGAAAGATTTGGAAGTTAAACTTTCACCCAGAATATTTGCAGGAAATACTTGTACAGGACAACCTGGCAAATTGCTTTCCTTCACAGTTTCATCTTCCCAAATATTCCTTCTCTCAAAAGTTTGAAATTATGAAGGCAGACAAAAATGAGAAGAACCACATGGTATCACCATAAGGAGAGTAGGTGGAAATATTAAAATTAAGACATTTATTTTATAATGTGTATTTCCCCATTGCACCTCCTAGATTCACCCACCTTTTCACTTTAATATTTCTGTGAAGTCACCTAATTTATTATTGTGTTTTTCAGTGCATAAATGAAGCCTCCAGTTTGCAAATGGAGAACACAATTGTACCAGAAATTGCATGCTCACCCGTAATATAATGTGAATCTGCATATAACAAATAGTAAATTTTGCTGCTGCCTCTTTAAGAGCTTCCAAAAATTTAAAAAGAAAGACAGTAATAATTAAAAAAATTAATCTTGTGCTAATTTGGCATGCATTTGTAATTTTCTGTGATCTTGACACAATTACTTATAAACTGCACATAGAGGAATTTGAACCTTTTGCACTGCAATTAGCTTCTGCCAACAGTTTCAGACTCCTCCCTACAGAGACCTCAGAAGTCAACATAGCAGTTCCAATAAAAATCAGAAGAAAAAAAAATATGAGTTAATAAAAGAAAGGATTAGCACTGAATTTTCTGCTTGATCCAGGAGTTTTACTCCCTCCTAATTTGCAGGACTGAGCAGCGTGCAAACATTCAGCTAAGGACAAGACTGAGGGTTCACAGTTACTTTTGTGAATTAGCACATGGCTCTAGGTCTAACAGGAGAGGAAGGAACTCTCTCACTCTGCATTTCAGTAGAAATGTGAAAGCTCGTTCTCAAACAATCCCAGATTCACAGTTACAACACAGAACATCACAGCAGAAATAAGAGAAGATTCCATCACATCTCTTCATATGGTTTCCTCTCCATAAGCCAATGGTCTGTACAACACTCCATAGAATTTTGCTACACACAAACTCATCTTGTTATCAGAAGTATTCTTTCTAAATTAGACCTATTTTAATTTTAATAATAGTCTTCTGGTATTCAATCACATTCACCAGTTTCAATTAACATCTGAAAATTTTCTCTATTCACATTCCAGGGCTTTAAAATGGTCTAATATCCCATTAGTTTTTGTACACTTAAACTTAACATTTGGAAAAAAAAAAAAGTTTTCTGGGATGTTGGAAAGTCAGGAGCAAGACTGCTTCAAATGCAAACGAAATCTCATTATGACATTCAACTTTAACATTACTATCTATCACAATAACAGGGATATGGATGGAAGATGGAGATCAAAGGAACCTTTCAAAGTTTCAATTAACATGCGTACTACAGGACATAACTTTTTAAGCTTTATGAGCTGCCTACAATAGATAGTCACTACTTGCATAGTGGTGATTTTACTTAGATCTCATTTCCCTAGTTTGCCTCTGAATGTCATGGACTTTTGTTTCCTTTCTTTTTATACAATTACTGATTTTTTTTCTCAAAAGGCATCTGATGATGCCATTCTGATCTCTATTTCTGTCTTCCCTTCAAAGTAGAGAAGGAATCATTTATTATTTTGCCTTTAACATAACATCTCCCAAACCACCATTATGCCTTAAGTTAGTTTTTCAAGTGGCCTACAGAAGCAGTGCTCTCCATTATACACATTAATGCCAGTAGACAAAAAAACCCAACTCTTCCCATTATTGAAACTATAGGATATTCTACCAATACTTGCATTTATCCCATGCCAGATAATCTAAACTAATAAATTTAGTAAACAAGGAACTAGTTAGTAAATATAACCCTCATTCCCTTAACAAATGCACATGAAATCATAGCAGCAGGAAAAAGAAAATGTAAGACAGGGAAGGTAGAAGTAAAGGAGATCAAACGGTATTTTGAAAAGGCTTTCTTGGTATGATTTAGCAGTGCTGCTAGATGTAAAATACAAACTCAGCTGTTAATCTCCATAGCCCAATATATGAGTTCTTGCATCTTGTCAGTGTGTAGGACTCCCCTGGTGAAGGGGCTGTCTTGCATACACTTCTCCCATTCATAACTCCTCCTCTCCGCCTCAGAAGTGAAGTTCCCTACCACTTAGCCACTTATCTGCAACTGGTAGAAAAACTGTGAACTTCCTTTTTTTTTTTTTTCATTTATATTTAAACTGGATTACTTGGATTACTTAAAGAATATGTTAAGAACTTAAATAGTGAAAAATGCTGGAACTCAGAACAAGAGTTAACTCTACATCACAACATTCTTCATTTTAAAGATTAAAATGTTTTCAGTCATCTATTAAAAAATAATAACAAATTATGTACAGACCAACTATACCCCAAGCAGTGAATAACAAATAACTGAAGCAAATAATTTACTCATTTTCAATGGTTCATTTCATGCCATTAGTTGAAAATTGTTTGCTAAAAATAGCAGATAGTTATGAATGACTAGGACAATCACAGAAATAGGGATGTATTAAAAGGTGAGGAAAAGAAGATACTGCATTTGTAATTAATAGCACTGGTAATTAATAGTTTAACTAGTCTGATCTGTAACACCTTTTTTTCCAAGTGACCAGACCTGCTGAGTCTGAAATTTCTGAAATTACAATGTCAGGCCTTACAGTACAAATGAAAAACAGATAAGGAAGGAACAACAGCTTTTACAAGGTATGCAGAAGGTTCTAATGTTTTCAACCATCTAATGTGAAAGGTGTGCAGAGGCAGCAGATGGGTCTCAGTCTTTTTGTTCATGTTACACTTGACTTCTCCATTCCCTTTTTCAGACCCCAAGTATAGCTAAAGAGAAATGTTGCTCTAAACCTGTTTCTGCTACATGTTGTTTTGTCCATGCCTATTAGCAAACCAAATGCACATTGGATCAGAAAACTCCTTCTAGGAAAACTTCAACTTTTTGGTCAGTACTCCTCAGTTTCTAAACAGGCAGATTTCAGCAGATACCTGAGAAAACTTCTGACGTTCTTCTCTCCTGTCCTTTCAATGTGCTGAGGACTTCAAAGGAAGTTTCGTCATAACGTGATAGAGATACCAAAAGTGTGATGCTAAAGATGAGATTAATAAAAAAGAGGAAAATAAGATGGAAAATAGCTTTTTAAACAATCTGCATGCATGATGGAGTTATTCTTGCAAACTAGAATCAAATACTTCTAAATGATAGGCAAAAAAAATATGAATAAACCATGGCATTTTTTAAAAACGTATTTAAACTTTCAAAAATTAAAAAAAAATCCAAGATACTAAATGCTATTGTGTGTGGATGTGAAATGCTAAAGAATGGAGTCAGCATATATATTAACAAGAAGTGATTTTCTCATTGTTAAGAATAAAATGAAGGACTACAGAAATAGAAGTCAGATAATGTTTTGCTTATTTTACTGTACCATAAGAAAAAAAGTGTAAGAGTTATCATACCAGTTAATCCCAAATGCTCCATCCCAGTTCAGACAGTGGTCAAAAGTTTCTCATTTCATGAGAATGCAAGCTGTAAGTAATCATATGTCATATTTCCCCTACTATCTCTCAACTTCTAGCTATTCATACCTACATATATAAGATATATTAAAGACTTAATTAATTGTGGGAATATAAAATATCCAAGGTATGGGTGATCTCTAGATTTATACAGTGACACAAGTTGTTTGTTTTCTAGTAATTCAGTTAATTTGTTTTTCTATTCCTTTCAATTTGCTACCAGATACCAATCTGATACTTTTATGGACTTTTTCCTGTACCACCTCACAAATCTTGATTCTGACTACTAAAAATCACCTCTGCATTCATCATTTTATATATAACATCAAAATTTCCTTTTTCCATGTGGAAAATGTAACCTTTACCTACACCAAATTTCATCTGCCATTTTATTATGCAGCTACTGAGTTGCACAGGATCCTCCTTCAGTTCTTCAACTTAACTTCAGTATTTCCATCTAAAGCCATCAATAGGTTTTCTTACTCTACCAGTCACACATTTTTACATATGCTAGATAGTCCAGGTCCCTGCACAAATATTTTTGAACTCCACTGGTGGCTTAGGGAACTGATCATATTGTTACTTCCCTGTGTTCCTCATGTTTAAATCACTGATTTACCCTTTCAAGGACTTCTTATTCCCCTGCTCATTGCTTTGTATGTTTGTACAGAATTACTCACTTTACAGAAGTTATGCTGACCCTTCTTCAGTGTATTTATCCACATTTGCTTTTTGTACAGACTAGCAATTTGCCATGTACACTTCTCCAGATCTTCCTGAAGCCCAGTTTAGGAACTTACATTTTGCACCTCACAGCCTTCAAGTACCTAGGCAGTAGGAAGTAACAAACTATTTATTGGTTATGTGTAGTGTAGTTTGACTAGTTCATCCTTACTTTCTTTCTGAAGTCTTTTCTGGTCCTGGCCTGTTCATTTCATCTCTTGGTTGCACAGTCTACTGCTGGAAATATTTAGTCTTTGAAATGACATTTCAGTGCATTCATCCATTTTAAGACCTCAAAATCTGTCATTAACGTGGGAATACAAAGCAAAGAAATATAGCCTGTCCTTCAATAAACCCATTTTTAGGCTGCATTATCATAAGCATTTCATACTGATCACATCATGCCCTGAAACCTGAACAAAAGCTTATCCACAGGGACAGAGTATCACTAATTGGTGTTTCTCTTTTCTGCTTCATGTGCCCGAGTTCTTCGATTATGTTTTGTACAGACTATACAGTTGTTAATGAAGCCAGAAACAGATCCAGATGGACAATCAGTCTCAGCAAACTTTTATGGACAGGACAAAAAACCCCCAACCAACAACAACAAAAACACCAAACAAACAAACAAAAAACAACAACAAAAAACCAAACAAAAACAACAACAAAAAAACATGAACAACAAAACCAATCGTTTTCTTCTATACCACTTCCATAATACTTTTAACTACTTACTTTAATATTCAATATAATCAATTAGTATTCACACACTTTAGATTTAACATTTAAAATATTTGCAAATCTGTGTCTCAGATGTGCATTGTTCAGAACTGGGTGAAAAAACAAACAAACAAAAAATTCCAACTAGTAAAAGAGATGCCTCAAACAACCAAGAAAGTATTTCAATTGGTCTAGATATTTTTCTGGATAGCTGTTGTAATTGTTTTAATATATGGGAAAATTCAGGCACAGAATATAAAACTGATCTTCTTGAATTTAAATTCAGCAGATGCCTAAAAAAGGGTGTTTCAACATGCACTGAACAGCCTGTTAGTCTTTGAAGGACTGATAAAAAATCAGATTCATTATTATACCCGTTTCTATATAGAGTGCATTGCCAGAGCTGCAGTAGAATAGACCTTGCTAAAAAAAACCACAAGAACCAACCAAACAAAAACCTTTAAGTTAAATAATTATTAAAAGTAGCAACAAAAACCCTTTAAGTTAAATAATTATTAAAAGTAGCAAAACAGTTTTGCAGATGTGAAAAGATGGCAAAAATCACTCACAGTAAGTCAGTTCTCTGTTACTACTCAGACGCTCTCAGGTCTGTTAGATGTCAGCTGTATAATCCACATGTGTCTTCTCACCTCTTTCCCCTCTGATTTTCTGTTGTCTTTTGAAATTCCAAGTACAGCACAGTATAAATTCAACCTTACCCATTATTAACCTGGCACTGTCTTGTCAAAAACGCATTTTGCAAAATGAGTAGACCTTCCAGTACTCAGCTCTTCCTACTCAGTGGTAGAATAAATACTTCATATTAAACCTTAATGAAATAGAATGTCTCTGAATGGTTTATGGCCTTGGAGTCAGGATGTATATTTCACATTGAAAATAAAATGGTGACCCAAAGAGAAGACTATAGATTTCACATTGTGGG
This sequence comes from Sclerurus mexicanus, assembly GCA_013396755.1. NCBI lineage: Eukaryota > Metazoa > Chordata > Aves > Passeriformes > Furnariidae > Sclerurus > Sclerurus mexicanus. Next base: position 245,130 of record VWZF01006904.1, read on the forward strand.
AATGGAGGAAATCAAGGAAAAGAAAGGAGCATAATTTAACAAGCTAGATGACTGAATCCATCCCTAAAATAGCTCTACTGACAGCAAAGGGGCTATTTTCAGCAAGGATGAATTCATGCCAGAAATATCACTTATTGGATTGCATTAGCAAACAGAGTTTTACAGCAGTGAAAATTGCTTGGATCCATAGCAGGGAACAGAAATGAAGTAGATGTCTTTCAAGGCTACTGCCTCAGCCTACTGCAATGAACCTGGGATATATTATGCCTGCAGTGTCCCTGTTGGAGTCACTCCCTTCACCTGTCTGAGTAAACAAAGCAAGAGAAAGGACAAAGTGTACTATAAAGAGATTAAGTGATAGAATTAAGAGAGATGGGGAGGGGGGGGGGAATTGAGAACTCCTAGTTAGACAATCTGAGAGCCAACAGATCAGTTAAAAACTCAGGCAAACATATTGCCCTTCTCTCCAGTTACAACAGGATGTGGTGAGAAGCAGGTAAGTTGCCACATTCAAGGAAGAATAAGGAAACTGTATTCCAAAACATCACAAAAACTCAGTATGTGTTAGGTAACTCTTCATTGCAATGTCACAGTATGCCCAACACTAATTACATCACCTATAGGTACATATAAAGTTCAACTACATAGTAGGAATACATCTTGAATAAATCCCCTGGTATAACTGCATTGCAAAATTGATTTATCATTACCATTTTTAAGGATTCAATAACACTTATTACACAGAACAGACACTAATACATACTCTAAACTGATAACCTTGAAAGCATGTAGACATTAGTGATTTGAGTGGAATAAAATCTCAAATAAATATTTACATTGAGGAAGGGTAACAATAGCCACCAAATCCTACATGAAGTCAAATCAGAACAAGATCTAATTATTCTGGAAATCAGCTCTTCAATAAAGAAACAGAGATCACCAAAATAGAGAACTACTATTTTAAATACATCTAAAACCTCACAAATTAAGGAGACTTTTTGTCACTAAAAGATAAACCTCAAAAAGACAGAAGATAATTGTTTCTAATAACACTTACTATAGGTAGAAGCAGCAGGCAAAGAGAAGTCCTAAGTAGCCTTAAAAGTGTTATACTTTTATTCAGTATTGAAAGTTCTATGCCCTTTTTGACTGCATCACACAAAAATACTTTTAAAATAAGATAATTACTATTTGAAATATTTACTGTTTACAAGACCTGCATGGATATCCATGGCTTTATGCTGCATAATCTGTGCACAGTTTATAAACTCAATGTGAAATACACTATCAATATCTCTGTGTAATATAAATTATAACAGCTACTAATAAAGCACTGACAAAATGCAGGTATTGAACATAAAGTGGGTTTTACAAACAATTCTCTGCACAACTATCATTCTCCATATGCAACATTTTTTTGTTACATAGTTCTTAGATTAAATAATTTTAAAGCCATGCATCTTGCTCTTGTTCTGCTTTTAGTGAAACTTTCCCCTGAAAGGATCTCTAAGTACTCTGTAATAATAAATCAGGTCAACCCCACTACAGTCACATAACGTAACACTTGCAGTAAATGAAGAAACAAGGGCACATAATGTCTTTTAAATTTTGACTGCACATTAAACACTGAGGTACCTTACAAGCTAAACCACAGAAATGCAGCTGTATGTTTTTTATTTAAAAATCAGCTTTATGATTGTATACTTGCATACATTGTGTCACACTGCAACTAAGTAGTCTGGTCCTTTGAATCAGGCCAGGGTGCATGTTGTGACCTAATGAAGTGCTCAAGTAGAGGACTTGAGTAACTGGATAGCTAACTGGAGTGTCTGATCTCCCAGTCTTCTCACTTAACCTCAGCCAGAATTCATACGGCCAGGCTCAGCTAGTCATTCTGTTCTGTGTATTTATTCAAAACAGATGACTTAGTACAGGTCTGCAGCGAATATGTGAGCTAGGGAGGGCTTTCAGCTCCTACTCTAGGATGGGATGTCCTGGTTGAAGGGAATCAAGACATGAAAGTAGTCTGGTACCCAGCTGAGAATGATGCACTACTGGCTTCAGCCACTCAGACCACTGGATGACATTAGGTGCTTTGATTTAGGAGGAAGACAAAAATGAAGCATTGTAGCTAGTACTCTGAGTGCACTGTAGGACTTTACCCTACAAAAGCAGGCTGCTTATTTAGTGTCCAAAACAGAGCAATAAGCCAACACTAATGGTTCTTACTAATTAGACTTTTAAAGAGCTCACTGGGAATTCGTAGCTAAAAATTACTGTGCCAAACCCCAAAGAACTGACCATATTTTAAATGCTTTACTATGTGGCTGAAGCAGACAGAAATAGTCTTAAAATGTGGCATAATTATTCAGCTGTGTTACTAGCTAGTACTCAATGTTAATTATGAATTGAAAGCTAATAATGTTATTTATTACTGTTCAGGGTAGCATTCTTTATAATGTGTACTCTGGCTTTCTGACAGAAGGCTGTCTTATATGTGCTCCATGATTCAGGGGCAGGAAAAAGGTTGCCAGATTTCATTTTATATGTGTGACACTCATTTCTTCCTGTATGGTAAATGTAAGCAGCCACTCAAACTCATTTTTGATTTTAAAATATAATCGACCACCAATCAAACAAGCAAGTTCACATGTAAATCTGCTATGCAACTGACACCAACTTTAAACACTCCCAAATAAGAAACCAGTATGTATGAAATATCTCCAACACTTCCCCCTCACTGAATTTCACAGAAGCTTACATGATGCTCCACAATGAACTCATGCAGTAATCAGTCATGAGTCTTTTCACAAGGTGGTTTCACAAAAGATAAGACTTTGACAAACAAAAAGAGCTGAGTTTGATTTTTTTACCAAGAATTTATTCCAGACCACTAGCCATAACTAACCAATTGCTAAATTTCTTTTTCCTGGATTTTGGAAACTCCCTTGAACGTAAACCTACTAAGTTTTGCTACAACAACCACCTGCAAAGACCTGTTTTTCAGCCCACTCTGACTCAGTAGCACACAGCAATAGCAATTAACTAGAATAAATTCTATATGATGCTTATTCTTGGGAACTAAGGTCAGAAAGAAGCATAATGGGTTAACATGTGGCAAAGTCTACTGGATATTGTGGAAATTACATTTAATACAATGACATTCCAGGGGTTCCTTGTGGGAGACAACAGAGAAAGGGAGCATCTAAAGATTACAAAGACTAACGGATGTGAATATTTGAGAGCATTCAAGGCCATATTCAAGGACACTGAATAAAAAGTATAAATGCATAGTAATCCAGAAGCAGACAAGTTTGGGCAGGAAGTATGTGGGCAAGGACTATATAAAATACAATTGTAAATTGGCCAAATGGTACATATAACTAAATTTCTATATATCCTTTCAAGACCAGATATCTCATAAGTAATTTAGAATAAATGCAAATTAACCAAAAATAGCCTTTTAGATTTGTTCTACACAGAAAGAGAACAGATTTAGATCAGAATTCACATGACTTCAGAGTTATGTGGGCCACTACTTTTGAACTTAGCAAAACCAATCAGCATTGACAGGAGAACAAGAAGTTTCTTGGGGTTTTTTTTGGTTAGGTGTGGTTTTTGTTGTTTTTTTTTGTTTGTTTGTTTCTTTGTTTTGTTTCAGGTTTTTGTGTGAGTTTTTTGTTTTGTTTTCGGTTTTGTTTGTTTTGTTGTGGTGGTGGGGTTTTTGTTTGGTTGGTTGGTTGGTTTTTTTTACATAAACCTATCCAAGTTAGAGTTGAGAGAAAGAGATTTGATTTTCAATGACTTCTAAGTTACAAGTATTCCTGGTCTTTTATCCATAGTTATCGTCATCTACTCCTCCAGGATGCATATATTTGAAGGAATAGCTACTGCTATTTGTGAAATTCCCATTTTAAAATCAGTAGAGAAAAGGACAGCACATCCCTCCTTCTCTTTTCTTCAATACAGGACTCTGTGCTTTAACACTCTTAAAATCTGTTCTCATTTTAAGGCCTCTACCTCTGGCTGCCTTTCACTGTCAGGAAGGGTTAATGACCTGTCAAATGGCAAAGCACTCCACTGTTCTAGTGCTCCAGGCTTTACTGAAAAAGTACCCAGTTTGGGCTTGCTAAGGTTATTCTGAAAGGATGGGGGAAAGTTTATTCTCTTATTTTTTTTTTTTCCATAATACTGCTGTTTCCGTGAGTAATATAACCCTTGCCACTATCTTTGAAACCTTCTCAGCAGACTTCTCTAACCTCTATTTTTTGTCACAGAGAGGCAAAGTGACTGTGATGGGACAGCTGAGACAGCATTCTTCTATTTTCTCATGCCAAAATATAAATTGTAAGGTCTCAAACTGAGCAGCTTGCAATACAGAGGGAAAGTATATTATTGCATCAAACCCCATCATAAAGTAAGCAGATTAGGAATGCTGTAGAATAAGCCAAATTGAAATCCTTGCTGGCTATCTCATTTCCCACAGGATTTTAGAGGCAGTTCAGATGAAACTGCCATCCTTGCAGTCTCCAAAACCTCTGCCTGTAATAATTTTATTCTCATGAAGATTAGCAGGTATTTGCTAATAATAATTTCAACCTCCCTGCAGAATCACAGCCTCTCACCTATCACACTCCAGCTTGCATTAACTGCATATATGTGCTCTCTTTCATGTTTAGATGAAATATTCCTTTACTCCATGCACAGATTCATAGGAAAGATTTCAGTGTCATTTGCATACTACAAAAAGGAAGTAACACCGTCTCCAAATGACATACTGTGAACTTACAAAAATAAGGAAGTAACCAATTTGACTCTGAATATGAGATGGTATGATAAATGCAACTTGCATACCCAGTTAAGAGCTCAGCTTTGAAAAAAAACTGTAAAAGCAATACTCATTAGGTACGGCTGGAACTTTGAATGTTCAGCCTCGTGAGCCAAACTCAAAGATGTTTAAAACAAAGGTCACTAAAATGTCAATAGTAACGTGCTATCCAAGTTCCTTATCTTAACAGAGCTGAGTAACAGTAACTATCACACGCATCATTGACATAAGGTAATGTATAAATAAAAATGTCAATCAAAAAGCCTTCCAAATTTACTCTTTTTAAAGTAGGTTTCCAAACCCAAAGCATCTACCATGGGGAATTATTTTTCCACTTCAGAAGATGTAAAACATGCAAAGGATTAAGATTAAAATACTTCTGCACTTGGATTGTGTCTCCCTACTCTTTGGTCCAACAAATGCCATCTTTGCAACAAAGTAGTGGTGAAATGTACCAACTGTGTATCACTTAGAATAAACCCATTATTGTTTGAGAGATGCTCAAAAATTATATACTCGACATTTTCAGATAAGTGAAACATTGAACATTTCTGAAAGCCAAGTTCATTTAACACACAGTGGTACCATGACATGCTCCATACTACCCCAGCACTTCAGCTCTCTGTCCTGGTTTTTTCTGTATCAGAAGCCCCATAACCTTCCTTCCCAAGTGATACAGGATAAGTAATATGGACTCATATGAAAGAAGAGAAAGGGCTCTGACTCTATCCATTCAATCACCTATTTTCTTTTTTTCCTATTTTATGTGTATGCTTATACCACCTGTATACTTAACAGCTATCAAAGCTTCCTAGCCTTTTGTTCATGATAGAGAGAATCCTCAACTTCCATAAGCCCTGTATTTCTCTGCAGACATCCTGTTCTTCACTCCCTTCATAGTCCATTTATTTTCACTCTTAGCCCTCACAGTACTGCTGATCCCATTCAGTTCTCTTTTCCCAAGGTAGGAATAACCTTTATCCCCAAAATGCAAATATGCATCAATTTCTCAGTTTGTCCTCTGCTGCACTTCTCGTTTCTCTTTTCCGTTCCTCTCCACACAATCTTCATACTGTTTGTTATTGAATTATCTCCTTCTTCATCTTTGTTTTTTCATTAATTGACCCCTTATAGGGGTCCCTGTAGCTTCCTTTTCCCTTCACTACTGTTGAGGTCTCTTAAGTATTTCAACAGCAGAGTCTGTATTCCCCATGGCAGACTGACCACTGTTCTGTAAGGCTTGCTGAAAACAATGCCAGCCCTCTCTTTTCTGATTCTTATTATTAGTTGTCAGGAAACTAAAACATCCAGCTGTCAAACAAAATTCTTGGAGAATAACCAAAAACAGTTAATGGCAATGTTGTAATGGTCACAAAGAATTGAGTAAATCTAACTGCAGGCAATTACTAAGATGATTTAGGAAATACCTGCTATGATGACAGTAATTTCTCTCCTGTTTTCTCTGACTTGATTTCCTGGGTTTGTATTTATTTCAATTTAGGATAAGAAAAAACATGAAATTTTTAGATTTCTGACACGGTTAGACAAACAAAAAAAATCTGATAATTCTTTAAAAATCAATCTAGACATGAATACTCAAGGAACATAACAGAGGAAGACTGGCTAAAGTAACTTTCTGTGGAAGAGAAAAACATTTACAATTTTCTCCAAAAGACATGACAAAAATGAACATGAAGATGCTGAAGGAGCCTGGAAAGTTTCTCATGAGTAAAAAAGGGGTCATGGCAGAGGGCCATAAATTGATTAAAACTCTGTTAACATAGCATATAACAAACAAAGTTGCTAATATAAAATAAAAATCCTAAGAAACAAAGGGGAAAGCTATAAAAGATCTATTTCCTTTGCCTCCACAGAAGGAAACTTAGTAAACATAAACACATTTTCTGTAAAGGAAAGTTACTCAAGAGAGCAGCAACAGGAGAACAAGGGTCTGTCTTAACAGCAGAACAACACAGTTTAGAACACATAGTTTATACCAGCTGGTTTTTACTCTTGTAATTCAGAAACATGCTAACAAATGCCCTATTTTAATGTTAACAGAGGCAGACAAGCTCTAAAGTGCTGGCTTGCTAAATGTTCTCTCCCAATGTCTCACTGTCAGCTGTCTTCACTTGGCATCTTATTAAATTGGTTGAGAGTTTTTAACAGTAAAATAGCAATAGAGGAATATAATTCTTTTTCGTCTAATGAATGACTCTCCTCAAATCCATTTAAAAAAAAAAATACAATCCAAACCAAATAGGCTGCATGAGACATTTAGATTTCCATGAGAGCTAAAAAAGCAGTACATACCTTCTGGGTGCACAGCTAAGCAGTCAGATATCTCATGTATTTTGGCCAGCAAATAGATAGGTGCTGACAGGGAAGCCAGATGGCATCCACCTAGTCCAAGTGGCTGGCTGCCTCTAAGCTGGCCACCCCATGGTGCTTCTATCCCTGCAGTAGCTACGCTGGCCTATAGGTTAGTTGCAAGATTCTGTCTTAGAGCCTTGCTTCATTTAGGGGGCAGTCAATGGCAGAGAGCTTGTTGGGGTAAAAGGAAAAGAATGGAAGTCTGGGAAGACACAATTTGATACAGGGAACAAGATGAGAATGGAGAGGAAGATGTACTACAGGAGAAAGGTAAAGCCTGTCACCTGGATCAGCTGGAGTCTTTAACAGCTCACCTTTGCATTTGAGATGGAAACTTTGACAACAAAAGAAGCTATATGGATATTAGAGCTTTTAATAGCTGCACCAGGTACATATAGAGTAAGATACTTGACAAGGAAACAGGTCATTCACTCTCCTGTCCTTTCCCTGAAACTGCTAGAACTAAAATTGTCATTTCTAAGCAGGCAGAAAAACAAAATATTTTAAAAAGGTTTTCTAGTATCATATCAGGACACAATTTTTTTCCCCAGTTCACAGTTGCAGTCCCAGTGGAGAATCAGATGACTAGATAATCTTCAAGACTAATTTAAGGGCCTGTGAGTGGTACAAAATGTACCCTGGTGGCCTGCAAATAAAAGTGTGATAAACAGATACTGTGTAGGGAAGTCTTACCCTGTCTACTCACCTCTCTAAGATCACAAGCAACTATAGCCATGGCATTCATGTTTTGAGTATTTGATGATTAAATCCTTAAAATATTTTTTACTTTCATTTTCACGATTTGTGATATTAAGTATTACTTCTTATTTTTAAAAAGTCTACCACATTTCACATGCACACACTGCAAGTAACCTGGTAACACTGCTTACTGATCTCCTGGGGGGGTAAGCCAACAGAGATCACCTCACCTTTACTACTTGAGCTAATAATACACACTTGTGGTATACTATATTCTGTAAGGAGCATCAATCCTACTGCCTCTGAAAGTTTTCTGGTTTAACTTAGATCATTCAACATCATACAACAGACACCATTAAAAAAAAAAAAAAATTCTATCAACTCAGCTGAGAAACTACTGAGCAACCACTAGGGAAAATGTCACATAACTACACTGAGAATTAACACTGGCATTTTCTTGCTTGAGTGACTATCACAAGAGTAAAGAGCAAAGTAAGATCAAGACCAGAGTACTTCCTTTGCACCCTCAAATGGTAATGTCAGGCACTTTTTGAATTCAGATCGAGCTAAACTATCACACAGTACCTTGACAATGAGTTTGAAAATGCCAGTTTCTGCCCTGATCTCAGCAGACTGTTCTTTGTCCTACAGCCTAGATACCTTTCCCACTTGCTGAGGAGACTCCGCCCACAGCCTGTGTTTCATGTAAAAAACTTTGGAGTACAGTAAAATTTTTCTTCTGTACAATACCCACTTTTCCAAATAAGTTATTTCATACTGTCTGAGCTTTTCCTGCTTAGTTGAAGACATCAGAAATTTCACAGCACTTTTAATATTTTGCCAATCTCAGTTCATACAGTGGGTATTGACTCAGTGGTAGTCTTAGACTTCACTGTTCAACATTTCTGAAGTAATGTTTTTGATCATGGCTGATGAGGACCTGCGTAGTTCCTCCACTACAGATTTGCCTTGCTTTATGCACTCCGTGACTCAGTTTATCGGCTTGCACATCTGAGTTGTTCTGGTTTAACCATACTGGACAGGTTCCCAAATGGGGTATCTTCCACTGACCTGGTGAAGCACCCCTAATATTTTCCTCATGTAGCAACTCTATAAATGAACAGTTTAAAACTCAGGTTTACTTTTTTTTCTTAAAGCGAACCTACAAAAATATCTTTATTTTCTTGTGCTGTGAACCCAAAACACAAGCATAGCTTCCATTACAAGCATAGCTTCCATTACACATTTGACCAAGATTTAATCACTTGAACAGTAATGCAAAACATCAGAAAATATTTTCAGAAATAGCAATATTAAACTTCACCCAGGAATACTCATCTGAAACACTGTGATTTTGTTTTTAACAGTTTGTCTTTGTACTAAATTGCTCTCAAACCCTTTATCACTGGCAAAGCTTCTGTGATTTCAGTTTCATTAAAGGTCCAGTCCAGTCAACCATTTTTGGTTGCAGTAGGTGTCAGGATGGGAAAAAAAAGAGTGAAGTACTTTAGTGGCATATGTGACAACCACTTCAAAGTCATAAATTCTACCAAAGTACCTCAGAGAATAATGATCAGTCAAGACTTTAATCATCAGCAAAAGCTGGTTGAGAGAATAAGGATGGCCCTAGGGGTAATAGCTGTAAAATGAAAGTGTCCAGCGAGCGTATTTTTTTCATTACAGACAATTGAGCCATTTCTCTTGTTTATCTTTAGCTTTTCCTGTTAGACCAGAGGGAGAGTAAGGGATATTATACCCATCTTCCTCCAGTGAAGTAGAAAGAAAAATGCCAAAAATGCTTTAAGACAAACAATGTTGCTTTCAGAGAGCTGGTTATGTGCCCTTTTTAGGGGCAGGCTTTCAGGATGAGTTCCAACCCTTGGTCCCTTGAACATCTGGCTGAAATCCAGATGCTGTTCTTGGCCCAGGATACACAGAATCCTCTGGGTATCCTAGCATGAATTTCTGAATACTGAGACACATAATCCCATTATTCACATTATCCCAAACAATCCCATTGTCCCTTGAGCCTTCATCTGATCCTTCATGGTGTCTTTTTACTCAAATGCACCCATCCCAAAAGAAATGGGGAACATGAGAAACATGTAGAGTTCTGTCTTATGGATCAGTTTTGCCCCAGCTTTGAAAGTATCACTCTTTACTTAGTAGCATGTGGAGGTAAAAAGCTGAAAAGATAATCCAGAGATTTGCTTTTCACTGGAGCCTGAAATTTTATCTGAAATTACTGGGCAGCATTCAGCTTCCTCTTTTTCCTGCCAGCTTTTACAAAATAAATACCTTTGAATTTTTTCTCTAAGTTATGCAAAAGTCAACAGCTGACACTGCAATATCTGCATCTTTAGCAAAATTATGAGATCCACAAATACAAGCAGAGTTTTAACAAACTAAGAGACTAAAATTTTCATTTAACTTTGTTGACTATTAGTTGGAATTTATGAGTTGGATTAATGTCTAGAAGACCAATTTAACTTAATTAATTTAAACTCTGTCCCTTAATTGATTACAAACAGGAAAAACCAAAACTGATCAACAATCTGAAAGTATATAATACGAATATTTGGTGTGTTATAGTTCAATAGCAGCTGCAAAGATCAATATACAGCATACCATTGATTTCTAATACATTTCTGTAGATTTATTTCTGGTATGTTTTTAATCCCATCTACTTATTTTAGAGATACAGAAATGCAAAGCATGAAACAAAATAATAATATTTTCTATGTCTGATATTTGTACTCAAGAAAAAATAAACACATTATAAACTCTTGCTGGCTAAAGATAAAACTTCTTTTTGTGTTTTAAGTAAATTGCAAAGGCAAAGGCCTCAAAGAGTTTACTCTTTTGACAGAAGAACTCAAGCATAGCAAGTGACTGAAACATTAATAAAGAAGAAACGTTCCTAAATATGCAACACCCATGTAAGTATCCCTGGTTAAAGTAAAACAAGTTAGGAACAGTTATAATTCTTCAACCATTTTGGTGTACTACTGCTCTGTGAAGTTGTTGGAAAGTGCACATTTACACGAGATTCCAGGTTAAGTTAATTTTACACACTTCTGTGAATTAGGACATTAATGGAGTTGGTACTCAGAATCTCTAAGGAACTCAATTTTAGAAAGTACTGTCTATCAAATGTCACCAAATCAGCCCAGTTCTTGCGTGGAAAAATGTGTAATCTATTACTGTATCTTCCATTTAATTCCAAAATAATTTAAAAAAATAAAAATTGGCTTTTACTTTTTCCCCTTAGGAACCATATTCTGATCTTGCAGGAACCCAGTAAGATGAACTAGGTAATTTCTATCCATAAAGAAAGGCTAAGGTGAAGTTCTCCTACATGCTGAAATTCTTAAAGACAAAATTAGTTTGCCTTATTTTGTTGGGAAAAAATAAAACACAAAAAAAAATGTTATCTATTACTAATTATCCAAAAAGCCAGGTGGAAAATGGAAGCAGACTGGTACAATTTCAACATTGTATTTTTATTTCTTTTCTTCTATTTTTCAGCTTTGGGTTTTGTGGTTTTTTTTTTTTATTAGTCTAAATTTACTTAAGCTACGGAATATAAGAGCATGCCTTTTTTAAAGTACAAAATAATGAAAATAGGATGCCTGCAGAACAAGCAATTTTAGTATTAATTTTTGCAGCAAGATAACTATTGATTGAAAAAACTCTTCATGAGAGCTGATTATAATCCTATGTCTTCTGAAAATATTGCTTGCTATACTATAAAATGTTCATTTACTGCTATACACATAGCACTTAATTTTGGAGCAATGAAGGTTGTATGTGAAGCTATAACCTTCTCAGCATCACTGAAGAGTAAGACAAGAAGCAGAAAAAAAAAAAAAACAAACATTAATACAGGTATTTTTAACGAAAACTTTCTAGTCCATCAAAAACTAGTCACTGTGGTAAGTTCATCCTTCCCCCACCATTCAGTTGCATATCCCTATTATCCCCCTGCAAAGCCTTCCATTTCTTCAGGTGTATGAAGTAATCAGTTTACAAGATTGCTACTTGTTAGGATGTAGAAAACCATGTGGTGGAAACTTCACCTGCATGACGGTATGAATGAGTAGCTGAAAAAGAAGTGGGGAAGTTGCAGGGCTATTTAAAGTTATAATTTTAAATTATAACATAGGAGTATTTTAAATTATAAACAGTTATATTTGGCAAAACTAGCAGGTTTACCTTTACCATTGAAAATTAGTCACTGTGCAATCATCTTGTCCCAAGAGAACCTTTTTCAGATTTGGAAGATCCAAAGAGTCACATCTCCCAAGAAGAGAGAAAATCCGTAATTTTTTATAAGTCTCAATTGTATTACGTCTCACAGGCCCTCCCACTTCTCTGTGCTCTCTTCCCTTGCACAACACACAGAAAATTCAATTCTCTAAGTGAAAAACTAGAGAAGATTGTACAGTTTATAGAATATTGTGCAGTTTATAGAATATTAGGTGATATACACCAGAAGCAAAAGTCCATTCAAAGTAATTTAGATGTAGGAAATAATTTGGGAAGGGCTTGAGAAGGGATTTTTCAGATGTCATCATCTCAGCAAGAGAAAAATTTCACAACCACCCTGGGTCTGAGATGTGATAGAAATCTTCAGGGATGACCCTTCTCAGATCATATTCTGCCATCTAGCAAGACTTCAGATATATCTAGGTCACATACCATGCAACCCCCCCCCATACACCTCGGCTGGCCAGACAACTGTAAATATTTTATCACAGAGCTTTAATTCCTGGCCTATTTCTTGAGGATATTTAGAACTTTAAATAATCATTTGGCAGTAAGCAACTTACAATAAACATTTTTCCCTTACTCTAACACTGTTGATGTCTGGCTGTTTTAGGACAGAATATTGGAACTTCTTCCTGTCTCTATGCCAAACAGAGGATTTCCTAATTTTAAAAGGTCTGTTTGCTCCCTGCTACTGGGTTGTTATTGAAAGTTATTGACAAATCCTATTGGCTACCAAATATTCTCTTGGCAGCACTAATTTGCTTGTTTCATTCCCAGGATGTTTGATTTCAAAGATTCAATTCCTGATAAAGCATTTTTCAGTGTAAAGTACCTACAACTGCTGGTCCATCAGGTTGCTCAGTTGGCCACATGTCCCATTAAAGAGCTCAGCCTTGAGCAGTACACTTGCCGCACATCACTTTTATATGCCAGGTAGGGAAGCTGCACATAACCCAGTCCATGGCAGAAACATGCAGGGAAGCGATACTGTAAACTAGAGTGTGGCAGGGAAGAATCCAAATCCAAACCTTCTCCTCTAACAATTAGTCACAGAATCAAATCCTTCAGGTGTACGCATTCTCAAAATATTTGGATGATTTTTAGCCAATGATCCTTGTGGGTCTGAGAATTCAGCTTTATGAGAGTAGGAAAAGCACTCAGCATGAGCACTGAGCTCAGAGAATTCAACGTAAACATTTAAGATACACACCATTCAAATGGCAGATGGAGAATTTCCTATGAATGATGAAGTGATCTTCAGATTATTCATATTTCTATTATATATAAATTTCACCAGAAAATTTTCTTCCAAAATGTTAATGTATACCTAATGACTATTTAAGGAACAGTATAAAATTGCTATTCAAGTATTTACATATCCAACACATTCCCTTGTGTCTCAGCTGATGGGTACACATTAATACCAAGCTGCTGAATTTATTTATTTCTGTAGTGCAACGTATCTATCAAACATTCAAGATGGCAAGAACCACAAGTCCTTCCCTATGGGGAGGAAAAAAACCAAACTGGCATATAAGAGAAAACTCATAATAATGAGTGATGTTTTATTCATTATTTCTTGTTTACTTTTTCTTTTTCCTCTCTTTATGACCAAAGAAAGTATCAAATGCAAATGCTGTAGAAAATTAGTATCAAAACCAAGGTGTATAAAAAGAAATTTGATGAATGGGTTTTGGTTTTTTTTTTCCTCCACTGCTTCACGAGCTGAGTGATATTTTAGGCAAGGTGAAAAAAAATCCATAAGCTTGTGTGCAAAATAAAGGATTAAAGTGTGATGCTGCTGTAACCAAAGGGTCATATCACTGTCTTGTAGCAAGGAGAGACTAAAATGCTTGTTTCCATCTACTGTTTCATCATATAGACTGCTAATAAGGATCTCAAGAGGCAATCACAGAAAACAGGAGCCTAGAAAAACAGAAAACAGAACACAGAAACCCTAGAAACACAGAAACCAGCCTAATGGTCACTGGGACACACATAAAAGCAGGCATAATGCTCCTTTCTGATGCCCCAGATTTCTTTTGCCTGCAGGGCAAAGCTGAGAGAAAACTCAGTGCTGTGATAATCATAGAATAGAGATGAGCTCAGAAAGGTACCTTCAGTTTCTATAACTGTTTGCTTAACATGAAGCACAATATTACACAGACCCACCAAGCAACAGACCGTTTTCTTTCAATACAGCTATATAATTGAGTTTTAAGGTAAAGGGAATCTGAACCACCAAGGAAAAGGAAATCCATTGTAATGTCGAGGGCTTACAAGAAACCCCCCCGCTTAGGGCACCCTCCTCTCTCACTTCAAGGTTGTGACTTGTGACTTTCAGAGACTCTCCTATGCTCCTTAAGATGGACTGCTTTGAAAGAAAACAAACTTTCCCCCAAAGGAAAAAATAAAGTGATGTCACATTATTCACTAGATTACATATGGTCTAGATTGAATTGGCCTTCATTGGTGAGGAAAGAAAAATTAAATCAAACAAAAAAAAGAATCTGTTAAAGGGGGGAAAAAAGCTTCGATCAATGCAAAATCACTTGCAGTTTTTATTGTTGTCGGAAGGGATGGGGTGGAAGGGAGAGAAGAGTATTTGGGGGGTTTTTGTGTTGATAGTTTTGGGAGGTTTTGAGGGGGGATGGTTTTTAATTCTGTTACTAGTACTTGAAGAGATGACAGTTTAATAAAATCTGCCTAGAACTGGATTGTAAGTTTACATTACACAGCATGTGTTCTATCATTATTACACTGCATGGTAGGATAATGATTTTAATACACTGTGCCAGAGGCAGAAGAGGCTTCTGAATATCACTTAGGAATCAACACTGCAGAAGATAATCTTTTTTTTTTTTTTACACTATTATTACTTACCAATATACAAATTCAAAATTATTATTATTCTATGATAGAAACTACAACTTGCATATTTCCCTGACATGCCTCTCTGGCAGCATCCTGATCCAGGAACATCTGGTAATGGGTCAGTGCAACAAGCTGCTACTTCAAAAATAGAGCATGTAAGTCCCTTAAGAAGGCATTAAAATTAAGGGAAATATAAAAATACAAGCTCATATCCATTATCTAGAGATGGCGACATATTACTCCTCAGGTCTCAAAGTGAAGCCATTATCAATTATGATGAGAAAACTGTGAAATAAATTCCAACAAAGACTGGAACAGAGCAAATGAAACCAGGACATGTGAAGGATTAAAAAAAAAAGTCCCTGAAATTAGGAGCAAAAAAACCTCATTTGTTTTTAGGAAAGGAATTTGTCCTTACAGTGCCAAACATTTAGAATACATGAGACACTACTGAAAAGCTAGTTTACTAAATATAATGAAAAACACATTATTGAGGAAGAAGGCAATGTGGAATGTGTTTCTACAAAAATATTATTTATCGTCCATTCTTTAATCAAAAGAAATAACTCAGCACCACAGAACTGAAGAATTAAATATACCCCACCTCTTAAGTATTGGTCACTTGCAAGAGAAGAACATATATGCAATTCAGAAAGTATATTGATGCCATAATTGAGACATGATCGCAAATTTAGGGAAGACCAACAATCACTAGGCATTGATACGCCTAGGAACAGGAAAAATGTTCTCTTAACATCCCAAATTCTAAGTGAGAGGAAAGTACAGGAGGGGGAATTCAGGTTTGGGCATGCTCTTCCTATAGCTCTCCCCATCACCAGAGCTCTCATCAATCCTTTAAGAGACAGAATATTTGACCAGATTACTCTTTTGGTCCAGAGGTGCACTTGCTATGATTCTCCCATGACTAGCTTTTACCTTCCAGCTGGACAATTGCAGAAAAATCTGCCAGCCACAGGATGGAGAGAATATGTAACTTCAAGAAAAACTTACCTAGTTTCTGTGATGCAATGCAACCTGCCTTGTCTGACCTGTTACAGGTTTGAGCTAATAGGGTGCTTTCTGTACTTCCCTCATACACTTCCCCATCAGAAACGCTGGTGTTTAGGGAAGAGAGAAATGATTTCTCATTCAGCCTTCCTCACGTGTGCTGTAAATTTAATCTCAACTACTTACCCACTCCATCTCTTTGAAAACCCAATGCAGCTGGAAACTACTCCATCACTGAGCAAGGTGATGACATTCGTCTCTACAGTGCAGCATAAAGTGTAGTGTAAGATTTGTATCAAATTCCAGTCAAGTCTTCAAAAATAATGTTATATGTCTTCATAACGGTCAGCCACAGTGTGAGTTTTCCATACTTTATTTGATGGTGCTGTTCATAAATTTCCTAGTTTGATGTCATTAAAAAAAAATCCACTTCATTTGAATAGCTAACCCTTAGGAAAACATAAAATAAAGATGACTAGCAAAGTTATACTATTTGTTTTCATATAGGGCTCTGCCAGTAAGAACACTTTTTGCTATTCCCTTTTCTGAAATAATCACTGCTAGCAAACCTCAGACAGCAGCTCTCATTCAATTTATAATAACTGGCTTGGTTCTAGATGTTATATTGTTTAAAGGGCACATACTGGAAATTACATGTAATTGATTATGGCTGACTGTAATTAAGTTAATATTTTGATAATACCAGAGATGGGAACATTGTTCTGTATCAGACTTAGCTTTGCAGTTTCATCCCTCCAATATCAGAATAATAAAGAGCACTGATCATTCAAGAGACAATATGTCTGAAACTTCTGGAAAAGGAAGCAAGAGTTAGAAATATTGTTCTGAAGATGGAAATTAGATCTAAACCAAGCAAGCCTGTCAAGAAGGGTAATGCCTTTAATACTACAGTGTATGGTGTGTGAATTAATGCTACAGTTTTCAAGGTGATAACTAACTACAATAGGAATGTATCATAGAATGCAAGATGCAACATTGCTGTAACCTACTTAAACTTTTGCTTGCTTTCCTGAGCTACTGCCTTTTCCTTTCCATAGGTAGTAAAGCCCAAAGGAAGTTTTAAAATTTTCATTAGGAAAAAAAAAAAAATGAAAACCATACAAAAAGAAGTAGCTATATGGGGCTTGGTTCATTTGTCATGTAAGAATGAGGGGTTAAGCTAACAATGAGTTCAGATTTTAATACAAAAAACCCTGCAACCAAACCATTCAATAAAAGCCAATATGGATATGCTGATGCATTCCAGTTAATTACTAATAACTGCGAACTTGGTGGGCATGGTTCAAGACTTCTGGATTTAGAACATTAACAAACACCTGAACAGTTTCCCATAGCTTATCAAAGTAACACACACAAGCTTGTCTTATCTAAGAAAAGGGGTGGGTAGTGTGGGTATAGCATAGTACTAAGCTTCTGGAAAGCTTATGTTACTATCTCCCTTTCTTTTGATCCTGAGTCACTAATTTCTGTTAATAGTCAGTCTGCTGTCACTGCATTGAAACTGGTACTGCCATCAAGTCAACCAGTATTACTTTAGCCTAATATGTTTTCATAGTCAGTGATTTTGATCTGCTATTTATTTAGATTAGACACAACTCAGAGCAGAAACCAGTTTTGTCCTGTTCAATGAGCACATGGGAGAGCTGGGTTAAGACTTCTGCAATCTCACAGTTGACAAATGCAGTTTAAGAGATTTCAACTAAATTCCAGCCACTCTGATACTTTAGTACAGATAAGTAAACTCTTAGGGAAATATTCATAGGAATATACTTTAAAAACAATTTCTAAAATTATTTTATAGTAAAAATATGTAAAGTGTTGTGCAAATGAGAGGCTTCATGAGAGTAGAATTCTACAGAATTTGCCCATAGGGAAACAAATAACTTCTCTGATTCTGGTGAACTATTACTATTCTAATAAAAATAAACCAGGAAAATTCTAAGTACAGTACAACACTCTGCCAGCAGAGATGGGCAAATAACACTAATTACAAACAAGGCTTCAATCTAATTCAAAAACACAAAAAACAATTTTTGCATTCTCTACATTTCTTTCCAATTAGGTATTCTGCTGAATGACTTTACCCCAGAAAACATTTCTCAAAATTATGTTTGAATTTCTTTAATTAAAGTTTGTAAAGTGTTCTATGATCTATAAGTAGAGACATGCTACACCAGTATTGTGTCAGATCTGCAAAACCATGAATTTACCCATTCACCAACTGAATGAGATTTATTTCACTGATTTCAATGGGCTTTGAATAATTTCCTAAAAGTGTTATATTTCACTTAGAAACCACATAAGTAAACACTACTCCACTGCTAGCTACTACCACTAGCTTAATAACAATGTCAGCTGAGGAACATCTCCATTTGTACATGGATTTAAAGATCTGTCTTGTTTTCATATGCAAGTCAAAGTTCAAAGTATTAAGACTTCATCCAAGCTTAAGATTCTTTCTGGTATCTTAACAGAGATAACTGATTTTTGCATTTTTTACAGAAAGATTTCACTATGATAAGGAATTCCCAAGGAATGCCCATGCCAAAGTTAAAATTATTGAAAAATAATTGTAAAGATGGATTATTCTTCTGAAATACATTGTTATAATTTAGAGTTCAGTGGACCTTTCTAAATGCACAAAGAAAACGTGCCATTGTCTAAATTGACAGCATCAAAGGCTAATAGAGAGAGCTACAATCTAGTAAAGAGCATGCAATTTATACTCTGAAGATAGCTGGACTCAATTCTCTGGAATTACAATTCTCACCTGCTACTAAATTGTTAAGTATTAAAGAAGCCATGTGCTGGGACTGATCCCCCCACTGTTCATTTTGATTTGAACCTCATGGTATTTGAAGAGCAGTCTGACTGTGAATTAAGAAGGTATTATTTTCTTCTTTTCTTGTTTCTTGGGGGCAAGGAGCCATTCAAATAGCTGTGTTTATACCTCCTGGATAGAATCCTCACAAAAAAATCTGCACTTTAACCCTGAATTTCTGCCTCATACAGAGCTTCCCTAACCTCTCATTTCAATCCTGACACCTTTGTCGCTCAGCCCTCATTATCAAACTGTCATTATGCTCTGCCCCTTCCCCCAAGCCCTCCCTCCAAGACTGTACATAAAATTTTCATTTCCTTCTTATATTCTTCCTAGCCATTTCCCATTTAATGTTTTACAAACTCTACCCCTGTATTGCACTTAATACCATTCCATTTCTGCAATCGATTTCCTTACCTTTGCATTTCATACAGAACTACATATATAATAAACCATCTTGATAACTATAAAAACTGTCTTTTGAAATAGTTCCTCAATAATGAGGCAAAAAAAAAGGTAAATACTTTATACAAGAGAAAAAAGAAACTGACAACAAAACAAAGCTAGTTTTAAAAGTCTAAGATTGGTTAGAGGTTTTTAAATCATGTGCACTAATTCAACACAAAATTTTTACAAACATGAAAGGTACACAGTCTTATAAACACATTACTACCTGTCCCCTATGTACATTAAAATCATATTGTCTTTCAGTCCTGAATATATGTAAAATGTACATTCAGCTACAGAATTTCCCTTTTCCAACTTCAACCACTCTGTGATTCTGTGAAATGTTATTTAGATCTGAAATCAAAACGTCTTTTAAAAGCCATATTTCACTCAGTAAGCAATATTAAAAATGGATGCTATTTGCCTTCATACCAAATGATTTAATCCCCCACCACATACATAATGTTTCCTACATCTAAACTTAAATCAATTTGTTCATTTGTTTTATGCTCCTAAACATTCAATAGGGAGATGTGAAAACATTGGAGGTTTAGTTCTCAGCAAGAAGGGCCCTTTTTCAGAAGCATTTACCTTTTTATAATTGGACATTTTATTATAAGACTCAATACAGAATATTACCTTTAAATGCAAATCATACTCTCTGGGAATTGATATCACATTTATACACCTAGATCAGAGAGTAACTGTATTCTGTGTGGGGGAAAGGTTGCAATTTTCAAAAAAATCCAGTGTAATTCTTTACTCAAAGGAAAATTAAATGGAGTAAATTACTTTTTAAATTGAACTTTCACAAATAGAAAAATTGCAGAATGGCGCAAATTTTTTTTCTTTTTATTTCCTGGGCTACAGGGACATGCTCATATTCTGTCTTTACCATCATAAAACCATTACCATGTAGCCCATGGCATTAAACAACAAAATTGTGTCATCAACACTACTAGATTAGTAGATTAGTTACTAGATTAATTTTTATTTACTAAAGTGAGGAGAGCTTGTTCCAGAAAAGTGAAGTAAACTCAAAACATTTCAGAAACAGGGAATTTTAACAAAACTCCATTTTTCTACCTAATAAGTACATACAATTTCTAATCATCTCTCTGATATTCCAGTTGAGATTTCAAGTATTTTGGTACAAACTTCAGCAATTCAATGATTTATTATAAATGTCAAAGACTGTTCATTTTAACCACTCAAGGAAAAAGAGAAATACAAGATACCTCAACTTTCTTTTTTAATATCTTACAAAGTATTTTCCCCTGAAGAAAAGAGTAATTACATATTCACTTATGCAGTTAATAATCCACAATGATTTTTCATGTGGTATGTGTAGTACCCATAAATCAAATGTCCACAGAAAATACTCAAGTATAACCTACTAGGCAGACCAAAAGATACACAGTTCTTCAGATAGTGCTGAATTATGATGCAGGAGGTCATCTGTGCCCTTAAGCAGCTGTTTGTACATACTAATGTGAGAACTAACACATTCTTTTTAATATGCAAATTACATTGGGAACATAGTTTAGCAGACTCCTTTCAACACATATTTCAATGTCAATAAATTGAAAAAGTGTTATGCATTTTTGAAGTATCTCTGACACTTGGCATAACAACATGGACTCCCTTCATAAGCTTTAATAAAGGTGTAATTTTACAGGACTACAGATAAGTACAAGGCAAAAAAATTAATTTCTGTCTCGGATCAAAAATTTAAAATGTTCTTTCATTTTTTCATAACTACAACTATTTATATGTTGTCAGAGGAATAGCATAAACTCAACCCTGGAGAATAAACCACGAAAAGGGAGAAAAAGAAAGGTCCATCTCAAAACCATAACTAGTCTCTCCTGAAAACTTGAATGTATGTTGACATCTATCTTCCAGGTCAGACAAGAAAAGCAAAACATACAATAACATCACAGAAGTGTATTGCTAACTTCAAAGATCTTATCCACCTTATGACAAGAATTGTGCTTTCCACTTTAATTGAATGAAAACTGTGATATCTGAACATTTACCTGGTCTTCACAGACTGGATTCTTCTGAAGGTTGAAGTTAAGTATCAAGTGATGATCGACAGATTTACCATTCAAATTTTTGATCTGTACCTTGTTGTCCAGAGCAAAGGTGATTAGAAATGCACTGGAGTATTGACTGCTTGTTAAATCTTTCAGATTCAGTCTTCATTAGCATTATTGATCCAAGGCTGAGAAGGGTATGCAGAGCATGGCAACATGGCCAAAAATAGGGACTAAAGGCTACGAATGATGAACAGCTACTAGTGGTGGAGTAGGACTGAACGGCTTCTGCTGGTGAATTAATACAAGATTTAACCATGAGAATAACTGATCTCTCCAAGTGGTTCTGAAAATAGCACTATTTCTTATGTCCTGAAGTTCACAGCCATGTACAGAGCATACCCATTGAAGCTCTGCTTTTCCAGATGAATACAGACACTATTCAGTATAGAATACATACCAGTTAGTGTAAGTGATACCAAGTACAAGAAATATTGCAGAAAAAATATAATATGTAACTACTAAATTGCCAATCATTAAATTTTTAATGGCTGCAAGAATGCTGAAGACAGCAAAACAACAACTACTAACAATAATATATTTGAAACATGCTATCCATCTACAGATGCACAGCAAGAAAAAGGGAAAAGCAGTCCTCTCCGTTATCTCTTGAGGGCTATCAATGGAACACAAACTGTAAATATCCAACTGTAACAGATGCCAGACTTCATGAATATATCAATTTTCATCCCTGAACAGGTATTTTACTAGTTCAGTGGGAGCGTGCATATTTCAATAAATATTCACATGTTACAAAATCAACATTTCTTATTTGTAAGAGGACCACTATATTAAAAAGATTATTACAAGAAAATTCTCATGGGAGAAGTCAAGCTTTCCTTTGTATTGAAACTTTATTTGAAACTGAAAGAAAAAACTTCCTAAAAGAGAGACTTCTAAAGCTCTCAGAAGAGGTTTCTCTCCTAATACTCATGTAAGATTTAGGAAACATTTCTAACATTTGATTTTGTTCAAAAGCAGAGAATTATCTTGCTTCTTCCTTTCCAGAATAAAAAAAGATGGTGTAATAGGACAAAAAATTGCAAAACCACTCTCTGTATTAAAAAATGGTGTGGGCTTTTGCTCTCACTCATATGAACTACCATACTACCACCTTTCCTTCATTCAGCTGTCCAGAAGACGTTCTTAGAGAAAAGGTAAAAAATCTTCTTTGGGTAGTATTAATGAGCCTGATAGCAAAAAANAAAAAAAGAAAAAGTGATACATCAAACTTCTCTTTCTTCTACACAGCAGTTTTCAAGAACCTGTTCTCAGAAGATATTATTTCTAAAAATACTTTTTCTATAAATTTATAATTCATTCTGTGCAACACACAAATTCAGAAAATTCTCAAACAATGCTGACATTCCAAATTCTTTTTTTCTAAATTTATCACACTCTGAATTTGTTTTGGAGGGGTGAAAACTATTTCTATAATTTCTGATTTTTTTCCCACTATTTTCAATCCACAAATATGTGAAAAGTTGTTCCAAAGCAAAACTCAAAATTTCTTTTCATGGGTGGAATAACTTGCCACACAAGGGAAAGCTGACATTCAGAGGAAATAGTTGAAAAGAAAGCTCTGATCCCACAGAAGAGTTATAGAAGATCTTTTCCAAACTTAAGGGGAAAATATGAAAAAGTATAAAACTTAATCTAAAGAAGAGGAATCAAACGTGATTTAAGGCTCAGTACTTGAACTTGAGCCAGACATGAGACAATAAACTGCCAAAAGACTTCAAAAAGAAAGCACTAGCTATAGTTACCATTTCACTTCCAAAGACCTCATCAGGGAATTAGAAGTGGTTTTAATTAGAAATGATTGGATGGAGAATGATTTGTGGGACCTTCTGTCTGTTGTATTGTAATGACCTAGTTAAGAAGAAATATGAAAAATGGGATACCAAGGACTTTTGTTCCAATCTTCTGTTAAGGTCTAGCCAAAGTGAAAGAATTTTTTTTTTTTTATTCACACTATAAAGTCAGCAGAAAAAAAGTTATCCAAGAAACAAAGGAAAAGCAGTGACAGACAAAATTTCTCATTAGCAGATGAAAACTCAATTAAAATTAACATTACAAAGCAAGACAGTCATATATTAAAATCCTCAAGGAGAAAATAGAAAATGCTTAAACCCAAATATTTTGTGTTCAGACTCCATATCAGCACAAAATTTGGAGCAAAAATGTCTGTTGTGAAATTATATTTCAAGGTAACATATGAATAGTGGCCTGAAGACCTAATTGGATAGGTAGTAAAGATTAGATTCAGTTTGGTCACGATATGGAAAAAAATTAATCTGACATTCAGTAAATCCACCATTGCAAGACCTTTCTGGATCCACCCCGCATCTTTAAAAATTCCAGCCTAAATATCCCATTCCCTGTTTAGTGAAAATTAATCCCATCTGTGCAATATGCACATGCACATAAGCATATCACAGATACATACATATGCTAGATACATCCAGCTGCCATCCCAAACAATGTTCTTCAAGAACTACACAAATATCCAAATATACACTCTACATGCTCTGTTGAGAGACTTTAAAATTCAAGAGAAATAAGGCAGCCAGACAAAGAGTAATAAACAAAGATAATTTCTACTATCACTATTTTTTCTATCACAACAACAAGTAAAAGGAAACTTTTCAAAGTCAAAAATTAGAAAAGCAGTTCACTGAAATCTAAATTTGTATGTGGAATTCAAACACTTTGAACTCACTTTCATGTGGCAAATATTGACCATACAGAACATAGAAGAGTTCCTAAAGGAGAGAAGACCTAATTTACTCTAAGTTGCTAAAGTTAAAGAGCATAACTTTCCTTATAAATCACATGGGAAATATGATTACTGTAAGCAAGAACATTATATTATTGGTTTCCACTACAATTTAAAGTAAATGTAAGATTTTCTTAAGAAGAAAGAATTACCTCACATAAGAAAAATACTTCAGGAAATAAACTTCACTGCAAAAAAGCAACAGTGTGCAAATGAAAGAGAGACTAGTGAGTACTTTGGGATTTGACTTGAAAATGCTTGCAGCTAAAATAAATGAACAATCTTGTTAGGAGCCAATTTTTTTTCTGAATCTGGAGAAACAATAGGGAATAGAAAATGAAGAAAGGAAGAATAGGAAGCTGAAAGACACTCGAGTACCTTTCTTTACTTATTCTACTCTCTTCCAGCCACACACAGAAAGAACTAACCATTTCAACAGAAGAAACTAAAGCAAAACAAAATTTTCTCTCACAGATTGCAGCACTCAGCAGTTTCATTGAATCTTCCTTACTGTTTCTCTAGCTGCCAAAAAGAGGGGCAAAAGGGAAGAAACTGCTCTGAAAACAATAGCAAACTTTTGTTGTGATGGAAGAATATAGATAAAAATACATCCTCTCATCGAGCCTCAAAACCTGATTTCAGTTATAAATGTTTCAAATAAAATTTTCAGTATTTTCCCCCAATCAAAAATGTTCCAGAATTAACATTTAAAATGGGTCACTTTGATTTACTGCAAAGCACAGCAGACCTTGGCTTAATTACTGCCCATAAACACATACCTTTTTTGAGTTCATGTGGTTTTTGTTAACATAGATTCTAAATCTTCTGAACACAGAAAATGGTTTTAAATTTTAAGCCAATCTTGACTGATACAGAAACATATGACACAAACTTGAAGCAAATGTCAGACTACATCAAGATTTATTCCTTTCAGTAACTTTAAAAAAAAAAAAATCTTGAATTGGTTTTCTTTTGAATTTCCAACTTTATTTTCGAAATCTATCTTCATTTTTGTTAATGGGATTCAATACTGATGCAATTGCTATTCATTATAGAGAACCAAGAGAAAAGCTATCCTTGCACTAGTCATAGATGTGAGCAGTGGAACATAGATGCATGTGCCAGTTTTCTTACCAAGTATAAGTATATATTACCAAGATAAGTACTCTTGATAGTAGCACTTTCTTAAAGTGATATATGATGTTTCTTAATCAGAATGCATGAATGGCTTAGTGAAAATATTTCTTTAAATCATATACCAACATACATACACCTAAATGTACAGATGCAGGAATGCACATTTTGTATGCATTCAAACACATACTGAGAATACTTCTGTTCTTCAGCATTTCTTGCATATATTAAAAAAAAAAAGGCTTTTTTTCACATATGGGGGAAGAAATGCAAAAAAAAAAGAATTAAACTCACTCAGTAGGCATCAAAGCCAAAGTCAGTATTAAAATGGAGGGATATACAACCTCACAAAAATCCAACACATTAATTTATCACTGCTGCTCTGAATTCTGAGCTTTTTTTTTGGTCACTCTATAGCCCTAGGTTATATCATGCACCTGTACAACAGATGGCAAAGCCATGGGCCGCTGCCTTAAAGACCTAGTGCAGGGACCTGTGGCCTTCTCCAGGCATCTGTATAATTAGCAAGGGAATTTCCACCAAAAAACTAGGAACTGATTGTCTAATTGTCTGAAAAGAGACATTTTTAGTATGTTTTCAGTAGAAGATGAAGGAAAAATTGTAGGTTCATTGATTTTTTTTTTTTTTTTTAAATATGGGATACTTTGTCAGCAATGCATTTTCCATGGCTGCTTTGGCAAGAATAACTCCACAAGAGTAAACAGTAAGCAGCAAATACTTCAGGATAAACACAGGCAGGTCCAGATCACACAAGGGATAAGAAAAGAAAAATTGTGAGTCTTATATTGGTCTCAAGTCATCTTTTAATACATTTCTACTCATTTGGATTTTCAGATAATTCATGAAATTTTGAATTATTCCAATTCACTTAGAAAAGAAACCAGAGAGTTGTACATCACTTACTAGTTTTATAATATTATGCACAGACCAAGCCTAACCCTTTATCAGGTCTCACTTGCCAAAGCAACTATATTTAAGCAACAGCTCAATGCAAGCCTGATACAATGCCAGCTAGTGATTCTGAAGCACATTCTGCCTAGAAGTCATAAAATGCTTAGAGGTTGATAGCTTTGTGCTTCTATACTTATAACACGTGAAAAGGCAGAACAATACAAAGCTGTTCAAAGAGTAACACATGTAGATAGGGATTTGCTAGCATATGATATTTACCAGGAGATCTTTCAGTGAAGTGTAATAAATCCAACATGTCCATTTTTATTTCTATCACTTGTGAGGTTAAAAGATTGCTTACACTCTCAAACATTTTTTCAAAGGGTGAAGTATTTCTGGGAGCACAGTCCTGTTCTGAACAGAATGTAACAGTACTACTAAAAGCCCAAATATATTGTACTGAGCATTTTTAATCAATGCTTTGTAGCATAAAAAATAAACATTTATCCCAAAACTACATTGAGTATTTTTATTGGAAAA
Organism: Sclerurus mexicanus; assembly: GCA_013396755.1. NCBI lineage: Eukaryota > Metazoa > Chordata > Aves > Passeriformes > Furnariidae > Sclerurus > Sclerurus mexicanus. The sequence goes on from VWZF01006904.1 coordinate 271,937, forward strand.
ACATAATAACTTTGCCTATTTTATTTTAATTTTCTTTCATATGTTTCTTCTTTCTTTTGTTTACTGCTCCACATCACACACAGAACAGGAAAAGAGGGGCCAGATCAAAAGGAATTGCAACAGTAGAAAAAGAATCAAACACACCAGAAAAACTCTCTATTTTGAATTTTTTTTTTCTCATTAAGAGAAAATCCATGCAAAATTGGAGCAAAACAAAATTCAGATCATATTTCATAGTTCTATAAGCATTACTGTGGGCCATGGTACCAAGTTAGACAGTTCAAAATGTCCTGAAGCACCAGTTGGGAATTAAACTAGGTGCAGAAAAAATGTACAATATTTTTCATTATTTTAATACTTAATATTCAAAAGAAGACCTACCTTTTTCCTCAGAGTGTTGCTTACAACTGAAGACAGAATACCAGGCAAGGCTTATAACACTATTAACAAATGAAATAACTGAAAGAGGAACCTTCAAAATCAGTGACATAGGCCTCCTAAAATGTCTACAAAAAAGAAACCTTAAATTAATTAATCAGTACATTAAATCATTTTTTTAGAATGTCTCAGGATTTGTGACTTTGCATAACAACATGGTAACACCCAGGCAAGGAGGAATAAAAGCTGAAGGAAAGCACACACAGAAGTTTCCTTTACAGATAGAGACAAAAAATTTTGTTGGGCAAAAAAGGAGTACAGAAAAGATGCAGCCATTCTCCTATGAACAGTGTTTCCTCACATAATCAGGCACGCTGAGGTCCCCAAAATTGATCACCAGGAAGGTTTTCCTTTATTATTTGCACAAAAAAAATTATCTAATTATTAAGCAACTTTACCTACATCCTAGAAATACAGCATCCTGACATCACTTCTGAAATAAAATGTTCAACAGGAATGTACCATCTATGTCTCACATACAACCTATAGTGTTTACAATCAAGGCTATCCAAATAAATTTGGTACTAAAAAGCAATCTGCTGAGTGACTCAACAAACTGGGGGAAGGTGAAGTTGTCTGAGACACAGAGAGAATTCAACACTGTGCAAGTAGATTTTGTTTTATTAACTGTGTAGGATGTAATGATCTGAATGAACCCTCTCTTTATAAAATAAACTAAAAAATCTTCCAAAAAGGTAATTATGAGGGTATAGGCACTACATATGTGCATGTATGCATAAGGTGTCTATATTCTGACAATTAAAAAAATTCAAAAGCTCTAAACATGGATTCTGGGGGCTGAAGACCCTGCTGTGTATTCATACTTGCTGGAGATACATCAAACCAGAAGAAATAACAGGAAAAGAAAGTACCAACAAAAATTATTTTTCTAAAACATTAGTTATGAGGATGGAAGGGTTGTCCACAGCAAAGTGCTTCCTATTACTTTGATATCACTGGATTGAAGCAGGTAGAGAGGAAAAAAGATGTTTGGTTTTATTCAAAGCTACATTTTAAAAATAGCAATGCTATATTCTTCATGAATATAATTTCAGTGACTTTGAGGGTTTGGGGAATCCTAAGGCTAAGTGCCAGAATTACTTTTCTGTGCTAATTGAGAAAACATTAACAACAGGTCTTCTTATTTCTAAACTGAACGAAGTCCACTCAGCTACGTGCAGGGTCTTCCCCCCTCCCCAAAGAATCTTTCTTTCATAATATATTCTTTCATAATATCTTTCATAATATTCATAATATATTTCTTTCATAATATCTTTCATAATATATTCTTTCAAAATAATTTGACTGTTTTAATGATTTGCACAGCTACAACAATCACTTAGAAAGCACAGTTCTAAAAACTTGTAGTTGATGACAAATTCATGATTTATTAGTGCTAGTATATAAAGGACTGCTGCAGCTTTCTCATCAAACCTTAATGATAAACTGCACCTCTTGCCCAAAACTACGTTTCCAGTATAGCAGTTTCTCATCAGGCAAACACAGGAAGGATACTATGATTTGAAATGGAAAGCTAGAGGAGCCGGGCAAGAAGACTCTTCAGCAGGGAGAAAGTCTTCCAATTAAGATGCTGGACTGAGTCTCAAAAAGCTTACTTCACACATATGTCACATAACTTATTCCCCACACCCCCACCATCAACAGTGGCTCTGTGTTTGTTCCTAGCCATTTAGAAAGAGTAATACTTCTCTGATTAGTTGTCCACAGCTTACAAGTAAGATGCTTCTTGGAAAGAGTGGTCAAAAATTAAATGGAATTCTTCAGTACCGTCATAACCTTCTCTAGTGGCTCAATGTATCAGAGAAACAATACTTTTTTTAGCAAAGGGTAGCCTATTACCATACAGAACAATCCCCCAATTCTCTGCAAAAGGAGAAAAAGAAAACATAGAATTAAAACCTATCAATATTTTACCCTTAATTGCATAGTAATTGCCACAATGACAGTGAGAAACAACAATAAAGTCCTCATCAGCTGGAACATGAAAATCTACTTATATTTTTCCAGATGCCCTAACAGGCTCATTTTGACTCTGTTAACTTCAACCATACTAAAGCCTATCACAGTTTGTTATCATTCAACTTTTGCCTAAAATGCCAGTAATGTTTGACGTAAAATCTCCATCACTTCTGAGAGACCTATGAGAAAGTAAACATCTTGTTTCACCCATGTACAGCAAAGGATGCAAGAATAAACAGCTAAAAAGTTATGGTTATGTTATATGTTACTAAAGATTACTTATAATATCATAATGTCTGGTCACAACATTTAATAAGAAAATTAATACAAAATGAATAGAAGTAAAAAAACATACAAAAAATATTAAAGATATGGGAAAATTCTTACATGAAAACACAATTTAAAAGTATGGATGAAAGAGATTATTAATCTTCTAGTTCCAGCTAGAAGATTAATAATGAACATTTACACTAGCATCCTTCCTCCTTCCCTCCTAATCACCTTTGCACTGGCAATAGATCTAGTTCAGGTTGATTAAGAAATCCTTAAAACAAGGCAGACACTACCCTGAACAGTCTTGTCCTTGTGACTGGAGTTGAGCAAATAGTGGCAATTTTGCTAAACAAATCAGCAGGGAAAAGGCTAAAGGAAGTATGTAAATGGGTACTTCTACTACTACATGGGAATAAAAATAAGCACAGTATGCGCACGCACACACACACACTATAGGTTTATCAGATGGTATAATTTTCTTTCTTAGTGCAGAAAAATGATGCAAGAACTCATTAGCATTTTGTGGTGGTATGTTTCTTAAATGATGTATATGGAACAGGTAATAGTAGTAAAAGCATTTTTCTTATCAGGATAAAAAAAATGTAATGTGAGTATGCACCAATCTTTCTCTAGTGAAAAGGTTACCATTCATGTGGGAGAAGCATGGCAGTCTTATGGTTCTTCTGCACCTCAATAAAGGAGAAAGACCTTGTGAGAAAAGCTTTACTGAAGCTTCTTTGCAGAATGAACAAATCAATCCTTCATGCTCCACAGGTAGCATGTTAATCACTTGCTGCAAACTAAGACTGACTAATTCTGACAGGTGCCTCCAGAAAGCACACCAGCAAGCAAAGGCAGCACTAGATGCTATGCTATAGCATTGCTCATGGGTTGGTTCAAGGCACATTTTCAACATTCAAATGCAACTATTTCTCTTGATGAGATTGGTTTACAAGAAGTGAAAGATAAAAACGATAAAGGCAGAACAAAGGATGAATGAGAACAAAAACACTGAGCAGAAAATTATGACACATATTAGCTTGTTGATGAATGACAAAAGCTTGACAGCTGAACTCATTGTGTCTTCTCTTTGTTCACTGAAATTAATTTTCTTTATTTGTTTCAAATCAATGCAAATTCAAAGCTGATTCTAGCAACTTTCCAGTGTACTAGTTAGAAAAAGGTGAAAATCTCTGTACTGCTAAATAGGCCTACTAACTTTCTAATCACAAATATACAAAAAGATTCTTTAAAAATGTATATTTTTAGAAGTGACCAAATAACTTCGCTCCATGTAAGACACTGACATATGTGAAAGAATTACATAAACATCAACAAAGACAAGATGTCATTAACAGAAACAGATACACTGTCAAATCCAGGATCAAGCATAAGTTGTCAAAGCCCATACCTGCCAACAAAAGGGATCAGTTGGAAAGCTCTGGAGATGCAGACCTTAAAATGGTAACTCCAACAGTTCCAGTAGGATACAAGGTAGTATCCATTCCAAAAGATATCAATGACCCACCTAACATAAATTCTCAAGAACAGTAAGACTTGCAATGCATGCTGAGAGAAAGCTGAAAACCCCAAAAGCATAGCATATCAGGTAGTAGTATGACAAAAAATATGGATTTTTTTTTCTGGATCCTCTGAGTACAAGGATTAAAAACTGACAATTTATGCTTGCTATCCAAGGAGGCTCCTAAAATTTAAATTGCAAATCCATCATATTTCTGCTAATTTCAGAAACTCTGGACCCAGTTATATCCTCCAAGGATGTGTCCTACACTGCAACAGCTGAGGGGAGTGCTCCCCCTCGTCCTCCCCCACCCTCGTGGTCCCCGACATGTCCCACGGGCGAGAGACACAGAGAGACTACAGGGGAGGGTGCAGAGAGAGAGTTTATTTAGTATGGGTCGGGGTATTTAAAGGTTTAACAGCCAGTGGGGTTAACTAAGGGCTAATGGGAGGACTTCACCTAGCTCTACAGGAAAGAATTCCTGCATACTGAGGTAGGGAGATAAAAATCCTCCCAAGGGGTTTTGGGAAGAAGAAGGGTGATTCAGGGAAAAAAGACAGGGAATCCATGTTACAATACAGAGAAAACTTCTACTGTTAAGTACATTCCCACACTACACAACATTCATCTTCCACTTTGTCCTCAGCTTCATCAGAAAATCCTATGTGCAACAACTCTAAAACTTCACTGCTGAAGAAATACTTAACTTGCAGCAACTTTGGAACTGAATACTGCAGCGGTTGCAAATAAGTTCAGCTGAAATATCTAAGGACTAAGGATCTTTCTGCTATGGTTCTTGGCACCAATGAAAAGTTAATTCATAGTTCTCTTCCTGGGAATATGAATAATCAAAGTTAAAGGATAGAAAACCTTGGCCAAATCATATCTTCAATTTAACCTCTGTTCAAGTTCATAATGGAAATAAGTTTGCATAAAAAAATACCATCCTCATAACTACCAGAGTTTTCTTAAAACCTCCACCCATCACATTGAAGGAGAAAAAAAAAAAAAGTCAGTGTGAAGGAAGTCTCAATAATCTTTGCTTTACCCTTCTACATTCAACTACCAATAACAATAACCTCCTCATTACAAAACCTTTTCTAAATATCAACTGAAAAATATCCGTCCTCCTCTCCCTTCCCACCTCTGTCATCTTCTCCATCTCATAATGTAGTTATTCTACATGATTCATAGCTATCCTGTGATTATTTTAACATCTATGGAAACTGAGTTGTGCTGAGAAACAGTCCATTTAACAGAGATCCTGTTTTCTGCTGCCTACTATTTCCTGTGTCATTTTGTCTTTCACAGAATTAGGACAGCTCAGACGAAGAGAACCTGAACCTATCAATAGGTTTGAAAAAAGTAGTTAATCTCTTGCCTCTACCCATGCAGGGTCACTGCTCTTTTTATGTCACTCCTTTCCCTGTACACATAAAGGAAAACGTGTTTTGAAAGATTTATTGTTGTCAGATATCATTGGCTGTCTTTGTCCAATACTGAAAAGAAAGCATGCTCAGATTTGGCTATAAGGCTCCTTCTCTGCCTATTTTTCCCAAATTAGAAGATAGCACACAATACATATCAGTGGGCAAGTGTTTTGTGCCTGAGAAACTAGAAGTGCTTTCAAAGTACTCATCATATTTTATCCTACCCTGGAGAAGAATTTCACATTTTACAGATGAAGAAATCAAGATGAATGATTGAGTCACCCATCCAAAGTAGTGCAGTGCAAATTCAAGAAGAGAACCCAAGTTCTTTACTGTATCCATTAGGCCATAGGCTTCAATATCAACACTTAGTAACAACAGAAACTCATTTTGTTACTTTTCCTGTTAAATTAATCTCTCTGATCAAGCCTGATACTGAGATGTCCCATTACAGAAAGAAGAGATTATTTCTTCTGTGCTAATGAACTGCAATCTTGATCTGAAATGACAGTACTCCATGAACAGTCAGGGATTTGTATTGCTTGCCATCTGTTCAGTCATGTATAATTTCAAAGAGAAAAGCATCAACTAAGCTAAATGAACAATTTTGTGATTTGAGCTCTGTAGGTCATTTATCTCTGAAGATTCAAGATAATTTGGCTATAATAACTACCACATTTTTATTATCAAATGCACAATATAAGGAAATTTTATTTTCTATAAAAAGTTTCAAATACTAAGAACCATAGAGACTTTTTTAGATGCTAAATATCTGCAGCTCACACTGATTTCACAGTAGTAGTGAGTGGTCAACATCTTTTGACTTTTTAAGAAGATAAAAATAACAGCAACAAATCAAGTCTGATAAGCCAATGATCTGCTTGTCAATTTGTAATGAGGTAATAGATCTTTCAGAATTTTACTCGTCCACTTATTTTCCTTTTATGTTATCTGGCTCTGGAACATTGTATTTTTGCTATAGGCACTATTAAGAGAGGTTTAAGAAGAAAAGAAGAGATAAATTTTTTATTTGTTCTACTCTTTGATATTCCGTTCTTCTGCTCCTGAAAAAGAACACTGTGATTATTCAAACAGTATAGATAGTCCAACATATTGAGTCTGAACTTATGTTTAATGGAAGCTCTGAAACATAATTTCAATGGTTAGAGAATGGAAGCTCTGAAACATAATTTCAATGGTTAGAGAACAGTAGGATGTTGTTATGCTCCTGGAATGAACCCGGCACCACTAGTAGGCCAGGATTCTAAGAGGACTTATTCAGTATCCACTACAACCTGAAACAGTTACTGACCAAAAGGAAATTTAGACACAACCTACTCCTGGGAGAAAAACTGTAGCATTTAGTTCTAGTTCTCTAGAACCAAGTATTCTTTAGATTAAAAGGCCCGCTGAAAGAGTAATTCTAACAGTAATATTTGGATCTACTTATAAGAAATTAAAATAGAGGAGTCATAAGCCCAAGGATTCAATCTTGAACTGATCAGCACAGTAGCAGTTAGGATGCTTCATTTTGTTTTGTTTCAAAATTTAGCTCCAGAAATTAAGTGGCAGTCAAGAATTCAGTAGAGAAAGAGCAATCTAATTATTGTATTGGAAAAAGAGGAAGATATTAAGTAAAAGTATTTGGAATTATAATCAGTCAAGGAATCCAGTGTGACTTCCAGGATTGGTGTAGAGGTAAAAGGGTGGGTATTTATATTTCTAACCAGTTTGAAAACTAGCTCACCTCTGAAACTATGCTTTTAGTATCTGAATGTCAGGAATGACTTTGAACACTGAGCTAACCTTGCAGAAGATAGCCACCTAAAAAAACACAATGGAAACTGCTTCCATAGCTGGCACTTTAGTATGCTAAGGCTGAAGTGTGCCACAGAGTAAATAACCTGTCTTTCATACTACTTTTGGAAATAGCCTAGGCACAGAGTTCAATCATGCTGTCCAGAACCTGAAATTCAGACATACCTGGATTTGGCAGTTTCATTCAGAACTAACTCTGCTCACAAAATCAGAGCCTATATAGAAATAAATTTTGGAAATGAATTGACAATTAAGGTAAAATAGAAAGGGTGTGCAGGCAAGTTCATTTCACTGAGAGAATGAAGGGACATCTTGCTTAATGATGTTTCTGTTTTCCCTTTACCTTAGGAGTCTTTACCCAGAAGCTCACTGCCCAATTCATTATATTTCCACTTTATTGTTATGGCCTGACATCTCTGACCATTAAAAAACATTTATCATTATGAATTGTGAAGTGATGCAAAATGAAGCAATGATCCATTTCCAGTTTGATAACCAGAATGACTGAAAGAAATAATGATGATCAGACTGCTGTTCAAATGCCTGAGCCTTTAATGATCAAAGGAGTATGTTATTCCCTCTAACTAAGCTATCCAGCCTTCTTTTTTAGGTAGTTAGGGATGAGCACTCAATAGTGTATTGGATTCACTTATAAATTGTAAAGCAGTCAAAACATGAAGTTGCTACTTAAACCCCACTGTTCATAACACACTCTGTTATCTCCCTGCTCTTCTTTGAGAAACAGGACAAAAGCACAAGTGCATTTTTTCAGTGCTTTGTTACTTAAATTTATTTATAAAACTGAAATGTGGTCAGAGTTCATACACACAAATGGAGAAAAGCAGAGGAATTACCCTTCTTCTTCAGAGAAAGGAATGTGTTCAAATGTACATTCAAATCCTGACACATCCTCCTGAACTGAAACTATTGAGGAGAAACTGCTCATTTCCGCATATACTCTATTTCTTTTTAACGTGAGCTTTCCCTCATCTTCACCTATTTCTGCTTTCTTCTTTCACCCTCTCAAACTGGGAACCAGATCCATTTATAAAACAACTAAAACTGTTATGTAACTTTTTTAATTACCTTAAACACCCTGGATATATTGTAATGGACAATAAGAATAAACCGTGACATAAGCATTCCCTTTTCGTATTTTTTATGTATGTACAAGTATTTTCCTTACACTTATTCTCTTATTCTAATTAAGCCTTCTCAGAATCCCTTGTTCCTAAAAATTCTTTTCCTGTCCAAGTTTTCTAAGTAAAACACTTCATTCAAGTGTCTCAGTTCCTTTAATTTTATTCTTTTTTGACATGAGCAGTAGTGGATTCTAAATGTATAAGGCTACATGAAGGCAAAAACATCACATTTCTGTCATTTGAACCTTTCATCTGCATTTCATTTAAAGCTATGGAGCACTAGCATCTGCATTAATTTTCCATGAATATAAAGCTATTACTAAGAGAGCAGGATTTCTGGTAAATCAACAGGACATTATTTACTCAATAGCCAAACAGTTTCTACTTAGGGCAACACCTTTTAACATTAATCAGTATACTAGAGGTTTTTCCTCTCCCTGTTTTTCGTTTAAGATCACATTGCATCAATTACCACTTGTGACATATTTCCTTAGAGCATGAAGCTCTACTGAAATCCAAGTGACACGGTAAAGAGTGAACAGAGAAACTTCCAAAGTTCAGGATGCCTTACACTGATATCTATACTTTTTACAGGGTACCATTCTGCAGGATGGGTGTCACTGACAATTGTACATGTCAAATGAAAAATGACTGTAGTATATATAAAGAGAGGTATGCACCTACTTTTGTGCTCGGTTTTAGTATTATGCAATACAACAGGAAAGGATGGTATGTTTTTCAAGGGATGGTATGTCAAGGACACCAGACTGTTCCTCCTTCCTCTTCACAAAGCTCAAATATTATGTTCTATGTCAGTTCATAGCATGTACAATCAGGCTAACTATAGGAACTTCTTCCCAGAATAAGACTTCTAGAACCACCAAGGAATTCAAACATGATTGCCTAGACTACAAAGTACTACATGGTTAGCATAGATGATATTCCTGGTAAAACAAATCACAGTTTGATTCATTGGTCTCTGACATGGAACCACAACTGGGATAATCTAAAGAAAACCTTTCTGAAATAAAACAGATTGAAGGAACTGGTGAAAACAGTTTTCCCTCTGGATACAGTACTCTCTTCTGATGTCAAGGGCATCATATTCTAAGTTTAGACTAGACTTAACTTGGGAAAACAATGTATGAGAAAGACATCAAACTGAAAGATTCATTAAAATTACTTTAGAAACTGCTTATTCCACCTACTCAAACATCAAGATGCAGATACTGCAGTATTTGCTTACTTGCATATAAAGTTACTTTGAAGTTAGTGATTGTTCTCACATTTGACCCTCCTACCTCCTCAAAGAATATTCTACATTTTAATAACCATACTCATAGCCATGAAACTTCAAAGATATTTTACCCAATAAAAAATTTTTGTCAAGTCATGGGTGCTATTCAGGACAGATTACCATGGAATCACTGAAACATTGAGGCTAATAAGTACCATGGGGTACTCAACCACTTCCCTGGGCAGACTGTTCCAATGCCTTATGACCCTTTCCATAAAGAATTTTTTCTTAATATCCAAACTGGTCAAGCTGACAAGACTTCAACACCATGCTCTTCGTTGTAGGAGTGGAGGTGGCTGCCATCCCACTTGGCTCCACCCCACATCTCTGCAGCTGCACCTCCCAGCTGGGCTTGGCACTCCCTGAGGGTTTTCCAGCTCAGGAAACATCCCCTCTTCTGTTACAGGATGGCCAACAGCAGAGCAGTTCAACTTGGCAAGTGATGTTATTAGCAAAGGATCTTCCCAACCCAGCATCTTCTGGTTTTTAATGTAAGATCCCATGATAATATACTAATGCATGTGCAATGTTAATATAATTTGCTCAATTGAAAAAATTCCAAAATAATTTTCAAACTCAAATTATTGAGGCAACTTGAAAATAAAAAGGTCACTTCTAATTTAAGCTTTTGTATGTGATATGTCTTCGTCATTCCTGGAGGATAGAACTACCCAATCCTCCTCCCCAGAAATCTTCAATTATTACCCGTAATTTTTTGCATCAAACTGGATCTGAACCAGTATCCAGATAGATACTCAGGTTCTCTCAGTCATTAGAATCAAAGACAACTTACTTGCTGGCAAAGCTTTTCCAACTTTCATGGCAGAGACACAAACTATTTGACTGTTGTCACTTTATGTTATTTTTTGCTAATGATTTAAGTTAGTTTGTAAGCTACTTAGATCAGGTTTTGTAGCTTTAATACCAAATGTCACACAGAATTATAATCTGACATACAAATGTTAATATAACAACAATTGAGCCTGTTGGCATCTCCAAATTCTGATCTATCAATGGCTGTCAACATGAGTCAGTACTAAGAGCATACTTAGCATAAGAAATACTTTACAATTTTTTCCATGGGTTGAAAAATATTGCTTTTTCTTTCCTCTTCTTTTTGCAGATCTAGGTTCTCTCAACCTATTTACATTTAATTTTGGAAAGGTTCTACAGGGCTTTCTTCCAGAATTTTTGAACGTCCTTATTCCCTTAAGTTTCACCCAATTTTTCATTGAAATAAATCTGTATGAGTTGTTGTATAATGAGGTCTCATTTCTATGGCAATACTTACGAACACAAAGCAGATTCTTCTCAACAAGTAGAGGTGACAGTTTTAGCAAGTGACTAAAATATTTACCAAGCTAGAGTACTAACCTTGCTGGATTAAAACCAGAACAAATTAAAAGTAGCTGCCAGACAGAGTTTAGATGGTCTTGCTGTCTGTAAGCTTTCTGCAGGTCTAATCCAATTCTTTAAATAGCCTATTATTCCCTTCATCCCAAAAAGACAGTAGGCGTTCCTCATCAGGTTGAAAAATCAGCCTGAGGCTTTTCTCTGTGAAGAACAAAATAGTTTTGAAAATGACCAGACAGTACTTCAAACAAAAGAAATTCTTCAAAAGTCAGGCTACTAGATATGGTTGATACACTCCCTATATTTCCATAGAAGAAAAATTTTGTTATGAATATTTCAGGCAAAAATGTGCAAATATTATTGGAGATGGTTTGGCATAAGTGTTATATTTAAGAAAAAATAACTTTAGAGGACTGTAAGCATCAGAAAACCAGAGCTGTTTTTATAGAATAATGTATTTCTGCTGCAATTTATGCTAAATTTATTTTACTTTCTGGATCTGTAGAAAAGTTTTGGGTTGGTTTTTTTTTTTTTTTCATTAAATTCATTCTCTGTCAGTGACAAAGTGCTAGGAATGGAGAATGAATTTTTCATGAGAAAACACTGCTGAGGCTATGACAGGGTCAAACTCTTCCCCCTGAGCTCTGCCAATGTACCTTAATGTTTTCCTCAAAGCTCTACCTCTTGGAGTCAAATTGTGGTGAAATATTCAAACTGTTCCTCACATGTTCTTCCCTGATGAATGTTGAAAAAGTTCTAGTTACATCTGCAGGAACAGAACCAAACATCTTTAAATGCTGTACAATAGCTACCAAACAATCATTTTTGTTGTTATTTTTTTACTAGTAGACACATTCTGAAAGCCTCAGAAAAAGGTCCACCACCCCAATAAGTATTTAATTTCCTTAAAAGTGTCTAAATGAAAAAAAATCATAAACATGATTGGCAGGGATTTTTCAGTTCCAAAGATCCACAGCAGAAACTTAGATATGTCAGAAACAAAGACTGTTGGATAGCTTACATTTTTTTCCCCTCTACTATATATTTTTAAAATATATTTGAAATCAAGTTTGCCTTCTAGCGGGAACTCTTCAAGATTTATTACAGACACTGCAATTACTAAAGACTATCTGATGACTTCTAAGAGATGAATGAGGGACTTTAGACCAGGTCATAGCATTCAAATACATTTCACACTAGTTAATTCAGCACTGAGCCCAAGGACTCCATTGGCCTCTGATCTGGGGTACCAGTTCCTTTCCAGGTCAGCACAAAAAACATCAGTGTGGCATAGGTAAAGAAAATTTTCTAGCTCTGTTTCTGTTCCTGCTCAAAGCTTAGAATGAGGTTTCCACTCTCATCCTGCTTAGTCTGTCAGACTCTTAAAACTATTTTGTCCAAAATTTTGCATTCTTCTTTATTCTAGTCCATGTGATTCTGAATTCCTATTCTCCTTTTATATTTCCTCAGCAAGCTGTCACTCATGTACACAGTGTTCATTGGGATTTTTGTAGACACTTGATCCACAAGAAAGAACCACTGTCTATGTCTATTTCAAATTTAACTTCTCTCCAAAATGAAGTCTTGGCCAGTCTGTTCAATGTGTATGACCCACACGTGAAACACAACTAAAGCAGTGTTTCTAATTAATTGTTTTTCACCAACATTATCCTACTTCTCTTATTGCCAGACCTATCCCAAAGTTAGAAGCAGACATTATGAAGACATGACTGCTACGCAGATATGAGGAGAGCGATCTGTTGTGTAAGCAGTAGCACATGCTACTACACCCTTGACACTTGTCATCTTTCTTCTTACTGCCTCTGTTTTCACATGCTATGAAGAGGCTGTCTCCCTGCTCCAGCTGACCAACTTCATCTTTCCAATTGTGCCTATTCATCATTTTTACCATGCTGTCCTTCTCCCTTTTGGAAAATATTCATCAGAAACATTCTCTACATCACTTCATTAGCAAGCCTGATATTCCTCTTTAAAAATATTTACTCTGACATCTACCAGTTTGTTCTGCCTGAAGAAAATGCATTGATGATGTGAATGCTCCACTCCTGGAAGTACTCAAGGCCAGGTTGGATGAAACTCTGAGAAACCTGATCTAGTAGAAGGTGTCCCTACTTGTGGCAGGTGGGTTGGAACTAGATGATTTTTAAGGTCACTTCCAACGCAGGACATTCTATGATTATATGATAGCAGGCCACTGTGTGCTTGTATCATACCTAATACATAGACCAACATTAATCCATACTTTCTCTGTTTGTCATCACATTTGTAGTACAAACTGTTCATGCTAAGAACAAACTGATTTTTTAATGAGATATTTTGTAAAGGGGATATGTAAATGGATCCTTTAGACATTTATAGGAGACAGATAAGGTATTTCATGGAAGAATATATTTTAGATTAGTATTTTCAAGATATTGTTATTATTGAAAGATTTCTTGTACCTGATAAAAATAATTGTATGCCATTATTTTGTGTCTAACATAACAGGAGATTGAGCTTTACATAATCAAAATGTTCAGTTTTAGTTTGTTTTTAAATCTTTTCAGTTTACATTGCCACTCACTTTGCTCAAGTAAATACTGAGATGTAAGACATGGCACTATTAAATTATTTTTCTGCCTGCTTGCTGGCCTTCATAAATACCTAGCCATGTAAACTGCATATCAAATGTAGCTTCAGCTTTTAAAACCAATGGCCAAGTAGCTTAAACCCTGCTATAGTCTTTTCATCGTGGCATATCCTTTATTCCTAATTATGCTATATGCTAGAGATTTGCTGATAAGCAGCACATCTACTAACGAGTTTAGAAACAGAAACTCTGATACAAATCCAAATAATATTTTTTTGCTAAGCTACTTTTATAGGTAGAAAAAAATATATAACCCAACATAAAGTACAATTTCCAGTTATTCACCTTTTTAATATTCCAGTATATCATAATCAAGTTAGAAAACCAATCAGACTGGTAACCTCCTGTTAAAGCTCTTCCTGTACATATTTGGTCTGGTTGAGATGGAGTTCATTTTCCCCATATCAGCCCCCATAATGCTGTGCTGTGTATTGGTGGCTGGAAAGGTGTTGATAGCACACCAGTGTTTTGGCTATTGCTGAGCAGTGCTGGCACAGCATCAGTGCTGTCTCTCCCACATTCTGCCCCTCTTCACTAGGCTGGCAAGATCTTGGGAGGGAGACAGCTGAGCCAAACTGACCAAGGGGAGATTGCATACCATGTGACATCAGCTCATATATAAAAGCAAAGAAAAGAAGGAAGAAAGGAGGGCCTTTTCTAGTTACATTTGCCTTTCAGAGCAACCACTACACATGCTGGAGCTCTGCTTCCTGGGAAGTGGCCAGACATCCCTTGCTGATGGGAAATAGAGAATAAAATCTTTGTTTTGTTTTGCTTTGTTTTTCTTTGCTTATGTATGCACAATTTTTTGCTTCTTTTTAGTATATTGTCTTAACCTAAGAGTTATTTTCTGTTTTATTTTCTCTTCCCTGTCCAGCAGAGGAACAGGAGTGATAGAGTGCCTTCATGGGCACGTGACATCCACATGGCATCAACCCACCACCCTGGATCACACTACTTAAAGGGGAGGTAGCTAAAAATCCAATTGGAAGTTGGGTTTTGTCAGTTTATCAAATACCAGTAACATCATCTTAAATATGGATTTTCTGTCTCCTTCCCACAGCAAGTGTTTTGCACATCTTGCTCATGGTTTATCGCATAGAAAGCCCACATCACATTTAAATAGGTGGCTTATTGTCCTTTCCATTTCAAAATATTAAACCATCTCTGCTTTCTTGCCAAAATGGGCACAATTGGTCACCTGTGGTAGTTTTTTCCTCAAGTAGTTTCATTTACTAAACAAGAAAAACAGCATTATTATTTGTGAGTAATGCTTCCTTATTTGCAATTTTTTTCTGAAATTCTTGAAAGATAAGGAAAGAGCAATGCATAAATCACAAGACTAAAGGTAAATACAAGATAAATAACACAACATGAACAAAGATTCAGGAAAGACACTCAAGTCTCCATGTTTACAAGATGGCTTAAACCCATTACAATCCTGCTAAGGACTTGTGACCCCTGACCTTTCCCCAAGTGGAAGCAGCCACTCAAGCAACAAGATTAGTTTGCTTGACTGCAGCCTGCACTACATGTTTCACATTGTCTTCCCAACTCTGATGGCAGGTTCTAAAACTGTCCCGTCAAAGTCCATCCTGTGAGTACAATAACAATGAAAGGGTCAAGAAAATAATTTTCGTGACCATATCATTAACAGTGTGTTACAAAGTGCACAAAAATGATAGGGTTCTTCCCCACTTGTGAAGTTGTTGGGAAGCACTTAACCATTCTATTAAGTACCATAATTTCAGTATCTATTTTCTCTCTTGTGCATTTTCTATTCTTTTGCTTCCAGCTTCAGCTCCAGAAAAAGCAAACTTCTTTCAGATTTCCCAGAGCCAACTGAAAGGCTTTCTTAGCTTAATAGCCTTCCAGCCAGTGAAGACAAGTTGTATTGTCTTGTTTGTCACACATATATTCAAATTTTGAAGTTATCAAGTAATGAGGCAAAGCACAGAAAACATAGTGGAGGGGAAATAAAGTTGGGATGGGGGAGAAAGAAATTGGAAGATTATTAATAGCTATCTTCCAGGTGCCAGAGCATTTTATGGTTCAATTAACTTAAGGAGAACTTTTGAATATTCAGCACTTTAAAAAGGCAATAAAACATTTAGTGGTAATTGAAAACTTGTCTGCCTCTGTGTGAACAACATAGATGGATTCCTAATCAGTTCCTAAACTCAATATTTTTAAAGTAGAACATACACTTTTTGTAAATTCATGTAAGGAAACAAAAATCTGTAGAAAGAAATGTAAGGATGTACCAAATAATTTTGATTATATTTCTGTCTGTGTTGTGGACTGAGTGCACAACCCCTTGCAAAGTCCATAAACATAAATTTTTGAAGTTTTGGCATAAGAATACACAGCAGCTCCAGTTGCACAAAAGTCACGATGCTCAAGAATTCTGAATTCTTGACTCTCCTTTGTTCTTTACAAGATCTGATACAGTCCAGCAATAAATGTCATAGAAAAGTCCTCATCCAGAAGAGGGTAAAATGCAGGACAAAAGCATTGCATTTTTAGGAGACAATTCTCTGCGATCAAGGTGAATATTCAGCCAATGTGAACAAAATTTGTCCTGAGCAAAGATGAAGCTAAAAAGAGAAACAGCAAAAAGAAAATAAAGAGGATGATTTTTGGAAGTAAACTAATTGCAAACGTTGACTAGATTAACTTCTGTCATTAATACACAAATGCTGCATAAAGAAAAGTTAATTCCTTCCATCAGGGTGGGGTGAGTGTGCGCAAATGAAATCACTCAGTAAGCCTGTACAGCACAAGCTACAGCAATTATAAATACCAACTGTAAATAAATAAGGGCTTTCCTATTTGCTTCATGATAATTATAGGTATTCAACTTAATATATATGTTGGCAGCATTAAGAAGTTTGATAAACTATGGCAGGCACAGTCTGGATGATGGAAGGACAACCTGAAATGTCAGAAGCCAGTGTGCTACATACTCCTGCAATTTAAATCACTGTGAAGTATCATGTTCACTGCTCTTACAAGTAATTTCATACATGCAATTTCTTGTCTTCAGCTTGATTTGTAAAGAAGTTCTGACATGAAAATTTGATTCTTTTAAATATGCTCTGCAACAGAAACAGATTTCCTCCCTGTCCTCCTTTTTGGGTTCTCATCATCATCCTGTATGCTAGAGATTTGCTGATAAGCAGTATATCTATTAAAAAGAAGGCTTGGAGAAAAAAATAAAGTTAACCTGAATTTCATTTACAAATATTCAATTCAAAACTCAAATTATTTTGAGATAAAAAGGGAACATTTCAAATACTGATTCTTTACAGAAGAGGATTTCAGACACCATAGTATTTTGCATTAAGAGGGTTTTTTAAATCATGTATTTCATTCATAATGTATTTTTTTTTTAAATTACTGAACTTATGAAGAAAAACAGTTAAATTGAGTAGTCAAAAATATTTTAAAGAATGAATTAACACTACATGTCTCATTTCAGGCATGAGGGAGGAACTGTTTTGGCTGATCCTGAAATGATCTTTTTTCTTTTCATTACTTTTCTGTTCTGCATTCAAATTGAATGTATTTCATTTTTCCTTTTCTACTATATTTAGCTTATCTGATTTTCCAAACTGCAGCAGGGGGAGCTACCCAGAGAATATTTATTTGAGCAAGCTATTAGGCAAAGAGAAGAAAACAGCAAAAAGCTGAAATAACACCAGACACAATGGAATTATGTTCTGTTATTCCTGACTAGGGATTTTAAAATTTCATATGAATACTTTTTTAAATGTAGCAATTATCTCTCTTAGATAACAATGGGAATGATAGACCTAAACAAACTTTGATATCATGTTGTATGTAAACATGATAGCAGATGCCCTTTACTTCAATCATCAGATTTCCTGGTCAGGAAGTGAGTGGTCCTATCACACTTCCCATGCAGATTTCCCGTACAAAAGAGTTTTAACAAGCTTGACATATCTTCAATGCACTGAACTCACTGTGCACACATGGTAAAGCTGATTTGCACACATACACAATCAGAAATTATTTTCAGAAATAGTGGCAGACTATTATATAAGAAACCCAGGCACCTGGTAGTGTTGCTTATGAATTGCACCTTTAGCAGGATTTATTAAGAGTCATCCAGAATGAGTGTGGTATACAAATTCTACATCACCAGTTAATTAGAACCAAAGTCATACTATTCGTTTTAATTACTGAACCATAATACCATGAGCAAATCAAGTTAAAGGACTGCTTGAAAGAAAGGCTGGAATGGTTAATAGATCTGATATAAAATATGGTTCTATATAGTCAGGGTAGCTGAAGAACATTAAAAGTACTAAATCCAGGCAAAAGGGACTCTGAAAGCAAATTCTGAGTTGTGCATTTAATATAAAAAAAGCAGGAAAGGGAATGTGAGGTTTTTATGAGAGAACAATGATAGAAATTTGTAAATTATATAAGGCTAAAGACCAATTCTACTATCCCCAAAAGCTGAGATTAGCATAACACACTAGGTTGTAACTTCAATCTGAGAATAAAAACTCAGAAAGAAACTGTTGAAAAATACAGAATAAGCCATCAACAAACCAATAGGAATCTGCGAAGTAGAGAAAGTCACACAGTTCCAACTGTAATTTACACAGAATAGATTACAACCTGTCATCATAGAGAATGTATAATGATGCAAGAAAAACACCTAGACAGAAAATTTGTGAAGTCCAGAAGTCAAAGTTCACACAAACAGCACATGGAACTACACATGCTGTGACAATGCCAACAAAACCAATGCTTTTCTGTACAAAAGCAGACAACCCACTCACCTTGTGCTTGAAAAACATTACTCCCACCCCAATCACTTAGACATAAGAGCCCTAAGCCAGCATGTGTCATCAAACCTCTTCTCATTGATCTTCCAAGGAATATCTACCTCCTCCTCTAAATCTGTTTTCTCATCTTTATCTCATTGTTGCCGACAGTCACACACAAAAATATATCTTGTCTACTTCATGAATCTCAATCATTTTATGGTAAATACGCTGTGTTTAATTTTCTCTTGAATTGCATTTTTTCAGTAATTTCTACTAACACAATTCCCCACAAATAGGATTTTTTTTGTATAGTTTATCTTGATAGTTGTTAAATGCACAGCAACCAATAGCCTGTCAGCCAAATACACAAGATACCGTTTATTGTGTTTATGGTTAAAACTAGGAAACAAAAATCTATTTTGTAATAGGTTATTATCAAGCTTACCACCTTTATAAAAAAAGTGAGATCTCAACTTCAGTGTATGCTCAAAAACATTGAGAGAAGTCATGGAAACCAATCAACTTGACAGACCAAGAAGAATTGCACAATTTGAAAAATACTGCACTATAGCTTAGTACTGACCATGCTTTTAAAAAAAAAAAAAATCACAAAACCAACTATGTTGTACAGATATCCAACAGAAAGGTAAATTAAAACTTTGGGAGTGGAGTACATATGGAAAGAGCTCTCTCCCTCCAGCAAGGGCACAACACATCATTGAATGCTCTCTGGACATGGCAAAAAGTCCTTTTCTGGGGCTCTCCACAAATACCTTATCTACTTGACCCCACGAGAGATGAAGATCTTAAAGTGAAACACTTTTGCTTAAAATTTCTTTACATAAAAACATTGTTTTAAAACATTCTAGCAGTCTGTGCTTTTTCAAGGTTGACTTCCAAACCAAAACGGAAAACAAGCAGCAAATTTTCTAGGTGGTACTAAGCACTTAAGAAGAAACACATTATTGCTTTTTTCTAGATTTGAAACAATTCAGTAACTGAGATTCTGATACTCTCAATGTCTACGGGTAAGTCCCTTGGCCACACAAAGCACAACTTGTTTAGCAGGGAAAACGCAAGACCCCTAGTATTAAACCCATTGTATGATACACAAATATATGTCATATATGCAGTGTGATATATATGTGACACCAGTGGCATTTTGTACCTTACAGTGCAAACAATATTATGACCATTCAACTTATTCAAGATCAACCAAATGCAAAGAGAGCAGCAAACTCCTAATAAATTGCTTTACAGGCAATTGTCCTTAGATGTTTGCAGTACATGGCCTATGATAAAACTCATTAATTCCATTCAGTGAAGATATGCTTTGTGAAACAAGGACACACCAATGTCAGAAAATCCCCAAGAAAAAGCCTGTTAAAATGCAGCTTCTAACACACTTTTCTAAAGTAAATAGCTAGCAGAAGATAAGTCTCTGAAGGGATGAGCACTGTGGCAAGACTCAGAGAAATGTGACATTTGAATGTCTTCTCAAACTTCATTCAGACTATGCAAACCGCTTCTATTTAAACAGTTTGTTCCAAAGTGAACCACACCATAGACAAGGTGCCTAGCAAACAAGAGCTTCCATTTTCTTTGCCTACAATTAATTAGATTTTAGTAGCAAAAAAATTACAGTGAGTGCTTTCAAAATTCAGAGAACTTGCATTAATCATGGAGTTCTGAAGGAAAGATATGAAAGGAAAAAGAAAATTTCTCTCTTAAAAGATTCATGGGCTGTTTTTTTCCAAATGGAAATCTAGTTTAGAGCACAGGTCTATAAGCAGTTGCATTGCTCAGCTGCGTATAATAACCTGGACTGGTTGGTAAAGAGAATTAAGAGCTTGAGGCATGTCAGGATTACACATTAGTACCAATAAACTAGTGTGAGCTAAAAAATAACTTTTCTAACTGAACATAGACTCTGATAGCAATAAATTCTGCCCAACTCATTTTTACTTGTAGTTTGAGAGCCGCCCAAATCAGAACTGTAACACCCTGATATTTTAGTTGTTGGTGAAGAGTGCTCACTGTAAGTCCAAGACTTTTCCGTTTCCCAGGATCTGTCAGTGAAGAGGTGTGCAAGAAACTGGGAGGGAGCACAGACAGGAAAGATAACTCAAACCACCGAAATGGATATGCCATAACATAAAACTTCATGTTCAGTATATAAAGTTAGGGGAGTTGGCCAGGAGGGGCTGATAGCTGCTCAGGGACAAGCTGGGCATCAGTCAGTGGGTGGTGAGCAAATCTATTGTGCTTCACTTGTCTTTCTTGAGTTTTATCTCACTCTCTCTTTTTGTTGTCTCTCTTTTCATTCTAAGTATTAATATTATTATATTTCATATTCCAATTATTAAAATGCTTCTTGTTTTACCTTTTAGAAATTCTTCTCCCTATCTCACTGCAGGATTGGGTGTCAGCAAGCAGGCAACAAATAAAGATTTGATTAGTTGATGGGGGCCCATCCCATATGGCTGAATAAAAGATTAAAAGACATTCACACACACTGGAACTCAACTAAATACATTAGAATTTATTTACTAGAAATGCAATGCTTTTATATCTGCTTTGGAAATATTATGATAGAATCATAGAAAGGTTTTGGTTAGAAGGAACCTTTAATGATCATCTAGCCCATTCCCCTGGAAACCCAATAGCAAAAAATGTTTGGTACTGCCTTTGTCTAAAGAGAGAACACCATGGTCAATGCAATGCCTTTAATCAGGATTATGAAAAACAAACTCACAAAAATATAAATTACTTACTATGTTTTTTCATTTCCTGAGTTTTCTCTTTTTCAAAAGGTTGAAGGTGGATTTATATACATCATTTATTGTTCACAAAACTTGCTTCCAGTTTGTTAGGATAAACCACAAGCAGCTGTATGATACTGTATAACGAGGCCTGTCCAATGACCGACAGCTAAAAATTAGCTAATAGAAAATTAGTTAAGTGAACCGTTATTCAGTCTGTCTCATCATTCATTAAGCTAAGACAGAATGTACTGCTAAGCAGCTTTTTTTCCCCCTCTAGTAATATGAATAGTGGCACAATATTTAACTCTTCATTAGCCCAATACTGTATGTCTGTATTACTGTCTACGGCATAAATCAGATTTTCCACACTAAATGTTTATGGTTTGATTTTGGGTTTTTTTGAGAAAAAGAAAAAAATGGTAGAAAAATTTTAGACAGCAGCTTTAGTACCAGAAAAAAAATTAACCTTAAATTAAGTTCTGAAATCCATAATTAAGGTACCTAAAAAACACCTGAGTTTCATAATAATGAGGGGTATTAAGTCTATAGTAGTACAATTAAGAAGTTTCAAAATGCCAGGCCAATTACATACCTGTCCAAAAATTAGGTAACTATTTTTAAAATCTTTGTCACATCGCAATAGCATTAATTATCATCCACATGCACAAATATTCTTCATTAAACTAGAAACTGGATTAACCATATTTGCCCAACAATAGTCATCTGTGCAAAGGAAAATGAATACAAAGCCTATGTTAGCATCTGAACACATGGAAGAACACAAACTACATGGATGTATAGTCTACTGTCAATATCCATCTTCACTGAAGATGTGAGAAGAAACAAACAAATAGCAGTTTAAGGTGCTGTCAACTACAGTCCCATACACTCCATACACAGGTTTGAAGGTGGAGGCAATATATTTTTGCTCTATGGTAAAATTTCAAAGAGGGAACAGACCTTACCAATTACCCGTTATGTCTAGATGAAACAAACATTATTCACACAGCCACCCTAAATTTCAAGTTTCAGAATAATAATATCTAAGAGGTACTTATTTTTATTAATGAGAACTTTCTAACAGGCAAGATGGACAGAAACTGAAGCCCAGGCTGGCAGACACCCAGACTGGACAGGTGTCCAGTCACCAAACTGCTCAAGGGGCTGTTCTTTTATCTAAATATTTTGAGATATTGCTGGCACTAAAAATAGTCTTAAATGGTGGGAAGTGCAAAGTTTTTGAGATTTTTTTTTTTTTTATTACTGCATCTTAACATTTTCATCTAAGCAGAATTAAAATGTACTATATGATCCTGTTTTTCCAGCTACATACTTGTCCTATATCAAAAAAGTATAGTGTAAGTCTTGGTTTTAAATCATTAATATTACTGGGTAGTCTCCCCTCTATTTTCTTTTTCATTCAGGTCTAACCCTTCCGGCCCTATCTCTAAGATACCATCAACAAGTTTTGCTATGAGTTCATCATATTCCCAGTACAGTCCTCCTCAGTTTGCCTGCATCTCTCTGCTGCACTGCCAACATGGGGATATAGTACGCCATAAGCCCTCACTCTCATCACTGCCAGATGAAGCCAAATAACTCCATAATTTGTCCATAAACAGCAGGAGATTTGACTATCCTGTGACAGCAAAATATTTCTTGTTTATCTACAGAACTCTATCTCCTTTAACTCTGTGCTTCTAAATGCTGCACTGCCTAATCAATTATATATTTTGCACCTAGGTGCATTTTTTCCTTTACTTGTAGCACTTTTGATTTATCTCCACAGAATTTTGTATGTTTTCTTTTTAGGTCATTTCTCCCCATAAGTATTGCAAAAATGTTACATTCAAATACTGTCTTCCCAGGCATTCCTCCCAAGACGATGTCATATACAAATATACTTATTATTACTTCACACAGTTCATTTTTAATGAAAATACCAAATCAAAGCAATAAAAACCCCCTCCTCTTCTTTAATTACCAGTAATATATTTTTCACCACCATAGTGACTAGGCACAAAGGATAGAGGTCAGGGTCTCGCTGTGCTAAACACTATGCAACAAACCAGTAGTCCTTGGAATAAAGCATTTTGAAACAGATATATACCAATACAACAAATGGATACAGATTGACAACCAAAAAAAAAAATTTGAAAGTACATTTAATTTTTTTTTTCTCTTTTGATACATCACTAGTTTGATATAACAGAATTCACACATACAGAACACAAACCCAAGAGAATCCATTGTGTGAACTTGCAGCACATGTGTTGCCACACTGCATTGGCCTACATACACTCTTCTTTTTGTGGAAAAATTTCTAAGGCAATCTGTCTTATATTTGTAAATGAGGAATTCAGTTGGGAGACTAAGACTAGGCAGTTATTTAACAGAAATAAAAACACATTCTGTGTGATGGAGGGCACAAATATGCTAACATAGAGACACCTGAGTCTGTGAGGCACGACATCACACTAATGGACAAATAGTGCATAATGTGCTATCTTGTAAGCAGGCTACACAGCTTTTGGCCTGGCCAGTTCAAACTTGCCATAGTAACACTGTTGTTCATAACACCAGAAATATCTGAGAAAAGTTTGTGTACATGGTGATGATGATGTTTATATATACACCCAAGTAATATTTTGATTTCCAACACAGAAACTGCTGCTGTATGGAGGAGTACCATCAGAACAGCGAGAAATGATTCAGAGTACCTGAGTGTACATATTTCAGCTATGCACAAGATTGGGACAAAACAGCAGGTTTCATAGATTCAAAAGAAAGAATCTACTTCATCACCTTTTAGGCTTATATGATGGAAAAAAAGGTGGGTTTTTTTCCTTTTGTGGGGAAACCCCACCCCCACACTCCCCCATTAAAAGTCCATTGCTATTTGACAATTAAAGCCTATGATCACAATGCTTAACACTATGGATTAGGGGTTTATTTCTTGGAGTTGGGGGGGGGAGTGTTTTTGTTGTTTATTGTTTGGGTATTTTTTCCTGTTTGTTTGTGGCATTGGGTTATTTTGCTTGGATTTTTAAGTATTCACAGTGATGACTCAAAAGGAAGAGTGGAAACACCCAGCAGTACAGAATAGTTGAGGCTGGAAATCACCATTGGAGATCATCTAAATTCAACTGCCCTGCTCAAGGGAGGGCCACATGGAGCAGGTTGTCCAGGACCACATCCAGGTGGTCTACTATCTCCATGGACACTGTGCAACCTCTCTGGGTAACATGGTGTGGAGTCAACCACCTCCCAGCTAAAAGGTTTTTCTTTTGCAAAACTAGAAATTCCAGGTTTTCATATATGTGTCTATTTCCTCTTGTTCTTCCACTGGGCACCACCTGCAAGAGTCTGATTCACCTTCTTTTTCCCCTGCATCAACTGTTTGCACATATTATTAAGATGCCACTGTTAAGAAACGTGACAATTTTGTGACTGAGGGCAGGAGTGAATTGCAGAAAAAGTACAGCCCAGCAGGCTTATTAAAACAAACAAACAAACAAACAAAAATTGTCCTCATACTGATGTTGTATTCCCAATTCCACATTATAAAATTGATTTCAGTAAATAAAAAGTTTACTATTTGACATTGTGTTTGGTGCTTACTAAACTAAGCTCTTCCTGCAAAGGTCTTTCTGGATAAAAAGCTGGGGTTATATTTGAGTTGTTTGTG
The DNA here is from genome assembly GCA_013396755.1 of Sclerurus mexicanus. Taxonomy (NCBI): domain Eukaryota; kingdom Metazoa; phylum Chordata; class Aves; order Passeriformes; family Furnariidae; genus Sclerurus; species Sclerurus mexicanus. Next base: position 297,095 of record VWZF01006904.1, read on the forward strand.
TGTTGGTGTTTTGGTTTTTGCTAATTGGTTTTTGGTGTGTTTTTTTGTTGTTGTTGTTTTGGTTTTTGGGGGTTGTTTTTTTTTTGTTTGGGGGTTTTTGTTTGGTTTTGTGGGGGGCTTTTTGGTGAGATTGCTTTTTGGGTTTTTTTGGTTTTTTTTTTGTTTGTGCTCATTTGAGCTTTATATGATAGAAACACTGGAGGAGGATTAAAAAAAAAAAATGTAAGTTTTTCCCCATATTACCAAGTACATCCACATGAAGCAATTTTAACAGGTCTTTATGACTTGGGGATTTCTGTGATAGATCTCTATCACCTGAAATGAAAGAGGTAACATCCAGCTAGGTTGTGTCACTAGGTCATGTGGCACCGACCCCTTCTCACCCAGCAATGTGTGAATGATCCAGATGCAGTGGGTAGGCACATGGAAATTACACACTGCAAAATTAACCATTTTAGATACTAAAATACACAAATGAGATCCTGTTCCTTCATCCAATACCTCTAATAATCACTCATGCTTCGAGAGATGATCCCAGCATGACACCTAGTGGCAGCAGCGTTTTTAACCCTGTCAGTGCCTTTTCAGAAGGTTACTTAGCCTTTTCAAGATTCACAGCTATTTTTAAGTTTGTTCTAACGTACCTCCAACATCTTGAATTCAAAAAAGAAGTAAAAGCCTGAGTATTATCAAAATCATTGAACTACCTTGTTTTCTTCCCTCTTAGACAGAATTGAGACATATCAGAAACCTTTCTAAAATACTAATAACTGGTGACAATCAAAGATCCAGTTACTATTTAATTCTTCATAACTTTTCAAAATCTGCTTCTGAACACATTCTCAGTAACAGAAATTGCTCAACTAAATAGTCTTAATGAGGCTGTAATACTCTCTTCATGCTGAAGTTTAATAGTACATACAGATTTTCTAAATACTTCTTTGCTTCCATAACTTAAAATGAAAACAATGAAAATATTTTGGCAACCAATTCCCACTGTCCCTTTAAGTCAGAAGATCCTGACATGCAGCCTGAAATACAGCACACAGATATATGTGTGTAAACTATAATTCATATAGATGGGTGTTACAGGTGTTACCTCTAGCATATATGTTAAAGAGATTAGTGATAATGGCCAGATTATCCTCACACACTCTCAAGGTTGCAACTTTTTAAACAACAATAATAATATTGCCTTGTGTGGTCCAATATCTGTTCTGTTCCGCAACTAGTGTTTTGATATTCATTTTTAGTCCTGTCATTGAAAAATAATTCATAGAATTAATATGATGGTGCTCATCTCTAAGATTAATACAAATTCAGAATGACCACAAATGATAAGAAGAGAAAGAAAGTTTGTACCCAAGAATGTCAGGCTATTATTATTTGACATGAAGTATTATTGTGTTGTCTATTGTACTGGATTTGCACAGCAAGGTTTTGGTAATGAGGGGGCTACAGGAGTGGCTTCTTTGAGAAGCTGCCAAAAGCTTCCCTCATGTCTGACAGAGTCAACTGCAGCCGGCTTCAGGCCCACAGCTGGCCAAGTCAGAGTCCACCAGGAATGCTGGTAGCACCACTGTGACATATTTAAAGAAGGAGGGCTGGCAAAAACAGCAGCGTAGAGAGAAGTGAAACCATGTGAGACAAAGAGCTCTGCAGACACCCAGGGCAGTGAATAAGGACGGATAGGAGGCATTCCAAGTGCTGGAGCAGAGATTCCCCTGAAGCCCCTGGTTCATCACACTGTGCCCCAGCAGCCCCTTTTAACAGGTTTAACAGGTTAACAGTGAAGTGGGTGAATGCCCAAAGGAGGCTGTGAGAAGCTTGTGCTGGAGCAGGCTCCTGGCAGGACTTGTGACCTGTGGGGGACCCATGTCAGAGCAGCCTGTTCCTGAAGGATTGAAGGATACCTGTAGAAGGGATTATGAAAAACTGCAGCCTGTGGGAAGGATTCATGTTGGAGAAGTTCATGGAGGACTGCCTCTTGAGCGGGAGACCTCAGACTGCAGCAGGAGAAGAGTGTGAGGAGTCCTTCCTTTGAGGAGGAAAGAGAAGCAGAGAATGTGTGCTAAACTGATCACAGTCCTCATTCCCTGTCTCCCTATACTCTGAGGGGGAGGAGCTGGAGAATCTGAGAATAAAGTTAGGCCCAGGAACAAAGGATGGGTGGGGGGAAGGTGTTTTAGAATTTGATTTTATTTCTCATTACCTCACTTTGAATTTGATTTGCAATAACTTCAATTCACTTCCCCAAGTCAAGTCTGTTCTGGCTGTGATGATAATTTGGCCATGATCTCTCCCTGTTCTTATCTCAACCTATTTATTTCATTATATTTTCTCTTCCTTGTGCAGATGAAGACAGGAGTGATAGAACAGCTTTGAGGGCACCTGGTGTCCAGCCAGTGTTAATGACCCACACCTGTAATAGAAGCAATATTGCTTCTATCGTCTATGTGGACAAGCAAAAGGCTATTGTAGAGACAAAATAAATTTTAAAAACCCCTCACAAAAAAAAATAAAAATAATCACAGTAGCACTAAAGTGAGACTCATTAATTTCATTAAATTTCCAGGTAAGATACCTCATAATATCACTATCTCTACATCAGGCCAGGACTTAGTACAGAAAAACAATTTCAAACAACACATTTTCAGATTTGGGGAAATGCATTTTTAGATTGCAGTTATGTCCTTGAGGCTTAATGTTCCTTATTAATATATGCAAATATGTTTACAGAGCAGAAAGAAAGAATAAACTAATAATATTTCTTTAAAAAACAGCACTTATCAACGCCCAAAACACTAAATCCATAAAATAAACTAAGTGGTCTTTTATTTCTTGTTTTAGGGGCTGGGAGGGGGGGAGAAGTAATGTGTGTATGTGAAGGGGTGGGGAGGGGATTTTTTTTAATTCAAATATTAGAATTACAAATATCTTAAAAATATCTGCACAAAATTGTGCACATCAGCCTTTTTTATCCTAATTTGTGACATGCAGGAGTAACTGATTCAGAAGAAACCTGTGCTTCATCAGACTGGTTGCATTCTGGAGTTTATGTGGCTTCATTGCCTAGGTAGTGAGGGATACCTTTCTACGGTCTTCAAGAAAGCCTTAAAAAAAAGCAAGAATATAGTTGATTTGCTAATGGTCTTTTCATGTACAAAATCAGAAAATACTTGATATTATAAAGACTTTTCAGTCTGACAAAGAAATGCATAAAAAACCTCTACAGCTGGAAGCAGTAGTCAGTAAAATTCTAACCTTAAAAAAAGCAACCACAAATTGACGGTAGCAGCAAGTGAAACTATAGTGAGATGGATTACTGGGGAAACAACAGATCTTTCACAATGAGTCTTTAAAGGAAGATTGGCTGTCTTTCTAAATAAGTTGCTACAAATGTTGGGCATACAAATTGAAATCACTCAGAACTTCTATGAACTACAAAGAGGATACATATTAAAAAGGTTTTTTAATCATGAGAGAAATTATATTCTAGAACAGACTTCCAGCAGGAGGACTGATGGCTACCCTTCTTTATTTGATACAGATATGAAAATTATTTTCAAACAGGCTTGTAATTCAAGAGCAAGACTTGACCTTCCTGACTCCAAGGATCCCCTTCTTGTCATATACCTTCTTGTCATTTATTAATTTCCTGTTCTTGAGAAATTACAAAATCCAGTAATTATTAGGAAAGAATAATTTTGCTATTGTTATGGATATTGAAAAAATGTCAAGAGGCTCAAACAAGTATCAAAACCCCAAGAGTGAAATACTCTTCTACAAGTAGAATATGCTTTGAAAAATATGGACTATAAAAAAAAAAAAAATCAGCAGTAACTGAGAGAAAGGAAACAAGCGATTACACAACAGCAATGAAAATCTTTTGCTTCAGGTCCCACATAAAGAATATGAGAACAGCTATATGTACCCCTTGTCCTGTCTCTGAACGGTGACCAAATACTGAAACAAAACCACACACCAAAAAACTGAATGACTCTTCCCCTGAATGCTCATTGCGTCCAACACAGAAAAGGGAAGTTAGAAGCAGAAGCCAGACCTTTTCATTTTTTATCCAACTTTTAAAGACCAAAATCTGCATGGTACACAATGGGTTGTTTGGGATTTTTTTTCACAAAAGGACAAGTGTGTATCTGTAGGAAAAGTCTATGTAGAATATTTTAATTCTGGTAAGACAAAAATGTTGAAATGGGATAACTAATAAAACAGTAATCTTAAAGAAATTGGCTATTAACACCATTTAAGACTATTTTTTGTTCAATACTTGAGCTAGTTAAGTCTCTAATAAGCTCACCTAATTTCCCTAATTGCCTATTTTTAAATTATAATTTTAGCAAACTGCTGAGCTGTCAAAAAGATACTTATTCAGATCAAATCCTTTTACTGCAAGTTAATGCCAAATGATTTTACCATCTGGACATTTACCTCTATCAAATGAGTTACCATCACCAAAATACTTAATTGGTGTCACATGAATTTCTTGAGGAGAAAAATAAATAAAAGCCATTGTTTCACAAGTCTCTAAGCAAGATATGAGCAGTAAGTCCCATTTTCAGAAGGCACTGTTCATCTAAGTGAAGCTTAAAAACGTAGGCACATAGCTTAAGTATGATAAGCTTAATGAACTACCACTTTTAAATTGTGTCACAGTAATTAATAAAACTCATGTTCTTAAAACAGACCAACAGACTTCTCTCCAAGCTACCTGGACTCACAATAGACTTTGTGAAGATTCCACTAGCCTTCCTTACCATTAGTCAGAACTTAGCAGCTTCAAAACTCAGCCAGTTAACTACAACAGGAAAACATTTTAACTGCTTCACATACATAACACCCCAAAACAAATTACTGCATTATTTAAGCTAAAATTACTGACTTTCAGTTCAGTGGATAAGAAACCCTCCCCTTGTTCTGCTGACTGTGACTTTGAGGTGCAGCATCCATCAGAATTTCAGAACAGACAGGGTGGGGCCCTAACAGCACCTTCTCCAGCTGTGGTAGAGTGAACCTATACCAAAACAACTGGCTTCCCCCAGCACTGGCAAAACTTCTTCAATTAACTAACATATCAAAATGTATTTTAGGTGCCAAAGAATATGATCTTTCATTTTCAACTCAAGAACTCAATAAAAAGAAAATCAATTTTGTTTACTTTTATATATTTCATGGATACCATCCAGAGGCAAGTGTAAAAAAGTTTAAGAGACAAATGAATTACTTCAGTATACTTAATATGGGCATAACACTGTTCAATTTTCATGCTTCACAGCAGAAACTAAACACGGGCTACAGAAACTAAATACTGGCCAAGATCAATAACTCCATAGCTTAGAGTTGTCTGTACATTTTGAAAACCACCATTGTTTGGCCTCAAGACACAATAGGCAGGTGTGTCACCAGTCTGACAAAATAGGGTAGCTCCTAGATATGCTCCTAACTTACATCTAGCTGAATGACCATACACAGGAGGAGACTTGCCATTGTTTCTTTCTCCCACTTACTCAGGGCGGAGTGGAACTGGGGGAGAAGGAGTTATTGATGAGGTGTTTTTGAGGCAAGCTTGTTTCAATCAAATTTCACTGTAACTACTGTTGTTACCTTAGTTAGAGCTTCAGTAGACAGACACTGATGATTTAATTTAGGAGTGACCTTTCAGATCATGGAAGAGGACACTTTGAGCACAGTGACAAAAGAAGATTGAATTGTTATAGCCTCGGTAAAACTGGCTTCAAGACAAAAGGGTCGTCACCAAATCCCACTGAGGTGACTTTGGACAAGTACATGTTACCACACAGTAAAAGCAGGTCTGGATAATTTGATGTGACATTGTAAAAGTCACCTATTAAAGTTCTGTATGTTCTACAATACGTGGCTGTTACCAGTAACAGCCAAGCTTAGCAAACACTGTTAAAAGCTAGACTGGTATCTTCTGTATTCATAGACAGCAACAACGAAATTACCATTTTTTTAAAGCATTTTCATTGCTCATGTAAAGCACTGAGACAACATTAAAGACAAAAGCTTAATAGAATTAGTTATTAATAATAACATATAAACATTTTGAAGTCAACCTTCTAATCTATGTAATATAGTAGTCACTGATAGATAGGACTGCAGTAATTAGCATCTTTAATGAGATTATTTTTCTGACTTGCAAAAATAGATATACATTAAACACTCCAAAGGTGAATTCTGTTTCACTATGGTCATCTGCTCAGAGCAGGAGGTTTATTAAGTTTGAATAGCATATGCTGTGAAGATGTGGTAGGGTAAAACTTGTGTTAAAAAGTTCAGATATGACAATGACAAAGTGGTGAATTACAGTGAGCATGAATATGAGAAACTTTGGCTAGTTGTAAAGTTTAATCATAAATTTCAAGATTATTGTCCTCTTTGGTTTTACTATCTGTTGGAAATAGAGAATATTACATATATTAAACGCAGAACTGGGACGACCTCAGAGCTGTAAAGAGATTAAAAACTCAGAGCTCATGAACAAGATACTGAAATCAATGGGATATCACACCCTTAGCAGTCCTTACTCAAAAGCTGACCTGAGGCCATGGTGAGTCTGTCTCTCCATGCTTCTAGTCTTGCCAGACAACTGGATCATGAGGCCCCAGAGTCAGGACTGCCAAAGGATTTGCTGCAAAGGTGGGATCAAGGATTCCTTCTTACAGGCTAGTTCTGAGATCTTTGGGTGTTCCCACCAGTGCAACAGTTCCCAGATCAGAAAAGCTTTGTTAATAAAAAATGAGAAAACACACATAATACTACAGTAGGGGATCTCCTTTATAGTTTTCTCACCACTAATGTCCTACTGTCCCAGAAATCCTAGTGTTGATCTGGGAGCTTAAAGGCCTTGAAAGACCATACATGGATTTCCAGGCTAAAGAGTCCTGATATCTCAGAAGTCTAAAGAATTTCTTTGTTTGGGGTTGAGTACTCCCCCAAACCCAGAAATACTAGTCTGGCACATTCCAGAATCAGAATCAGTTCAGGCAGCAGGGCTGTCTGCACCTTTTGACCCTGATGTTTACCAAGTGGGAAACAAACCAATGAGCTATCATAGCATAATTTTAATCATAAATTCAACAAAATCATTCCTATGATACATGAGTAGAATTCCCAACTCAATTGAATAAGAACAAAAAGAATATGGACAGGATACCTTTAGAGGGGAAGCTAAAGGAGTATCAATTTCCTGTCACTGCCTCAGAGACAAAATGCTCTGGAGATAAGTTGCAGGAATACTCACAGGGGGAATAGGGTCTGGAAGTAGTGCAGGACTATGAATGGGGACCTGGAAGCTACAGGGGTCAAGTCTAGAAGCAAAAGCCAACCTCACAGCCTATACAGAAACTACTTTGACAGAAGGTGACTTAAATTTTACTAGAAAGAAAAGGAAAGCAAACACCCAAGAAGATAAATGTCTTGGAATTTTGAAGACACAAAGGGAGTCCCTTGTGAAAATATTTAATTGTTATGTCCCTATGCTTAAATAAAGGACTTATAAAGGAAAAGATTAAATACTGAATGTGCCACATTACCTGGGAATGTCAGCCAGGACTATACTTTGAGTTTAATTTTAGCCTACCTGCACCATGGCCCACCAAGTGCCAGTGCTTTCTGTGCTTATAATCAGTCTGAAAGAACTATTTAACATCAGTGTTCAAAACAATAATATCCAGATTAAAATTCAGGTAATATTTTCATCCAAAAAGATCTGGTTCACACCACCATTCAACATTATACTACTGAATTTATTCTTTCACTGTTTTCTTTTCTGACAAGTATCTGCATGTCTGGATTCTAGTCAGAACTGTGTGGGTTTTCATAAAGGATTCATCACTATAGTAACCAAGCACAAGTCACCAAGTGTAAGGGGTTTTCTGTTTCCCTCTTTTGCTGTTTTTTATTTTTTGTGTGTGGTTTTGTGGGGTTTATTTTCTTTTTTTTTATTTTTTACCTTTTAAACTGACAGTGAAGTGGGACATAATGAGTTAGTTGAGATTCTCAGAAGCTTCCACAGAATTCCAGTGACATTTGGGTTTATAAGCCCTCCAGAATCCATCAACAATCCCTGCATAAACAGAATTATGTAGGAAGTCTCTGCAGTGCTTTAAGCCCATGACTACAATAGGAGTAAATGTTGTTCCTAATAATTTTATTAATAGGAAGCAGAGGATAGATGAAAGGTTGTATTCATGGGTTTTCTAGCCTCATATCGCAGATGAAAATGTGGATGATTTTGAGATAAGTCACAAAACACATCAAGAACCACTGATCACTGTTTAAACAGACAATAAAAAGCTTGAGTCAAACAATTTGAATAAAATCTAGGGATAAATATTGCCTGTCTTTTGTAATCAATTTGAGAAAACATTTTAAGCAAAACAGAATTTTTTCCCCTCACAAAAATATTCCTAAGTGCAATGCTCCTCAAAACATATACCTAACCAAGCCACTGAAAGCAGTATTCAAAAATTATATTAACGTAAAAATCATATCTGTATGTGCATATGCATGTATGTCTATAAATAAATTTGCATTAAAAGACTCATTAAGATCTCAGGCTGCTCTGCAAGTATCAACTGAAAGCAATTGCCTGTTTATTTTAATGTTACTATAGAAAACTTTTATTTAGTGTTTGTATTGATCTGTCAAATCACTGTTGTTCCTTATTTTGATTCTGTTGCTCCTAAAAAAAACCTACAGACATGGAAATCCCATAAACTTTTTGTACAATATAATGAACAAAGCTCTCGTGTCACTTAGTTGCTAATCTTCTAATTATATCCATTGCACTGAAGCACTGGAGCAAGTATCAAATGTGCAGCAACCAGACAGATTTTTAACTATTGTATGCAGGTCTAGGAACATTTGACATAATGTAGTCCAAGATTTGAATGACCAAAACTGTGTTTAACAAACAAACCCCCAAGTCTGAATCATTCAAATCAATTTCCAAAATGAAAAATAGCATAGATGAAATGGGTGCCTAATGATCAAATTTCAGTCAAAAACTATTATCAGCTAACATTATACATACACAGGTAGGGAAATGACATCTCAGCAATCATAATGAGTAAGTTTCATCTTGAATGAAGATTAAATTTAACCTACTCATATTTAACCTACTCATAAATTTAACCTACTCATTAAACACAACAGTTTAAAATACAAATGTCACAAACCGCTTAATCCTATTATACAATTTCCACTGTTTAAAAATCAGGTTGTTTTCCTCCTGCAACCTTATCGGCACAGAAAAGTAACAGGATAGGAACACTTGTACATTTATTTGTGCAGGCAAGTAAAACCAAGACAAAAAGACTGCATTAGTAGAAAGTATCAGAAATAGAGATAGAGTGGTTCAGGTTCAGTTAACCTAGTCCAGTACTTCATGAAGAACAAAACATTTTAGGAATCTCATTACTATTAGCTAATTCATAATAAAATTATTTTGCCAGATCTGATTGCTTCAAGCAAGCAGATTTTTTCATCTTGAAAAAAATCATCATACGCAACACCAGATCCTGCTTACGGGAATGAGATCTCAACTGGAATGACAAGATTCAGTAAAAACAGGCCATACACGGGTCTAATGAAGTGACAGCATGGCAGTACAGCTACCGTGCCGTTTGTTCACAGCCTACAGGTTTGCATTAAGGAGTTGCAGTAGACATGCAGAGATAGCGGCAGTCTCCTACATTCAGCTCAAGTACTTTTCTCTTAGTTCTCATGGATTTTTACAGAAGCTAGCAATATAAACTGTTACAAAATACTACTTATGGTCAGTTTCATCTCATGAATTATGTAATAAATAAATGGAAAATGAGTGAAAACTGCACTGTTATTGATTTATTAAAGTTGAGGATGGATTGAGCATTCTGCCTAATTCGACTTCTGTCTGTCACTAATTTGCCTTTACACTGAGCTCATTAGTTTGCATTTAATGAAAGTTTAAGTTGTATTTGGCTATGGCATATTTTCTAAAAGTGACAGAAATTACATGAAAAGACAAGAAAATACACCTTTCATGACATTTTACTTTAGCAGTTCATCATGCAAAAGAGTACCCTTTTATAATTTAAATTTAGCTGGCCTCAACTTTCTAGACTAATTATGTCCTTTTATCTCCATATAAAAGGAGAAAGCAGTTGCTCCCTTTCCCAGCTTGATTAGAAAGTCCTACAGTATTTTGTAACAACACCTTTCTAACCAAAGGGTAGTTCGGGATTAGTTTTTCCCCTCCCAGTAAAAGTTTCTGACTATCAACATACTGAGTCTACTAACGAAAAAGAGAGATACTAAAGACTCAAATATAACAAAATTACAAAAATAATGAAGGATGATGAAGGACTCAAAATACACCCAAATATCACATAGAAAATACTTGTTCAGCTGTCCAAGACCATAAACTACTAAGCAAATAAGCTCTTTTAGGAATGAGCCAGATGTAGAGGAAACTTACATGATATGGGCTCAGCCCTAAGAAATGTCCCTTAAAAGAGTGTTTGGAAAGTGAAAAATAAGCAGCATGTGAATAAGAAATTTCAGACCACATGAAGACATGAAAACAGAATAACCACTGCTTCTCTAGGAAGAAGACTGTATACTTGTTGAAATGCCTTGCAAGGAATGGATGAAACAAGCAGAGTTAAGAGTCTGCATTTAGTTCCCCAAAGGCAACAACTGGCTAACATGACATTGGCTGATTAAAATGGATTCTCTATTTTATGCATAGAGGTGCTACAGAAAGAGTAGATTGGGGTATTAGACTAATGGGGCAGAACAGCTATAGCTATGAAAAAACTGTACAGCTGAATTATCACCCCAAGGACCAACCCATAAAGATGAAGTGTTTGGTCACACTAAAAAGTCTGTATTCAGTCATAAGAGTTTACCACCTTTTATTTGTACAATATATGTCACCACTATTTGTGGAATTAAAAACAAACAAGCAGCTTCTTTTCCTTAGTAGTATCTTGGGAAAAGGAGCATCTTTACTCAGCATTAGGATATATAACAAGAAGAAATTAATGAAAATATTGACTGCATTAACAGCCATAGTGTTCTTGTAAATAAGGAGAATTGCACAAGAAAATCTTTCTTTCAAATATGGAAAATGTCAGATTAAACCCACCACTCCCTGAACAAGAACACCTAACTAATGAGGATAGATCTAATTTATGTCCACATTGACAGCTGTCTTAGAAGCAGATTCATAGATTCTCAATAATATTTTTTTTTAAATCAGTTTCCATAGCAACTGCCACCTCATAGTCCTGTCCCTAAGGCACAAAACATCTAATAAAGTAATAATAATAGCAACAATAACAACAACAATACTATCTACTTCTACAATGTCTATCAAGAGAATAGGTTAGATTTCTTCTGGGAAACAAGGTTGATTCTTGCAGTGGAGATTCAATCTATTGCAAACACATTATAATGTATTTTTTACTATTTATTTTGTTTTGTGAAACGGAAAACAGAAATACACAACTTTCTAGAAATTAAATCAGAGTGAACTGTCCTTTCATTCAAACCATATTCTGCTATGGTGGTAATGAATTTCAGAAAGGAAAGCAGAGAAACATATAAAAGAGGAAAAGGAAACACAGCAAAACCAATCAAATAAGCTATAATTTTAACTGGTTGGTCGGGTTCTGTCCATTATGAATTGATTTAGGCAGTCTTCCTGACAGGTGTTGAAAGAACTGGGAAAACCTGTTAACTTTTTGAGTAAGTGATGCCCACTATCAAGATCATTGACATCTATTATTTCTTTGGCAAGAGTGATAAAGGAGTGCAGTATTTTCTAGCTCTTAAAAAGTTCCAGGAGAGTTGTAAAAACAGATTCTTTGCCACAATTGCTTCAACAAAGCATGAGAATTTAACCAAGGAGTACTTATGGTAGAATGAAGCCTAGCAGAAATACTGTGGTATGATACCATAATAGTACCTCATACTCATATATCCTCTCTTTGTTCCCTCATGGATTATGCATGACATGTATATGCTTCATGATGACTGCAAAACTGCTGAAAACCTACAATTCCTCTCTCTCGGTAGATAGATTAAATGGAGATTCACAGATGTCCTATAATGTGCCTAGTAGGCAGATATTCTTGAGTTATTCCAGAGTGACAAAAAATATTTTCAAGTGCATTCTCAGGACAACATACAGACCAAAAAGATACTAATAATGAGAATAGGTACTTTTACACAAAGATTTGAATATCAAAATTCAGTAAACAATCTCCACACACACCCTCCATACTTTCTAACACAACGTAGCATAAGACAATGGATTCAAGTATCTGATAAGAAATATAGCTTGCCTTGAAGTGGCAGACTTAGACATTTAGGGTCACCACATTTTGAGTGTGTAAAAGGAGACTATTAAGTGTGTAAGTGACCTTAGTACTACACTGTACCAGCATTGCCTTTACCAGCACTGCTCATATTCAATGCAATCCAAAAGCAAGCTAAGAAGTAGCTTCATATCTCTGTAGACAGACATATATGGAAAACACACATATGGAGGTTTTCTCTCCTTACTAGCAAAGCATAACTGAAAAAACTAGTCAAAACAGTACAGCATGTGATACAAATGCCTAACTAACTTTCCACATATTCTAATCAGTTCACATAACAGTAACAATAAAATATAGCACTGTAAATTCCCTACTTAATCAGGTGCAGAGAAGAAAAGTAGAAGAGTAAAGAGAGCAGTGTTGAAGGGTGGCAGTGAGGGAGATGCAGTCTGAGGGAGTAAACTGGCAAACCCAAAACAGCACCCCTCTATGTGATTCCCTGCTCACTGTGTCCACTTAGAAATTCAGAGGATTAAATTTTCATGTGCAGGCAAGGAAGTAACAATAAACGGGCCACTACAGTGATCCTGTTCCTTAGGGAAGTGTGAGGATGTCTAAAACAGAATAGTTCAGGTGGCAGATTTACTGCATCAGTATGTTACTTGCTTTGAGGACACAGTTGTGTTTTATTTCAACAGGATGCAACTGTGGGTTTCTGACACTCAGTGCCATGCCAGGAGGCTAAGTCTAGACCACACATCTCAAGCACAACTACTTTCACAGAGCAGTAGGTAACTGTGCTGAGGTTCTGCATATCCTATTTCTTCTCTATCACTGACAACAACACATACACATGTTTACACACAGAGACACACAATATACATGAGCTTCATTTTAACATACACTTAAGTTGGTATTGGGGTAGTTGGTATTGATGTTGCAGATGTTCTCTCTGAGACTGCACTGGTTCCCTATGTTATGTCTATGCAAACTTAGCAATGTCATCTGTACAGTCTGAGAAAGTTTTGAAGTTACTAATACTTTCTTTTTCTTCTATCTCTCCTCCTTAATTACTGTGCAGGAAAGAAGAGAGAGATTACAAGAAACAGATTGTTTAAAGATTGACTTTCCAGACACTCTCCAGCCTTGCTATACAAGAGCACTAACAGTGTCTGGATACTGCCTGTTCCTTCTCTACCACTGACATACTATAAAAATTTGGGTAAGTCATTTACATTCTTGTGACTTCTATCATCTCCAAAACTCAATACTAAAGCTTACATTAATGTTCATAAATGCTAATCCTCCATATTAATATTAGCACTTGCATTAATACTAATATTTACACTTTTCTAATAAACTGATCTAAGGTGAAGATATTTTAGTTAATAATGATTAAGGCACAAGAAAATTTTGTTCTAAAATAGAGACAATTTCCAACAAACTGTCCCCAACAAATATGTCCCCCTTTTGTTATCTTTCTTGTACTTGAACAACAGCTTATTTCCTTAATAAAATAAACTTCAGTGTTTTTTTTTTGTTTGTTTTTTTTTTTAAATAGTTCAGGTACAGTAAGAGAACAATAAAATTAGTAACATGTAGTAGTGCCATTTAACATTGAAACAGCAACCCATTCCAAGATCACTGTTCTTATTTATTCTTGAATGGATTAATTATCTCAGTTGTCCCATCAGCTATGGCACAAGTTTATTGCTTTTAATGCAAAAAAGGCAGAAAAAATGTCCATGCAGTTCATGAGAGAGGCTGGATTTTATTTTAAAGCTTCTGCACAAGGAAATCCAAGTGCAAGGGCAGATTGGTGGCTGTTCTGTGTGCTATTTCAGCTAGAAAAGATGCATGGCAGCTATGCACAGCTACAGACCCGTGTGGTGCATGTTATCCTAATTGAACCAAGCATCTAGCCAAGCTCGCTGTGGCAGGCTGCCTAGCCGTGTGTGAGGCTTACTCCTGGCAGGAGACAAAGTGCTCTCACTCTCCGGCTCACCAGGCTGTGAGGGCACTGCTGCCACTGAGTGAGCTGGGGGAAAGCGGGGCGGAGCACTGAGGAGAGGGGGAGGAAGAGCAAAATTCCAGCTGCACTTGCTCACATAAGAGCTCCCTGTTAAAGAGCCTTGGAAACAGCCACAGCACCAAGTTCAGAGGAAGCCTGCACGGTGCCAAGTTGGCACCTGCTGGGGAGGAAAGAAAGCTGCTGGGGAAAAATAACTAGAAAGAAAAAAGAGTGGGGAAAAGTCACTGTAAAGATGTTAAATATTTAACATAAGTACGGAAAATGGACATGAAATGCTGCTTTTTCCCTAAAATTACAGTTTGGTTGGAAAACCTAAGTTAAATAAAAAAGTTGTGAAAAACATAGTCAATACTGTCTCAGATATTTGTCTTGCTGAAGTAGGCAAGTTGGGCAAAGCACAATTTGGTGGACTGCTATGCAAGGCAGATGGAAGGTTAAATGCAATTTTGAAAAGCCATGCAAAGATGAACATGGTGTTCTCCACTTCATAAAAGAAAGTAATTTCACTGGGAAATTTATCTTTTGGTATAGGTATAAAACAGAATTAAAACTCTTTCTATTTATTAAAATGTTTAAAAGGTCTTCCCTAGTGACCTAAACCAATTTAAGCACTGCAACTGCAATTTGCCTACCGAAAATTCAACAGTGATTACATGACTGTAGAGTACTTCTGGTCCTGCGGTCTCAGAGGTAACTCACATTATGAGAATTCTATCACAATGGTTTTTACACCAGTAGCCAAAAGCTTTATATTTATAATCACTAAAATTAAATACTCATGTACCTCCACATACTCACATACATTAAAATAAAAAGTAGCTTTAACAAGTATTTTTCCAGTAGTTACTTGAGCTAATTAAATACTACACACATCTTAAATAATGTAAACACCACACCACAATTATCAAAATTAACCACCTGTAACAAAACTACTCTAGGACAGAATAAGAGCAGAGTTTATACTAATGGGGTCAGCAGAAAATTCTGGTGTCAAGCTAGTCAATTCTGGTCTAAACCTTGGCAACCCCTAACAAAGGGGTTCTTAAGAACTACTGAAGCTGTATTCTAAGTATTTGGCAATCACTATAATTTAGCCATTAGATCATTTGGACATTTGTTAATTTGTTCTGTAGGGGTTTTTTAGCCAACCTTGAAGCCAAAGAGAAACTTCTGATCTGTGATGGATACAGACACAAAATACCGTTTTTAAGTAGAAAATGAAATATGTTCTTCTCTTGGTCATTTTATTCTTCCCCACAACGTCCTCTCAATTAGTTTGCTGGAGTTTTGTAAATATTCTTTCTGCTTGGAGGGTCACATTTTTTGTTACTGCTATGAACAAAATTCCTAATATAGATTAATGTAAAAAAGTATCAACTTGGGATAATGGAAAATATCTCTGAGGAGTTATTTAAAAATGGTATGAATCCTGTTATTACTCACTTTGAAACAAGACCATAACAGCCATTAAATGTCTCTCCAACAGAGATGCTTACGGTGACTGTGTATTTCCTCCTGACCTTGTAGCACGCACCAGTTAAGACAAAGAATAACTGCATTTAGCTGCAGGTGTTGAAAAACAGGTAGTACATTGTCCAGCATGGCTGGTGTTGGCCAGCAGCAAGCAAAGTGACTCTAGAGCAAGCAGTGTGAGTACACTGTGTACATTCAGTGCAACATTTTAAGTGAAATATAAATTAGAACTCTTCATAAACTCCTTTTTTTTTTTCATTTGATGCCCATACCAAGGACAGGAAAATAAGGGACAAAAAAATACCGGGTGGAAGCATGAGTAGCCTTTCCTTCCCTCCCCAATCAAGTAAAACACCTCACAGAAAAACTTCACGTCAAAAGAAGAAAGCAAACAGTCAGAATTTAAACTGCTGAATAAAACTTCATGTCAAAAGAAGAAAGCAAACAGAATTTAAACTGTCTGCTGAATTTGATCCAAGTTCACTGTTTTGCTCATGAAAACATTTTTCATCAAATTTCATATATTTCCCCCAATATTAAAGTCATTTAATTTCTCGACTTGGGTTGGAGTGCCTTGGTCTCTCCTTCTAGTTGGAGTCACAGCTCTGCATCATTAAATCAATTACATCCTATTAAGCCTGTGCTCTGCAGACATTCTTGTACAGTACATGTGATAAGAAACAGCAAAACAGAGACCAAGATTTAGATAAGATTTGCCTTATATAAGCTCAGACACTATCACTAATTGTAACTTTAGAAATACCAAAATGTTGTTTATAGGTTTTCTTGGTAGAAGATAGCAATATAAACTTAAAACCTCAAAATACACATTAAAAAAAAAAAGAAAGAAAAAAAAGAAAAAGCCCTAATATGCAGCTATGCCTGGTTTGAAGACAACAGGTGTTAAGGAAGTTGAAGAAATAATATCATAAATTATGGAGAAGAAGAAAGAAAAATATAAGATTAAATATGAGACAGTAACTCAAAATCATATAAGACAATATATTGAATAAATAGTCATTTACTTAAATTGATCTGTTAGCTTGTTTTCATTAAAATTTTTGGTAATTAATGCTCCTGCTGTAACTTGTGTGCAAATAATTTGATACAAATGAGTAACTGAAACGTGACTTTTATTTATCTCAGACCATTCACTTAGAAGAACCATTTCTCATCTCTTGCTGTAAGTGAGGCAACTGTTCCTCACCAGCCACAACACTGCCTTTCCCTCTGTTGTGAAGTTTTTATCTCTAAAATTTTGCACTATAGCTGAGATAATTCATAGGAAATTTTAATGGTATTGATTACAAGCTTTTGGAAGGGCATAGTATCAAATAAACTTCCTAATCATCATGTTAAAAACATGAAATTAGATTTATATTTGAAAAAATTGACACATTTACATGCACATGTTAATTTTTAGGAAACTGGATTTCAGTGTGCACTAATTAATTCTGCCATAACTGATTCTAAAATTTTAAAAATTCTGCTGTACCTTTAAGAAATGGAAATTGCTGTACCCTGTGCAGGTGCAACCCTACTCATCCACTTTATCCACACCACTTCAAGATGTGCTTTCCTATTCACTGATTCACTTGGAAAGCATTTTTTTTTCCCAGTTATTTTTTTCTAACTCATTAGTTCCTTGACCTAATTTACTCTGCAGCCAAAACAAGCAATTGAACTTGCATAAAAGGACAGTAAAGAGTAGAAAAAAGGAGGGGCTGGGGCCTAGGAAAAGGATCAGGGAAGCAGACATAAGCTTCAAGTAACTTGCTGGTAACTGTTGCCTGAGTATGCAGAAATCGATTAACTGAAGTATGAGTTGTTTTGAGCATTCAACTTCTTTTTCTTGTCACCAGAGAGACGTTATATCAGTGAAACAGAAACACCATGAAAAAATCATCTAATGAATCATGAGCATAATCTACTTTATAAAAAACTTTTGCCTAAGTGACAAAAAAGAAGAATCCACGTGACTTTTTATGTAAAAAGTGGCTATATCACAGCAGTAGTCTAGGGAGTATAAATAGCGTAGTGAAATGGCTGCTGCTGAGATAGAGGAACTAGTGGGAGAGGAGAAAGCATAACAGGAACTTGGTATTGTTCTCATTGCCCAAGCTATCCAGTAATTTCCTAGCAACAGTGTAAACCACTAGTTTGAAATGGCGGGAGGAAAGAGTGCCTTAGTTTTGTAGAAGGAAAGGAGGTGGGAAGAAAGAGACACTCCCTTCATTCAGGATTCCAGAATTACTTTGTAGGAAATGCACAATTCAAATTACTTGCATTTGAAGGTCAAACTTTGTGCCATGCACAAGCACAGTGAAATTCTAATTGTTCACGAAAGCCTTTCATTGTTTTAAACTATTAAAAAAGGCAAATTTAATATATCTGCTAAATTAAACCTGACGTGGTTTAAAAAATGGGAGCCAATCTGTTTTCAATTCTGCAATCATTCATTGCTCCTATTTTATTAAGCCAAAAGACAGAACAAGCTTAAAATGCATTAACTTAGTTAAACAAAGCCTGATTTTATGATGCAAATGTCAGTCTTCACAGTTCAGTAAGTTCTTTTAAATGTTATACGACTTGTCTACATTACCTCAGCTGACAGGTTTTTTTATAGCTTTTTCCAGTATGTATCAGGGTCCCTGATTCTACCACCCACAGCCATGCTGATCCAAACATTATCTGAAATTATGCATGTTTGTTTCACAAGCAGCTCCTACTCTGAAGGATGGCACATTGTAACCTTCATATTCAGAGCAGCTCACAGGAAACATCCTGCATAGCCCTCATTGACAGCATTTTCCTCGCATTTTAGGAAATACATACATACGTAGCAGGTACAACCAAGTATCTACGTTTTAAGTCATTATATGCCAACAACTCCCATGTATTTGTTTCCTATCTGGGAACTAAGGTACCATGAATTACATCACCTTCCTCCTCTTTATTAGCTGAGGTTCAAAAGAAAAAAAATCCCTCATACATAGTCTGGTGGTTTTTTTTTTACCAGCTCAAAACAAGCAAGATAATGAATTAATCAATGTTAGGTAGGAAAAAAAAAAATCTTTAAAGTACTAGGAGAATATATGTAAACAATGAAGAAATTAATTATTCAAAGGCAGTGAATCATATAAACCAAATACTGTATTTTAGAGACACTGTCACAGGAACTGAGTCATAAAAACTTCAGGCAGATATACAAATCCAGGTATTCATAAGGGAAATGAAACAACAGCCCAATTAAAATACTGATAATCCCTGTGGGAATGTATTTAAAGCAGCTAATTAACAGAATTCTTCCACGTTTCACCACACCAGATTTAAACCTTTAACACAGAGACACCTTATTCAGTAACAGAAGAATTCAATTAATGCAATTCATTTTTCTTTTGCTGCAAGAAAAGCAGAGGGATTTAACTGTGCTGTAACACAAATAATAAAAGAGAGGACTATACTAAATAATGTTAGCATGAAAGAAGACTCAAAATGCCTTAGTTATGCCATAGTCCAGCATAAGTAAACAGTGAATAGACTATTTTAAATCACACCACATAAATAAGCAATTTCTTTGAAGACTCAGTTTATAAAAACTAGGAATGTCTGATGTCCATCTGTCAAGAACAATTGACTCTCAGGCACATGAAGCAAAAGTAATATCTTGTGTTGAAACTATGCATTGAAGTATAAGGTAAATGGCCAATGCTGATATGTGCAGTTGTGAAATGGAAAAACAAGAGGACAATAGGAGAAGACACAAATTCCCAGTATTGTGCTTCTGGGAAAGGATTCTTCTTTTCCTCTCTCACACTAGTCATCGCAAGTCTTGCCCAAATCCCCTGATAAAATACTACTAAAATACAAAAATAATCAGGATACTCTATGTATTCGACTAAGCTGTACATGATTGCCACATGTGCATAGCTTTTCCACCAGAAATTGAAGGAATGGTTTTGGTAGAGTACAGAGACTGGTTTGAAGAGAAACCTTTCACATTGCAGTTCCCTCATCTATTTATTCATTCTGAGTTTGCAGTTTTAGAAAATTATCCATAATAATAACCTCCATCAATACTCTGTGGAGTGGAGCTATCTGTCACTACATGCAACTAAAGATGGAGTGCAAGATGGGCAATAACTTTATTATGATAGGGAATAAATATTAAATAAATTCTATAACAGCATCATTAAATAACCTTACAAGTATTTTAAACCTGAACACTGAAATAAAATAAAAATTATATGACTGCCAAGAAAGCACAAACTTCCATTACTTCTTCCCATTTGGTTGGCCTTTTCTCCTATGCAGGGAGCACAGTTACCATCAACACTTCTCATGAGACAATTCACAACAAAACCATTAATAACCAGGGATGGTTGTTAGCATATGGATAGGTAGATCTACTGCCACCATAACTTCTGTGCCTGCAACTCTTTATTTTATTTCCCTCCTGCAGTGAGCATGGACTAATGCAGACCTTAGCACAAGCACAGCCCTGCAGCAATGCCAGAGGAGTAGGCACAGGTGGGAGCTGGACATGCACTGCATCTGTGCAGCAGCCCTCGCACAGGGGATCCCCGCCAGCAAAACTGCATTGCAGCTGCCACTGCCAATTATGTCTGTTTCCCATAAGGGTGTAAACTCAAACCTGTTAGCAAAATTCTTCTCCTCAGTGAAATTAATCCCAGGTTTACCACATCTTTACATTTCAAACACATTTCCCTAAGCAATTGCTCCAATTCCATTTTTTCTTTTTTCTAAATTTACAGCCACCCAATCATAAAAACAAATGAAACTGAAGTGTTATATTTAATGTGAAAGTTTCTCACCTCAAAACATCAGCTAAGATTTCCAAATAATACAGCTATAATACAGGTTTATTAATTTTGAAGGTACAAAGTTATACAAAAATTATGTAATTAGCATGGTGCAGGAATTACTTGTTTTCAAGTCTTACTTCTCTTACTTTCTTTGGATAGTAATGTTCTAAATTATCCAGAAAGTCTAACAAAACAACAGAAAAGAGCAACAACAACAAAAACCCCAAACAGGTGAAAAGTAATAATTCCTATTCTGAGAAAATACAGCATTTCAAATTACATTTTCATTTTCCATCAGGATCACCATTTACATACAGACATGAGGTTTAAGTATGCCAGAAATGTCAGGACAAAGATTTTTGGATCAAAATAAAGACTTTCACATTCCCAAGCAACACCACCTCAGTCAGCCTGATTTCAGACTGTATGGAATCTGCCTGAGTCTCTGTAGTGCGCTCTGATTTCTCCCTGCCTGTTGGCCATCTTGCTTTTTAGCTGTTTGTGAAACAGTGGTTCATCCTAAGGTTTAATTGGCACACATAGTTCTGGCACGTATTTCTTCAAGCCATCATAGGTGTTTAGAGGAAAAAAATCAGTGAAGCAACCCAACTGATTCAAATTAAATTTAAGTGTTGTGATTCAGGTCTACTGTACTCATAATTGCTTTCACTTTTTCTCAATGCAGGAGAGAAGGAGGAGGAAAGGAAGTTTAGTAAGTTATTTCTAACATATATGGGAACAGAAGACATCAAATCACCGACTAAAGCTTTCATCTAGAAAAGCAATTCAACAACTTAATATTTTCATTCAATATTTGTGGAACCATAGATATCTTAGTAGGACTCTTGTGCAGCATCTGATACTCAAGTATGCTGTGATCAAAGCTGGATCCCTCCTGAAACATATCTTTTCATCAAAACATATTTTTGTCAAAAGGTGTGATCAGGCTTACAAAGGCAAGTGGTTAAGCTGAATATCATGTAGACATTCAAATTAGGTAAAGCTCTGCCTACATTTTTGGACATTTCATTTTTTACTCTTGAAGAACACAATAATTTACTGTTTCTTAGTTAGATCTTTTATCTAATGCATAAAACTGGGGCTTTTTGGGGGGGGGAGTAGAGTGGAGGCTAGCTGCAGCTGTTCACCTCACTAGTGTCACTGGAAAGCAACCCCATCTTCAACATAGAAAAGCTGATCAAGTATATTTAAATGCTAAGCAATTATCTATAATATTGTCATCAACCTTGAAATTTTGAAGCCATGGTTTTTAATTTTTCCAAACCACTCTAAGCAGATAAAACAGCCTGAATCTCTTATCATGAAAGAAACAGACTAAAAAGCACATAAAAAATTTTATTCTAATATATACCTAGCAGCTAAAAACCTCATCAAAGTGCACTAAGTTACATCAATGATACCCTACTAAAGAAGTGTTAGGATGGATAAAACAATGAATGTTGGAGTGAAGCAAAAAGCACAGACTGTTTATAGAGCTAAATCTAATACTAAGCAGTCTCGTATGTTTAAAGTAGTTTTCTTTCTGCTATGGCTAACTGAAATTACTGGTCTTCTTATACTGGTGGTTAAATAATAAATACAGCATTGTAGCAGGATAAGATAAAGTGGAAGCCCTAAGTGAACTGAATGTCTGTTTCCCTTAAAACATTTTACTCTACGTATTTGTCACTCAGACCTAAGTGACACAGCAAAGAAATTCCAGACATTTGCACAGGAAAAACACACTGCAATTTTGAAAAACTTCAGATATTCCCTCTGGGATGTGCCCACTGCACACACTCCACCAGCTTTCCGCTTTGACTGTTTTTTATCCCCTTATCTTAACATACAGTACTACTCTTAACAGCCCCTTTTTAAACTGTTTGCTAACAACATGTACTGACTGCCTATAGTACAGGCAGTGGGAGACATTGAGGTCAGCCAGTTCTTGTTATGCCAGTACCTAATGTGTACTAAACAGAGTTTGACTGGAACTGAAAATTTCTTATCACTACCACTGAGTTTGCAAATATATTGACTGCAGACAAAATAAGCTCTTATGACTTAGGGGCCTGTAAAAAAATGAGCTCTTGTGAGCTCATTTGCTGTATAGTCTCAGTTCTTCCTGATATACTGCTTCTTCCCTTAAATGACATCTTGCATAAACAAAGTGTTATATTCTTATTTGTGCCACAGAACTAGAGGTCAGCTGAAACATAGCTCCACCATCAATATCTGAAGCATAGAGACTTTCATGTGGCAATGTTTCAGTGTACTATCTCATAGCAAACATAAAAGGAACAACAGAAATATTTCTTAAAGAAGATTTTTATCTCCCAAGAAAGCTCATGCCCAACCAATGAAAAGTGTTGGAAGAAAGCAATCTGACAGCCACTGACTGCGTAACAAATATGCCAGTGCACTTGAGACACTGCTGTGAAAATCTTATGACGTTTATAAGGAAGGTTTTTAAATACACATGGAAAAACATTTAGCTGCTGTTTTTTCTGCCAATTTATTAGATGTGCTCATTAGTAGCAAGCTATAATAATTTAAGACATCTAAAATAGCTCACTTAAAGAGATTTCCCACAATTCCCTAAATATTCTGCATTAACATCTACCCATGAAGGTAACTTCACATACAAAATACCTATTCTGTCAAAAAGGATGGTTTACAGTTGATCAAGACTATCTCACATTGGCCTTTTTTGGACTTTTTAGCTTGCAGCAAGCATGGGTAGAGCCCTTCTCAAATCTTCATTCACGAAGCCTAGCCATGATGATGATGGTGAGTTTATCAAGACTACTATAAGCGTTGTCTACCTAAAGATTACAATCATTTTTCAAAGACACTCCAGATTGAATGATATAAGCACAGAATTACAGTTCAACTTTGTCTGAAAAGGTTGACAAAGGAGGAAGAAAGAGACTCAAGGTACTAAAAACACAGAAAGTAAAGCAAGGCATAGATGAAAAACAAAAAGATTCATTTGTAGGAGACATAAGGATCTTAAAATAGTTTAAATGCTTTGGGCATAAAACCTGAGCTGAACTTGTTTAGCCAGGCTAAAGGGAAACCGATCAGAAATTTAACACCAGCCTACAACTATTTCAATGGAAGTTAGAATTAGTGTCAGCCAGATGCTTTTCTCCATACTTCATGATGCTACAACTATAACCTGTGGCCATTGCTCACATTGTCTGATTAGACATTAGGGTAAAGTTAATCAGGAGGATGGGGCAGCCGAGGTACAGTTGCTGAAACCTCCACCCTCTGAGATTTGCACCATGGTAATAATACCGGTTCAGATTAGATTCAGAGAGATGCCAAAATTTCTAACATCTACAAAACACAAGCACAGGAATAGCAGAAAGCAAATATAGCTGATGTGTATATGTACAATGATATTAATATATACATTTAAAATTATAAAACATTATTTCCAGATGTAGGTAAGATAATATGGGTAACTTGAAAAATTACAGAAAGGTTTATGATAAGTCTGTTTAATATATACTTGCTGTCTTAAGCAAAACTGTTAGAAATTCTTAAAATTAATAAATTCAGTGTTCTTGAACTAGTCTCATTTTAGTACTTGATTTACTGACATCTAGGAAAAAAAAATATTTTAAAAACACTAAAATGCTTCTTGGATTCTCTGCTTCACCACATGTATGCAAGTAAATAACTCTCCGATCCCATTTTCATAAATATCTTTTTTTCTGGCAGTAAAAGGTATGTCCAAAGCAGAATTTCCAAAGACTATCTAAAGCATGAATTGAAGAAAGCTATGCAATATTACAACAAACTGTTCATCAGTAAGGAAATTATAGGGGGGAAATTACAGTGAAAATGTTCTAATTTTAAAGGACACCATAAAATATTTGCTGTTACAATAATAAGAATGACCTAACACTGGTATTGACCTAAGACAGTCGATTTCATTGCATTTAATGACCCCTTACACACAGTAGCCCAGACCTTTGCTCTATGCAATCAGATCTAACAGAGAGAAACATTCTACCTGTCACAGTGTTCAGAACTTGTTTGCTGTTCACTTACTGAAGTTTATTCTTAAAATTCAGCTTTCTTGCTAAGTATCCTTCATGAGACATCCCCAATCCCTGAATACGTACCAATTAAACAGGACTCTGAAAGACCACTATGACAATTTATTTTTCAGAGATGCTTGAAAGTTATTTAAAGAGACTAGCTTTATCTTGGCCACCATTAAGAGGTATATAAAAAAGTAACAAAATTAGTGCTGTGGACTAGCTTAATTTTAATTACTGTTAACTCCTAGCAAACTTTTCAGAAGAAATAAAAGCAGACTTCAAGACCGTAAACTTAAATTCTATAAACTGCATCAATAAAAACTTGCATTTTCATACTGTGCAAATTATAGTTTGGATAATAAAAACACATCTGTTTTTTTTATGAAATACCATAAAAATTTCTTTATTTTACTCTCACTGTCTATCCCTTGTTAATGCATTCAGTTTTTAAACTAGTTCTTTCAGAGGGATGTTCATATTTGCATAATGGCTTCTAAACTATAAAGTATGTACTTAAGCCCACACAGAAATACCAACACTGTTTTAATGTAGTTTTGGTACAAGTGACAAAGTAGCCACAGAGCACCTGGTTCAACAGTATGTACAACAGCTCTACTAGCAACCCAATACCTGGAGCATTCTTTTGTGCCTGACTGTAACACTCGGCGCCAGCCTTACTGTGTGCAGGGCTGAGGTATGACCTTGGCTCATTCCTGCCGTTATTTCAGAATGTGAGGAAGTACATGAGCTAAGACCATGAAAAACTTGGAAAATGCAAAGCAAAAATGATAGAAGATTGGTCTGCCTCCAGAAAAAATAAAGGTTGGTTTCTTCACATCACTGAGGACTGCTGACCAGCAGAGACTTACCAGTTGTCCCATCAGGGTTAGTAAATTTAATAATGCTACCTATTTATTGTTCCTATTAACAGATACATATTTGCTGACATTTTATATATCCTGCCCCTTTCCCAGTGGCAAAAAGTACGTGAACAAGACTGACATGAACAGGAAGGGGGTTACATCAGAATACATGGACATTTTAAAGGTCACATGGGTTGTGCCTGTATGAGCTGCAATTGTTGCCCTCCACAGGACATCTATGAGGGCCAGTCTCAATACAAAATAGCTTTACAAAATTATTTTATTAGGCATCTGAACAAAAGACTCTAGTGAGATAATATAAAAAACATATATTATAGTAGGGAAATTATTTAATTATTTAAACTATTCAACATTTAAACAGTTAAGTTCTTGAGTTCTAAGCATGACATTTCTTACTGTGTATTTTCTCACAAACTGTGATTAACAAGACTTGAGTATTTGACCTCTGAAAGACAGCTGACATGTCCTCATTCTCAGTATTCATGCAATGAATAAAGGACCTGAGTGCACGTACACTGAATCAAAAAACTATCATGTTTACAGGGAAATTCAAATATAATTAAGGCATAAAAGCTAGTATAGTCTTAGTATGGATAGCTTTATACTTGAAATCATTAATATCTAATTCCAGATATATCTTGTAGTTCATGTTTCGTGCAGCAGTATTTGGAAGGATTTGGTACAAAGAGAAAAGCAATAGGTCACAGGCAAGGAGGACAGAGGGTCTGGTTGAGTGGTCCAGGTCTTTTTACATTTGCAAGCAACAGACAAGGACCACTTTTTCAGAAGGATTTCAGAAGCTCCAGGTGCTTAAACCTTCTCTCAAGTAAACTGCCTTGCAGGGCACATCTTCCTCCCCTCTGGGAACTAGAGCACTCAGAAAAAGTCAGCATCCAATAGATCAGAGACAAATAAATTATGTTTTAAGTATCTGTTCCACAAAATAGTAACGTTCTCCATTTTGTACTCCTTCTACCTAAGCCTAGATGTCTATTCACAGGTATCCCACACCACTCTTTAATGATGATTGTTAGTAACTACCATAACCTTTTTTAGTCAAGACTGCATATACAACATTAGTTTAATGCTTTTGAAAACTCCTGAACAGGGAGAATTCAGGCTTTCTCTTCACTGAGTTGAGCTGAGACACAGAAAGACCAGAACTGTAATCACAATCTGCTCTTAGAATGACATCCAACCATTGCATTAGCAGTCTTATTTACTTCTGGCACTTCAGCAGTTCTTTCATATAATAAAAATTATTTAGGTTAGTCTCTCTAATTCGGAAATCTAAGAATAATCTAGGAATCCCAATTAGACCTTAAAATGCAAGTAAAGCATAATTGTTTTAAGTCATTATTCTATTCCACAGATCAACTCATGATGTAACAAATATGGATTTATCTGAAGTAACTCAGCACTTTATAAGCATATGACAAAGTCAACATTGGCTGAGTGCTTATGGCTTTTTGAGAACATGCTGAGAGCAGTTTAGTTCTTTAAATTCATACAGTAATTCTGCACAGCTGCTGCTTCTCAGCTGCAGTAATCATAGGCAACTTCTTTTGTAAGACTTTCAAAACAAAAAACTTTCTTTGTACTCTGCTTGTTTAACTTAATGACAGAATTCTCAATTTACAGATGCTAATTTTGTCTTTGACTTCTCTCAGCAAAAGTATGCCTTAGACAGGAGGGAGAAAAATAAAAATTGCCTGGCTTCTGGTAATGGCATAGTTATGCATGTAAGCTGACTTCCACCTTAGATATCCTTGGACTGATTAACCAATTATTAAGCAGAAGTTCAGGTCCTGTGTCCTTGAAATCATACGTAACAAACCATTCATCTACAGACATTAAAGGCTACAAATAATGGTTATATCTAGGGGTAATGGTTATATCTAGAAAATGGGAGAAGCTAAATTCCCCAAAACTACTTCTTAATCTATAAGAAGTATATTTGCTGAATATAGCTAGGAACAGAAAATAGAAAAATATTCTGCTGTTTGAAATAGGCACATTCTTGCCTACCAAATATGAAACCTGTGCCCTAAGCTCAAAATGAATTTTTTATATAAGTATCATTCAATTAATTGATCAATCATCTATAAACCTAAGCATGTATTTATCCAAGATTATTTAAACTGTAAAAACAACCATGTGAGACAAAAAAAAATAAAATGTTGAAAAGAAGGAATGGGTATTTTGAAAGGATAGGGTGCATTTAATGGACATTTTGAAAAGGCGGGGCAACCTGAATAATCATTCCAGTCTTGCAGTTTTGCAATCAGGGCTCTCAACTCAGATGCCCTTTAATTTTCATTCCTATTCTTCTTCTACACTTTCCTTATTTACAAATTCAGAGATTCAGCCCATACAATTCTTCTGTGCAAAAGTATCTCTATATTACCAAATGTTACGTTAAAAGTTGTTTGCTTTTATATCTAATTACCAATATTAATCCCTGAAATTAGAACCTATCTTTGAAATTCAAAAATAACAATTAAAAAAATAACATTAAGATCATATTTAATGGCTAAAGTTAAAAATACACACACAAAGTACAAAAATACTGATATTTGTAACGGCAGAAGTATACTGATGTTCTTTAACAATTTATGAACATTCTACCTCTTTGTGGAAACAGAGATATTTACCATTCTTACTGTAATTTAGAATTTACATGTGGGTGACATCAGGGAGACTTTTTTCTTTGCAGCATAAGCAATACATTGTCTAAGAACAAATTCATAGTCCACCCATTCAAACCAATCACTCCTGTCAGTAACAGTAGTGATGTATACTCAATTATCTGGCAGATAGAACAAAGAATCAGTGCTGAACATTAAATTGCAAACACCACTGACAATGGGAATTTGAAAGGATAAAATGAGAATTTATTTTTGTGAAATGGAAGAGACAGAAAACAGTAATTTCTGCCTGATGCAGGACCAAGGTGTGAAATGACACCAACTGTTGCATGCAAACTCCACAAAGAAAACCAGCAAAAGAAGGCTAATGTCCCATTCCATCCCCACAGTCCTTCCGAGCCATTCTGTGGCAGTATCTGACTCCAGTTCCCCTCATGAAGTCTGATCTTGAACCTCACCTATGGGCCAGCCTCCTGTCCTATCATGTTGCCTGATGCCTCAGGGCTGGGGCTGCCACCAGCGAGTCCCACAGCCCTGCTCTCTGGCAGATACCTTGTTCCCTGAAGAGGTGCCCTGTGGGGGAGACCCCACAGACCACAGCAATATCCTCGTAAGATGAACCCAGGTGATTTAACTGATACTCAGATACACTAGATATCTCACAACTAAATCCTGCATTAAGAATATTAATATTAAACAAGTTCCTAAAACCTTTAACTCAAACATAGGCTTTCTGGAGAAGTTTTCCTCAAGTGGAAAAGATTTTCCTCAGCTTTTTCTCACCAAACACCCTCAAAACATTAGGTGCATTCATCACCTATTACTCTACTGGAAACAAAATAAACAGAAGAAAACCAGAAGTCCGTTAGTCTTAAGTAGTTTGTGAGGTTGTTTGTGTTTCACATTAAGAAATTTAATTAGTGCTGTGGGTGGCAGAAATCCATCACACTCCACTTTCTTCCTTTTTAAAAACTGCCCAACTGCAATATCAACTATATAATCTTCAAGCAGTGCTCTGCTCTTTTATTCAGAAAACGCAGATATATGGTCCAAGGTGGCCATTCAAAAAAAAAGGTAATGCCATAGAGGATGTAAGTAAAGTATGTAATTGTATCATACAAAAAGTCTGCAGTCAATTGTAGTATCCATTAGATATCTTGAGAGTGCTATGCTGCTTGTTACTGCTTTAAATTTAAAAGAGTTACTGAAACTTGAGAGCATTTGTAGAGGAATAAAAATGGCCTCTTTTGGCACAGTGCTTTGCATTTTATATCAGCATGAAAAGACATTGTCTTCTTTATTTGCTTTTTCCTACGCAGTTGCATTCACTGCAGAAGCAATAACCAAGCATATTCTACCCACAAAGGAAAAAGAAAAAATCTGTCTACAGTAGGTGCTGCTTACACTTATATCGACACTCTGTGTGGCACCTTTTATTTCTCCCATGAAAGCATTTCATACAGAACCTCCCTATATGATTTATATTGTTAATGATTCTAATTATAGATACAAAACTTAGTTCTCTGCTATAGACCACAAGAAACAGAGCTCTTTTTCACTGAAATTTCATGCAGAACATATCTGGAGTTTCTTTTAACCAGACGTAACATGGGCCTAAACTTGTTCTCAAAAATCACTGCATGTGCCTTGTGCTGGCTCATACATAAAAGCCAACCTAGAGATATATTCATGCTCCTCTCAGATTGTACAATATGAATGTGCAATTTAAACATCCTTAGAAAAGGTGCAGTATTTTTGAAGGGAAAAGATAATTCTATAAAGCTTGAGCAATAGGTGCATTCATGTGCATCTCTTACACTATATAAAAAATAATCTAAGTAGAAAGTGAACCTACTACTCCAAATCCTACTGGAAAAACCTTGGCCAGTCAAAGAATAGAAACTCTAAGTGCGGGTGAAAAGCTCTACAGGACTTCAGCCAGCAAAGGTTTTAATAGGAATGATATTGCAAAGAAAACAGAGGAATACATCTTCATAAAATATCCCTCTAGTGAGATACAGATCTTGATTTATATTTTATCATCTTTGGAATAAACAGTAATGCCATTCAGTTCTAATTCAGTTCTAAATTAAGTTCTAATTTCCATCTTAAACTTTTGTGTGCCTAAGCACACATTTCTTGACTGCTACACGAAAACCAAGTTTGGTCTTCCTGAATTCACAGTGCTAGGATTAGGTCTGCCTTTGCTTGATCAGAATTGATTTTGCCATTAAGTCTTCCTTTCTCCTTTCCCTACCGACATATGCATAAGAACGTAAAAATAAATTACAAAAAGTCTTAAGCAAGACAAAAGGCCCTGCAACATCAGTCATTAGTAAATTGATTCCTCTAGTTATTCCCTGCCTGGGGTGGGTGGTGGGGTGAGTAAAGCTTCTTTCAACACAAACCATTCTATGATTCTATGATGATAAATATTCTCTCTAACAGTTGATAATGCAGGGATTTCCAATAAAGGCTCATGATCTGGGCAGTGCTGGAGCTAGTTCCACAGAATATAGCATTTTTAAATAACTAACAGATTGGTCAGCCCAGGAATTTAAAATTGCAAGACACCCAAAACTGTGTGCTCTAAATACTACTGAGTTTGTAGGGGCTTAGTTACACCTTAAATGCAACACTGACATTTCATGGGCAGTGAAAGTTATCAAGACAGTAACACTTAAAATCTCATTAAATTTATTCACTTAATCTTAACAGCCATGATTTCATACATCCCAGATTTCATAGTTTCAGAGATTTTTGTTTACTTGACTGTCTTGAGAAACTATTATTCCATGTCCTGGATAATCGACCATTAGTGATAGTGATTAGTACTAGTGGTCAAATAGTGTTAAGTGATACTAAGCCAATAGTGTCTTGCTCTACTAAATGCAGCAATCTCCAGCAGTGACCGCACACTTGCCTCGGGAAAAATCAAGTTCAATGAATGCACAGATCCTATTTCCAGTCAATGTGCTCTCAACTTTGAACTATTTTCACCTCAGACAATACCTGAAATGAATATGCTGCCAAAAAATAAGTAGCCTTCATTTAACTGTCTTCCATAAACTCATCCAATCTACTACTGAATTTCATTATATTATTATAAGATCACAAACCAGATGAAACTAACCACTAAGGAGACCAATGAGCTAATTTTACAGCAACCATGCAAAGTGTTTGCCTTGGAATAAAAATGCAAATGTTGAAAATTGATCTACTCCTAATAATTTTTCAGATTTTAAAGATGACTCTTTTCATGAAAGTCAAGTGAGTTTTTTGAACTGCCCTTGGGCCCCAGAAAATAGCAGCATTATTGTTTCGCCATTACTGACCATGAGTTATGTGAAGTAGAAAACACACAAGTGTCCACAGATAAACAAAATCTGACTCAACTCTTTGCAATTCTGGGTACTAAGAGTCACCAGAGCTTATATGCCAGACAACCTATTAACGTTTTGCAAACTTTTTTTCTGCATACTAATAAACTAAACAGCTAAATCCACAATATTTGAAAGGTACAAGTGAGGGCAGTGCAAAACCAGGAGAGAAGCTGCACATTTTGATAATATTAAAATATAGTTTGAAAACTTTTTTTTTGAGATAGATCTTTTTAAATAAATACATCCTTCTCACAAATGAGGACTCTCCCAGAAGACAGCACACAAGTCTTATCTTCCATATGGAGTAAAGAACATATTCTGTAAGTATACATCGTATTCCTGATTTACTTGGATTCTGCAGTCCTTCCTTCTGCTTTCCAGCCCCATTCCACACACAAGAATGGCAGATTTATTATATAAGCTTAAAATACTTACTCAACCTCAAAGGAAGGATCCAGTGTGAAATGAAGCACTCCTGACCAACTACAGAATCCACTAGTCTATCTGATACTAAGAGGCTGGTGGCAATAATGTACATTACGCTGCTGAAGACCTGTGTCTTTTCAACATAACCCAGTTTGCCTTAAGGCGAATTCAGAAAAAGGTACAAGAAATTTGTGAATAGGTTTTCTAAAAAAAAAAGAATAATAAAAATCTTCAATGTGATACAGTGATTTAAAACTATCACAGGTTTTTTTCAGCCTGTGCAAATAACAAAGGGTTACATTAAGACCAAAGACATGTAAAACCACTGTTTTTCAGTATACTATCTGGGCATAGCATATACTGCTCAATAAAGTAATAGCCAAAGTAAATGTAATGCTTCAGTTGAGTGAATTAAGCAGTTAAAAAAAAATTCAATCCTGGGGATGGAGGGGAAATAAATCTATTCAATGCCATTGTTTCTAGTCTGTTAATGGTTAGGTCATGGTTGACTTTACTTTTAAGGTTCAGTGTTTTTCATTCATGAGATCAATATAAAAGACAATATAAAAGGGTTTTTTTTTTTCCTCGTGCAGTACTTTAGTTGTGTATCTTCAGCTTGCCATTTCACAGCATGTAGAAATGCTGACCCTGTTTGCTTTTTACCTGTAACATTACCTTCAAAATATTTTCTTTATTGTATTTTAAATTAAATACCAAAATTATCAGAGTGGGTTTCCTACAGCCATGGGATCTTTGTACATTTTTAATGTAAGCTACTCATCAGCACTTTTATAATTAGTCAAAATGTTCCAAGAAACTAATAAGGGTAAAGACACATTATTGCATATCTTGAGCTGACATTTCTTAATGATGCTCTGCTGTGTAGAGAGAAAAAGATAAGGAGACAGATCAACATGACAATATGAGGATGATTCTCAAAGACAGCAATGGCCATACAAAACTGTTCTCATTTGTTAATTTTTTTTCTTTAGCTTTTCCTCTATTGACTAACCCATCAGAACCAAGTTTTTAGAAATGCATGATTGTGATAACTCAATTTGGCACCAAGTTTTAAGCTTCAGGGTACACTAGGCAAGCCACACTGACTCACTGCAATAAAGCAAAACCAGAAAAAATTGTAAAATGGAATCAGAGTTAGACTAAAACAGGGAAGAGAGAATAAGTATAGGAGTTTCAATTCATTATAATAACTACTAAACTAGGCACATAACTTGGTCTTTATCACACTATAGTCTAGAAATTTCAATACAATGCTGAACTGTTCCAGACAAATAAAAAAAAAAACCAAAAAAATACAACTTCAGGAAATAATGTAATCTGCTGAATTGAAAGGGACCTACAAGGATCATCAAGTCCAACCTTTAGTCCTGCACTACATTCTGTAGTCTAAGACATTGATAAAATAACTGCATACAACAAACAGCAGGATTGTTTTTCTTGATAACTTACTTTTGTTTCATCAGAGATAAAAATATTTCCCCTCTTTCCTTTCACAATTGCTGAAATATTTACCAAGCTGTTCCCCTCCACTCAGGTTCTTTGCTCAACAGCTTCTTCTTCATTCCCTGTCATTCCATGTACATGATTTTCAGACTGGTTCTTTCTTGCAATTACTGTTCCAAGCCTCTAGCTGATGGCTTAAGAGCTCAACATATCTTGTAACTGAAATTGCTCTGTAACAAGAAATCTTTTTAGAATTAAAACCAAAGATGCAATAGGTTATAAATTTATTAAAGGCAGGGTTAAATTAAATGGTTTATATTAAATGCTCTTATACTAGCATATATTAGTCTGTTACAAAAACATGTTTGAGATCTTGTGGCATCTTTTTTATTAGGTTTTTCAGAGCTAAGTCTGCAGTATGATTCCTTTTACTCAGTGATACATGCATGATCAGCAGCTGGTATGACACTCACCTTTGCAAAACTGATTTTCTCATGGTTTATACCAAAATTTCCTGCATTTATTTTCCTAGTCTAATATAAAGATAGGCATGTGTGTGTGTGTATCATATGCCTGTTTAGGAAGCAAGCAGACTATGTCTTCCTTTGCTCTGTCATAGACTCACTGTTTTTATGCTATGAGCATTTCTACCTGTATGCTTTGTTACTCCTCAGTTATATTATTTCCTTTCTGTATGAATTTCACACTATAAGCATTTTTTTCCCCAGATAAAATATATACAAACTTTTTTTTTCACTGTATAACAGAAATTCAATTACTTTTCCAAGGCCTGCAAGGTAATTTTGCTCAGGACTTCTAGGAAGTAACAACAAACCATCTCTGTGCCTTCTGGTGGTGGTATACCATCTTTATGAGTAACCCAAGGAATGCAATCTACCTGTACCCCTAAGATGAGAATAACACAAATGACAGACCAAGGGGGTCTCAATGCCCTGAGCTGGAGGACCATGACTGCGAGAATGATCAACTCCCAGTTGAGCCTGAAATTGTGCAGGACCTGCTACTTCAGCTGGATCCCTACAAACACAGAATCTGATGAGATTCTTCAAAAAATCCTCAAGGAGCTAGCTGATGTCATTGCAAAGCCTCTCTCAATAATTTTCAAGTGGTCTTGGGAATATGGAGTGGTCCCAGCTGACTGGAAGCTGGTGAACATTGACCCGATTTTCAAGGAGGGCAAGGAGGACCCTGGAAACTACAGGCCTTTCAGTCTCACTTCAGTGCCTGGTAAAACCATGGAAAAGATTATTCCGTGAAGCATTGAAAAAGACCTGGAGGTTAATGCAGTCATTGGTCACAGCCAGCACAGCTTCATGAAGGGAAAGTCCTGCTTTTCAAACCTGATTTCCTTCTACAACAGGGTAACTCGCCTATTTGATTAAGGGAAACCAGTAGATGTAATCTTTTTGGACTTCAGTAAAGTTTTTGATACTGTCTCTCACTGTATCCTTCTGGACAAAATGCCCATCACACAGCTGAATGCTACATGATGGGTAAGCAACTAGCTCACAGGTCAAACACAAACAGTTATAGTGAATGGGGTAACATCAGATTGGCATCCAGTCACTAGTGGGGTTCTGCAGGGCTCCATTCTCAGCCCAGTATTCTTCAGCATCTTTATTAATGACCTGGACACTGGACTTGAAGGAATACTAAATTTGCCACTGGCACTATATTGGGATGAGCTGTTGAGTCCCTTGAGGGAGGCTCTGCAGAGAGACCTCAACAAATTAAAAGATAGGCAATTATCAACAGTATGAAGTTTAATAAGGGCAAATGCTGAATTCTGCATTTGGGATGGGGCAAACTTGGTTGTGTGTATAGGCTGGGGAAAGAGAGGCTGGAGAGCCACGCTGTGGAAAGGGACCTGGGGGTCCTGGTCGATGGCAAGTTGAATATGAGTCAGCAGTGTCCTTGCAGCCATGAGGGCCAACTGTGTCCTGGAGGACACCAGGCAAACCATCACAAACCAGTTGAGAGAGGTGATTGTCCCACTCTGCTCTGCACTGGGGCAGCCTTACCTCAAGTCCTGTGCAATTTTTGGGACCACAATATAAAAAAAGACATTAAGCCATGAGAGAGTGTCCAAAGGAGGGCCACAAAGATGCTGAAGGGTCTGGAGGGAAAGCCTTAAGAGGAGTGGATGAGGATACCTCATTTGTTCAGCCTGGAGGAGACTGAGGGGTTTCTCTGACTGACCTCACTGCAGTTATACCTTCCATGTGAGGGGAAGTGGAGGTGCAGGTACAGATCTCTTCACTCTTGTGACCAGTGACAGGACTCAAGGAAACTGCATGAAACTGAGTCAGGGAAGGTTTAGGTTGGATATCAGGAAAAGGTTTTTCACCCAAAGGGTGGCTGGGCACTGGAACAGGCTCCACAAGGAAATGGTCACAAGCACCAAACCTGAGTTCAAGAAATGTTTGAACACTCTCAGGCACATGGTGTCATTTTTGGGGATAGTCCTGTTCAGGGCTAAGAGTTGGACTTGATAATCCTTATAGGTTCCTTCCAACTTATAGGTTCCTTCAACTTTCTACAATTCTAGGATTTTAAGGCAGTAAAATAATAATACAGGCTGTCAAATAAGAACGGAACATCTAAGAAACCAGTCAGAACTAGCAACAGGTTTACTTGTGGTTCAGACTGAAGTCCAGCATTTGGATAACCCTACAATGAGTGCTTGGTGAGTTTATATTTCCCAAATACAGTACCATAGCATCCTCTCAGTAAACCGAAACCAACTGAAGAAGCAAAGTGCTTCAGAATTGTTATTAGAATCCAATATACTTTTCAATCAAAATCAATTACAATACTAATTTATAATAGCCAAATAATGACAAATTCTTAAACTCTATAAGTTCTTTAAAATTACCCATTCCTGGGGAGTTTCAAGATTCACCTAGTTAATCTTTTAGCTTTGTCATCATTTTATTTAGATAAATATCTGAGTTGATTTGTTCTTAGTAGCAGATATTATTCAGAGAACAACAAAAAAACAAGGACAGACACATCTACCTCAGGAATTTCTCATTTGTGCCAAACAAGAAATAATCAATGGTATTCCCACTCAACTTTCATTTTAACACATACTCCCCCTCTCAAAAATGCAGAGATAATTACAGCCACATACTTTTAGATAAACTGCCAGCTGCCCAATTCAAATCTGCCTTGCCTTAGAGTCAGCAAGAAGGAAGCAGTAAAATGACAAAAGTTATATGTGCTCAGCCTGCTGCCCATCCAAATCACATAAGATGTGCTTTAGGGAAGGTCAGACAAACTTCAGGTATTTAGATCCATTACATTTCACATCAGCAATAGCTCAGTCACAGGAGTCATCCTTCCCTTCCACTAGAGCAATCTCAGTGGTGTGTACTGAAAAAGAGATCGAATTCCAACACCAAGTTAAAGTTATAAGATTAAGAGTCACTATTTATGGCCTTTTCACTGTAACCTGCTTTCTCACTTTGGACCAGTCAGCACAAATTCATCTGTACAGTCAATGAAATATTTGTGGCAGCTATTTCTCCTCCCACACATGGTAATCTAATTGCTGCTGCAAAAAAGCCCTGGATTTTTGTAAATTACTCAAGATATTTAATAACACAAATTAGAGCAATACACCATTCAACAATCAGATCTCTTTTTAAAGAAAGTCACATAAGCCCTCCTTTGGTCCACTGAAAAAACAATGAAACACACCGTGCATGATGTCAAAAGTACAGACATACAAAAAAAATCACCCCAAAGAAACCACCACCCACAAAGAAGATACATTCACATTGGAAAGATGAACATACACTGTCACTTTTAATACCCATAATTTTTTCTGCTATAGGTAACATTTTGTAAAATGTGTCTGATGTTAACCATAAGAATGTTATTTGCTAACACACCTCTCCTCCACCTCTTTTAATAGTAGAGGCTACAGTGTTTCATTTTTCATTTGCTTGTGTGTCTCAAGGGCAACCAAATACAAAGCACAGCATGATCCATGGGTATTTAGTGTGATATATGGTTATTTATCCTAATAAAATTACTACACACAGAATACAATCAATGAGGTTGAAGGTAATTAAACTGATATGTCATTATGTACTAATATTAAAAAGGTATTTGAAATGGTGAATAGCTCAAGATTCATATTTGAATCTTCTGTGAGAGACTCATAACTGAAGATCTTCAAGGGGTTTGGTTTTGAAGTTGTTGCACTTGGGAGAGATGAGGAGTGTCTCACCCCAATTTTTAAAGACAGGCAGACTTATCAGGTAGGCTTAGTTTTCTGGCCACAGAAGCACAAACTACTACTCGTTCCAATATGAACTCTTTCTGGGGTTTTGGCTAATGGCTTAACCTCTTTGATTCAGTCGTCCTCTCTGTAAAAGAGGACAAAACTGAACATAATCTTGTTATGAATCAATAATCAACACATGAATATGAATATGCATATGTAAATATGAAAAGTGTAATTACATAATTACCACATATTATGACACTGAGAAGTATTCCTAGTTGAATAACACCTATATATATTGTGACTTTTCGTGATTTTAAGAACTATCAGTGGGGAATGAGTTGTCAAAGAGTTACATGGAACTTGGTAACACTAGAATAGCTTTGTCTTCTTCAGTCTTCTCCTCCTTTCTAGAATATTCAGTCTTACATTCCACTTTCCCAAACGGATTTTTTAGTGCTGAGTCAGAAGAGCTACTGTCAGGATGAGTGGCTTGTGTCTAATACTGATCAGCAGGGACAAGAAAATGCTAAGTCTGGCACTTGGCATATTCTGTTACAGATTTGAAACATCCATGAAGTCCAAAGCATTAGTTAAGTATCTCTTTTATAAAATAACACTATGAATGGTAGTCGAACTTGAAATGAACAATTTATGTTCTTGCTTCATAGAAATGTGTCACATAAAAGACATCCCACTACTATATTCAAAATCCTGGCCTGACAGCCTACAGAAAAGGTAGTCACTCTTTTAACTTCTCTGTCATGGTTAATTTTGATAAAACTTTATCACAGTCTGTGATAACTGTGATTAGTTATCACAGTCTGTGAAAACTAACTGTGACCCAGTTAGTTCTATCCCTGGTCAGATCTTCACAGCTTTCCAATAACTCTAATGTGTGTTTGTAAACTGAAACAGAAAATAAAATTTTATTAATTTTATTTATTAATTTCTTTTACAATGTCAATGCTACAACCACTGTCTTCAAGTTCTTTACCAAATATTTGCCTAGAGAGGTTCATTATTTTGTTATCATAACTTTGATTTCTTCTTTCTGTGAGAAAATCCAGTAAACAACTGATTTAGAAATGAAAGAGAACTAATTTAAGAAGAATTTGTGTCCCAAAACCAAACCACAATGCAGGCTGTTGAAACAGACTAAATGTGTTTGTTCTTTGGCCTTAACAAAAGTAACTACACTTGTAATTTTCCAATAATTTGATACTTGAACATGTTCAGATAGACTCAATCAAACAAGAGTTTATTCTCAAGGAGAGCTCTGCTCTGCCAAGGAAATAAGGCAAATCAAAGCTTTCAAAGGCAGATGCATTTTTGAGGGTGCAGAGCAAGGGCAGCTTGCATCCTCACGCCACATCACATGCAAGCAGAGGTGTAGGAGGTTGACATTGCAGAAAAATCCTCAGATTTTATTTAACTAAAAACTAAAGCCATCAGATTCTATTTGCAATCTGAAAGCATCTTGTTAAAAAGCATGACACGTCCCAGGCTTTATGAAAACGTTTTCTTGTATTTGCAGTGAGAAGAAGTCAAGTTATCTCCGACTCTCCTCTACTGAATGAACCAAGTCATTAAATTGGCATTTGCATTGAAAGGCTTTTCACAGGGCTTTCTGTCAGGCCTTTCAAACAGAGATGAAATGAATGAGGGCCAGCTTACAAATGATGCATTGTTGAATGTATGTGGGAGCAAACAGCCACCATTGTGAGTGCAGGTGGGAAAGAAAAATGAATAGACAAGGAAGTTCTTGGAGACAAGGAACCTCATTATTAATGGACTGTGTGCATGCCTTTAATGAAGTTTACCCAATAAAAGATGGATTTTCCCTGATCCTCCTCTTTAAAAATTAATTACCTTCAAAAATATACAATGGTGAAACATCTCAAATTATACATGCTTCTCTTTCATTATTATACTACTAATTTACTTCTAAAAATACTCTTCTTACAAGTACCTCACAGGATTTGAATATTTTAAAACTCAAATTCTTAATAAATACCCTCATAGTCTTTCATTCAAATGAGAAAACTGAGGCATCTTACCAGTAGAATGCAAGAACAACTTAAAATGTAGCTTCTTTTTTTTTTTTTAACTCCAGTCCTTTAGCTAAGGAATTAAACATTAGTCTTCTTTTTACCTGCTCTAAAGTACAACAACAACATGCCCTAATATCAAAAGTTTAAACAAACAAGAACAAAACCAGAAGCCACAGATGCTTCAATGACACTGCATGGAAAATATTATCTTCCTGTCACAACCTTTTTCGCTGTAAATAGTCTCAGATAGTCTTCTGCCATATTTTTCACAGCTGCTTCATCAGTTTTCTCTCCTGTTGCATGTTGGTAGCTTTTTTCCATATTTTCCTGACTGAAAAAGTACTTCAAGTCTTATTTAAAAACATTTCTTTGCC
The DNA here is from genome assembly GCA_013396755.1 of Sclerurus mexicanus. Lineage (NCBI taxonomy): Eukaryota > Metazoa > Chordata > Aves > Passeriformes > Furnariidae > Sclerurus > Sclerurus mexicanus. Next base: position 337,322 of record VWZF01006904.1, read on the forward strand.
ATTCTGTTGTCTTCCTCTTGTTTTTATTTTGCAATGGAAAACACTTAGGCAGCATTTTTGCAATGTAGTTTCTGGATCATCTACCATTACAGTCTCTCAACATTTAATTTTGCAAGTTGTTTCTATTTACAGTAGAAATTCTACTTTAATTCTAGTCTAATTTTCAAATCGCAAACTGCATCTCCCTTTCCTAAGAATATCATTATCTTCACTTAATTCTTGAAAACTGCTTATTTTACTCTATGTCACCAGAAATCTTAACTGCTATATAGTTTTCCTCCAGGTCAATACCATGAAACAGTATGGGTTCAGGAACTGATTCCCAATGGACTTTAGTAGAAATACATCTGTAATACCAAGACACCTGAGTGACTGCCATCATAGCACTGAATGTACCATCAATACTACATCAGCACACTGATACAGTAAGTCTTGCATGGAGGACTGAACATTTTACAGAACTTTTACTTTCATTAGAAGAACCACCTAGCCCTTGAACTCAAACGTCTAACCCGTAACTCAAGTCAGAAAGGGAACACCGGGTGTGAATTCCAAACTCACCCACTTAGGGTCTCTGAAGAGCCAGGATTCAGATATAGTACTGCATACCTTGCACACCTCTTAACTTTGTGTTAATTACAAATTTCATTTACTTCTGATCATCATGCATTACAAGAGAGATTATTTGAACTGAGAAGTTCTAAGTTAAAGCACTATCAGATACACTTGGAATTTAATTAAAAATACAAAGCCAACCTGATTATGCTTTTTTAAAAAAAATTTTACTGATTAGAAATAATTGCATTACTTCTTACACTTAAGACAAGTGTTATGTTGGACATTCTTTTTCTTTTTAATTATTGATACAATGTTATTATCCTTCTTCTGGAATTTCCCTAATGCTCTCAGATTTAGGATAGCTCTGTTTTGCAGATGATTTGTCCAGATAAGTTTTAAAATATCTACCAGAAGTTCAATCCAAATACCTTGATTAAAGTAAAAGGTTAAAAATATTTTGCTTTAATTAATACTACTAGGAAACTGGAAAAGAATTGTCAGCTATATAAAATTGATACTTTTGCAAAACAAAAATAAATGATGATAATCTTTTTGAAGTGTTGGTAATACCACTGCCTCCATGTTGTTGTGCTTTCTTCATATCTTCTTATATTTTCTTTTATCTATAAAGCATACATGCTTGTTTATAAAAATATGTATTTTATTAATACACATATTTTAAATACAATATCACAGAATCTATACATCATCCTTCTATTACTCTGAGATACTCCATTATGTCATTTTGTATTATTATTTGTAGCTCCTAAAAGAAAAAAGTACTTTAAGATCAATTTTTTTAATTTTTTTTTAGTTTAATTTTCTCTATAAATTTTGTTTTGACCCATGGAGCATGCTTTTTAAGATCATAATTATAAAATAATCTGAAAACAGTTCCTAGGCAGCAGGCAGTTTTCTCTCCAAATACTCTCTCCTAGTTCAGAAATCTCATCTGTTTTCAACTCTACCTAGCTGCACTAAGAATCTGGCATGATTTTTATTAGTTAGGAGCTTTCTTTTTGCACATTAGTCATAATCCTATTATATCATATACTTTTTAGTTCTGTCATCTTTTATTCTGTCTTCTACCCACTATACACTACAGGGTACATAAGGTTTTTTGAATTTGTAGTCTACAGAAGTGCTAAAGTTGTTTGGATTGGTGAGGGGCAGGGAACACATGCACCACCTGCAGCATTATATCTATCCAAGCTGAAACCAAGTTGAAACCATCCAAGTTGAAACCATCTATGCTAAATCATTTTTCTCCCATCATTTTATAGATGGCCATAAACTGAATTTTCTATTGTCTTGTGTGATTTGGCAATTAACAGGAAAATGAAAACTACTACGTTTACATTTTATATCATGGACATGCAAGTATTCTAGATCATTTCCTCCTAGTTACCAGGAATTTGGAAATAAGTGACATCATTTTACTTGAATGCAACTTCATTTTTTCATCCACTTAGTCATTCTTAATGAGGTCATAAATATTTATTTTAACATCTCATTTCCAGGGACTGAAATAGCCATATTTTAGTTACCACTTTATCAAGTTTAAATTTGGAAATGAACAATTTCAATTAATCTCAGAAATAATAAGAAGACTTGAGGTCCTAACACAGAGTTTGGCTGCTACATGATTTCTTTTCATATTCTGGCAGCCTGATGACTGTCTTCTCCATTTTGACTCTGTACTCTAGCCCATTCCACACCACCTCAGCATTTCAGTCATGAGTTTAAAGAGATTCTGGTGTATTTAGAAGATTCATTCTTTGAACACAATTTATCTCTATGCTGGGCAAAAATCACAGGTTGTAGAGCACCATCCTTCCACTGTATATGAACTAAAATACATTGGCACCCTGTGTGCACTTGCTTAGTCAGTGATTTACATTAAGTATAATCCTCTATTAATTGAACAGAAAAGAGATCCATCATTTTGGGGACAATTTTCTCCTGGTTTCTCTGGGGGTCTCTTAGGTGATCCGTTTGCCCATAAATATTTGTGGTTGATTTTTTAAAATTTTTTATCACTGTTCATTAAACCTCACCTACAAGTGAGAGGCAGGCTCTGTTCTTTGAGAAAGCTGTGTTTCACATCTATCAGACAGTTTCTCCTGCTCTCACTGTCTCAGAAATGATTTATTTACTTAAATATAAAAATTGACATGAGGATTATCTGTCTCCTAGGCATATATACTGGCACAATAAGTCTGAAATTGAAAAACTGTATACAATACTACTATACAGTATATCAATTGTTAGAGTAACCTGTATTCCTGAAAAAAAACACCTGCCACCACTACCCCCTTCCCCACAAAACAAGAAATATGGCACAGATTGCAAACACTAGGTATGATCTTTATTTATCCTACAACTGTACTGAGCACAAACCTGTACGCAAAGAAGCCTCTCAAATTTCTTGTCCAAACATCCTTCAACCTTTGCTTCCCTGCAAATCCTGTTGGCTAGCCTCATTCATCCAGAAACTGCATTCAAAAAACAACCACTTCAGTACACCTAGTTTCAGCCAACACTGCTGGCACCAAGATGCTAACAGTACTGTACTTTCAAGGTCAGTAAGTCTTCAGCAAGGTCTAACTTCAAAGATGTTTAACACTTTGTAAACCAGATGCACTGCTTCAATACCCAAATCAGTATCTGAAAAAAAAATTCTGGAAAAAAAAATCATAAAGCTAAATTTCAAGAAAACACATCAGCACTTCTAAGCCCTTCACTTCCAAGCTCATAAATAGCCCTGTTTTGTTTGCTGTTGAAATATTATGTAGTTCACACAGACATGACTCATATATTGTATTAGGCTTCTTCAGCTCATGTAGACACACATGCCCTACATCTGTAACCTCTGTGGTCAGGAATTCACTATACATTATTTGTTTGATAGAACCTTTCATTTAAGTTGTAGTATTTCATTACTATGCTCAGTACAGAGTGTAAAAAAATCCCCACATTATCTTAAAGTCTTTAATATGCATAAGATCTTTAAAGTATGCCTCCCACCTCAGAATCACAGGGAGCAGATCAGAAAAAGAGATCGAATTATTAAATCGAATGTTGAGTGTTCTGTCAGACTAACAAGCAGCTAAACACTCTAAACCGTAAAGATCCAACAGCACAAGAGTGGGGAACTCCTCTTTACGTGAGTTAGTAACAAGTATAGGGAAGTGACACTTCGGAACCCTTAAAATTGACAGTAGGTAACAGAAAATAGAAAGGACTTTGTTACCAAGTCTGCCATCTGTTTTTACAGCATCATATATCATTTACATAAGAATTAGATAAGAGATTTAAAGCAGAACGTTATTAGACTGCATGTTAGTGATACACCAAGCACTCATCATACTGGTGATGTCAGTCTCTCACTGAGATGAAGTATCTGATATTAGATTACTGTAGCAAGGCAGCAGTCAAACAAAAGATCTTCATCAGCCTACAGGCCTAAAGTGTAGGCTATCACCTACACCTAGGTGTAGTCATCTTTTAGAAAGCCTGTCTCTCTAAATAAATACAGGAGTGCAAGTTGTCTTTAAAAATAGGTTCATGATTACCTTAGATCAACAAATCATAGGTAGGTTAATACTTAGTTGCAAGCTATACACTAGCAACGCAAAGACATGCAAGTTCAGTTTGCTGCAAAGCATTAATTTATCCACAAACACATTAGCAAATTAGTTCGATTATGCAGCTACATAAACTAAAAAAACAAATATCATCACTCCTCACATACACAAAAAAAGCAACAATAGGAAAAGCTGGAAGCAAAGGAAAAAGCAAGGCCACCCCTCAGCTGAATGTCAGTCTTAACTCAAGTGTGCAGGCACTGTAGTTTGTTGCATTAAGCTGACATAAAACATGTCAAGTAGTAATCAACCTATGGCTTCTACTCTACCAATTCCTGTGCATCTTTCAGACTCTAGAACAAATCCACCTGAGAGTTAACAAAGCAAAATAAAATGTTTTATGTGCCACATCTGCTCCTTAATCTTGTTCAGCTAGTGGACACAAAGGTCCCCTTACTTGCTGGCAGAGGGACTCACAAGGATACATTCATTTTTCCACTCACTGATTCTCCTTCCCTTTCCTTTTACCATATGAATGCCAAAGAAACTCAGACAGTACTGAGGAGCTCTAGCATCAAGCCATCCTAATGTTTCCTACAGGGAATATAGGAATATATTGAGTTTGCCATAAATACACTCTAAATGTTTAAACAAACAAACCACAAATACACACCATAACACAAACACAAAACCACCCCACTTCTTTTATGATCTTCCTTCCTAAACATTTTTATAATATATTTGTCCTCTGAAAGGAATAGTTTTAGTGTTATAAACACTATGGTTCATTATAGTTTCTATGACCTCCCTATAATTAACTTCAATTATATTTCCACTATACAGCATCAATCATTGTTTGTGGTAAAGAAGCCTATTGTTATACAGGAAAATATAAGGCTACCTAAGTAACTGGAAAACAGTAATTTCTCTATATAAAATTTTTCCATCACATTTTTGTCATTTGTTTCAGAATTTCTCTTTGTCATTACATAAGGATCATTCCAGCTAATATAGCAAGCTACTTCAGAGGATGAAAACAAATGAAAGAACAGAGTAAGCTGAGTTATCCTAAACACATATCATCACCATTATGAAGGAGCTTGAGTTTTAGAAAAAAAAAAAAAATCCAGCCCTTTATTCCATGTTTTTTCTATTTTGAACCAAAGAGCCACATTCCTAAGAATATACAACATACTTCTATATACCTGATTGATGAACCTGAAAACATTTTAATAGTTAAACTAATAATTGAAAAAAACCATCTTTTTAAATATTTCCTATTTGCTTTGAATTCTTATTTTCCAGTGAGTCAATGCAGCTGATTCTCTGTTCTTCAACTTAATTTCACTACCATGAGTACACCACTTGATATCACTGGGACCAATCAACTGCAAATACAGTCACAGCAATTTTGTCAAGAATGAAGCTATCTGCAACTAACACTGTTATGTTACAAGTGGTAAGTCTCTTGTTAATGGAAATGGCCACTTTACTTAGCACTCACAAAGAGCAGTAATGCTGAGAATAACTTGCATGTACTAACTAAAAGATGGCAAAGCAGTCAATGATTTTTTACCTGTTTAGATTTCTAAGTCTTTTTATATTTAAGCATACAGCTTTGGTTGAGCAATTGGTGGCACATTCTGGAAAAAACAAACAAAAAAAAAACAAAACCCAAAACATCAGCCCTACACTCAAATTATTCTTTTTCTGCTTAAATTATTATATTTAAAAAAGCAGTTCCCTGCTGTAAGTAAAGATATGTAGATTAGAATATTTAACACTTCTATGATTCTTTGCAACATTTACTGTTGAATAAGCAGAAGAGGTAATGTATAGAAGGACCTGGAAATGACTACATTACACCATTTTCACCAATGTGAGACAAAGTAATTTCATGATACAGGGTCATTTGCTTCATTGGCACTACTGTTTTCCTGGTTTTATTCCATCTGGAGTACAGCAATTCCTGTTCCTTTCCTATTCTGCAACATATTACCAGTTTCTACATTACATTGTTATACATATGCGGGTGGCTCTCATTGGCACCAGCAGACACAAGCTTTCATCCAAGGGAAACACTGACTTTGATGAACAGCAAATAAACTGCATTCTTTGTTCTTTATTTAGCAGACAAATGTGGCTTCCATCAGCATCCAGGAACATCAACCTTGCAATATGTAAACAGAACAAATTACAGAAAAAGAAAACATACAAACTTGTGCTTCGTTTAAGTGCAGGAAAGCAGAAAAGCAAAGCGATCACTAGGACTGCTGCTTCCAGTTTCAGTGAGATTCTCAACTGATACAAACTGAAGTAAATTCAGCTAAGTCAAAGCAATTACTTGCTCAATGTAGCAGTGGAAGCTTATCACAGTTGTTAGTTTGACCATTTACAAAGCCTGTTAAACTTAATTAATATTTAAAAAGAAAAAAATCCAAAGTATAATTAAAAGAGTGGCTTTGTAATTTTTTGTAAGTTACACTGGCATTGGCAAAAATTCAGAATCACCAGCATGGCTGAGAAGGATATATTAATGAAAATGAAAAAGTAGCATATCAGGACTTCCAGATCTGTAAGTATGTAGATGTGGTGTAGTCAGGTGAGTTACAGGGTGACTGATGTGGTTGAGGCTGAAGTTAGAAGGTTTTAGAAATTAATCCTTGATCTGAAAGCACTTTTACATTAAATTTGGAATCCCCACTAAGTATCTATGAAAAAAAACCTTCTATCTGTATGTATCCAATTACTGTGTCATAGGAACATAGCCTAAATACAGAACTCAGCCTGGCACATAAAACTATTCCTTTAAAGCTCTCAATACAAGACCAACATGTGACTTGCCCATCTATTGAAGTTGGATAGGACAGGCACTGAACTACAGAAGAGCACAGTACTTTGGGCGAGAGATTAAGCAGGTTACCAAGGTGGGAGGTACATTATCGCAAAGACTTTGAAAGAGATTAACCAAGGTTTGAAACAATTGCTATCTTTAAGTGCTTGATGCCTGGGAGAGTAACATAATTTGCCAATTCTAATTTTGCCCTAAAAAAGCTAGTCTGTAAAAAGCACACAGAAATTCCATCTCTTCTTTACTTCCCAGGGTGAAGGCTAACACTTAACAGCAGAAGACATGACTTCAATTTCACTTCTGTATTATAACTGCAACTGCACAATGGTTTTTAAACATGGGGTTTAAATATATCTAAAAATAAAAAAATGCCCTCTTTATGTCCTGTTCAAGCTATTTACTAAGTCTTACTTAAGCTCTCATAGAGATAACATTCAAGACTTGCAACGGTAAACTGAAAATTTTACTGGTCTGCTTATATTTTGCATATCAACAATCAGTAGCCTGTACTCAAATTGCATACGTACCTACATACATACTAGCAGTATGACATCACAACATGCTCACACATTACACTGTCAAGCATAATAGTAAGGGCACAAAACCCATTGCATACAACAGCCTTGTCAATGTGCAGATCCCAAGGATTATTTATGACTGCACAGACCAAGAACAGAAGGAGATAAAGCAGACTATTAAATCAGGTCAAAAGTAACAGCACTCATTCAATTACAGAGACACACACACACACGACCACCTTTCCCTCTCCCCATTCCTTGCTGATTCTTTTTCACAAAAGCATAGTCTGGGAGAACACGATGTGTTCACTTCATGGTTTATACACCAATCATATTTTATTTCTTTAAAGTTGGACTAATCTTTACAAATTTTTCCAATAAATCAACAGTCGCATTACAGAAGGTGCCTGTATCTGACATACCTCAAAACAAAACAGAACCACACCAAACCACACCTTGCACCTGACATACATCCTTGTCCATCTCTTGCTGGAAGAACAGCACCAGATATACTCAGAAGTGATGGGCAGATGTATTCCATTGCTATGTGTAGATTATAGAAGTAATCCATTACTGCAAATTCATTCTCTAGACTACGACAACAAGAACCACCATTTAGACTTTCATAATGAAATTCCAAGAATCTTGTCTTCACAGCTAGGACATCAGCACTTAGTTTCTTTTTTAGCTTTTCCCTTCTTCCCTAGATAAGTTCTGTGATCATAAAAATGGGGATCTGAACATAGATTCAGCTAAGGATGAACCATAATAAAGGCAAATACCTCAACCCTCTTAACAATTCTTGTACCATATGCAAAAAAAATCTGCTATTCCAAACTTGTTAGACTCGGTATTTTATCGCCGTAGTGTAGTCCCAGCAAGAAGATTCTATCCACAGAAGCTTACCCTTCTTCATACTTCCATTCCTCTTATTTTTGGTCCTCCTGAACAGCAGAACCAGTCCATCCCAACTCCAGCATACAAAATTTTTAAATACAAACTGTAGCATATACCTGATCCTTGTTTTGTTCTGTGCTTCATTCTCAGTAGCAGGTGCAAAAAAAGGTCAATATGAATTCAGATGAAGAGTGATACATACAATTTTCCCTCTCTATATTCAGAAATTATTCCCCATTTTCCCAATGAAAATGAGGGAAGGCTATAATAACAGCCTCTAGAATTAAGACAATTTATGTATTACTTTAGGTACTACCATCATAAGCATGTGGATTTCTCACCGATTCTTAGAAAGCGAGAAAGATGCTAAACTTACAGCAAGTGAGTTTAGCATTGCAGGAACAAGGAACACACTCTTTTTTTCATCAAGACAGATGATTTTCTTTCTGGATTGGAGGTTTACTGCCTTGCTTTAAATAATGCTTTTAGTTTTCCCCCAACATTGTTACCCATCCCACTAAAAAATAAAGAAGAAATCCATTCTGCAAAGCTCCACCACCAAAATTTCTCCCACTCCTTCTCCCCCTCTCCTAAACACTCCGGCCATTGATTTTACCTCTTCTATTTTAAAGTCTCTGGTAGACACTGACACAGTAGTGGGTTTCTACTTTGTGTTAATCATCTAGGAAAAAAGAAAGTAGTAAGATTTTTTTTTTAATTACCTGTTAAATTACCACCTCCTTAAGAACCAGCCTGCCAAACAGGCTAGCAAAAGGAGACAAAAATAAGTTTAATAAATAAATGGAAACAAGAGAAAAGATCTTTGATACAATTGAACACTTTCAGTAAATTAATTGCCATGTCCTATGATGTAGGGCTAAAACACTAACTTCTACCTTTAAAGGTTGGCCTAAACATACAGATCTGAATAGCAAATGCCTAAGTCCTTTTCTGGTTTGACTGTCGTATGTAGGAGCTGTCCTTCTATCCAAAGTTTCACTGGGTACTTTTGTACTTAATGCAAAATAGGGAAACCGGATCTTGGATCCTATGCATCAAACTTGAGATAATTGAGGAAAGACAGTCAAGTTATAACCTGGAAGCAGTTACAATAGTCCTGCACTATTTATGCAAGGGAGTAGCCAAGCAAGCATTTTTCTGTCCTCCGTGGAGAAAGACAAGTCATGAGAAATCCATCACCAACTCATTAGGGTTCATAACATGCTTTAAAGATTACTGCATCAAGCATTATAATCCATTCTTCACATTAATTCAAAGTCGAAGAGAAGGTTTTAATAAAAAATAATAAATACATTAAAAATGGATGGTTTTAACCATCACAGTCTCCACTAATGCATTCATTCAAAAAAAGCTTCTATTGGTTTCACCGCTGTTAGTTCTAAAGTCAAGTGAGCCAGCTGGACTCTGTTCTGACTCATGCAGCTTCATATCTAATTAAATTTCATTTATAGAATCAAACTCCTCCAAGTGGTTATAACCTTGCTGAAGAGAGGGTCAGCGACTTTCAAAAAAACTTTTTGCAGGTATGTGTGATAAAGAAAAATACCTACTTTTACTGTCACTTTTCAAAGCAAATATGCAATGCTAGGTCATTCAACACAGTCATTCTGTGATCTGAATTATTCCTTAATAATTGTATAGCTCATATATAGCTGTTTCCCAGATATTTATTTTGGCACCATAGTTGGCCCTTGCTTTATAAATTCAACAGCTGCTATACTGATAAATCAAGAGTTAATGGAAGCCATTAATGGAAGGTAAAGGTGCATTTATTTTCTGAAATGCTGTTAAAAGGTCCAAGTTCTCAATTCACCAGAAATAGAAAGGCAAAAATTTACATATATTTGCACCATAATCTATTTGTACAAATCAGCTTTCATTTATATTTCTGGAGTCAGTATCAGAAAACTAGTTTATATTCTAACTGGAAACTTTCGTTGTACATTTGTGATATATTTCCAGTGAAAAAAGTCCAGAGATCTCAAGTTCCTAGAAATATTTAAAAAATTTTAAAAATTAAAAACAAACAAGCAAAAAAACCCAAAAACTGAAACAAAAAGCAAACCAAACAAAAAACAACCAAACAAAAAACCACACACTTCCCTCTAAAAAAAAAAAAAAACAAGAAAAAACAGGTTCACCATAGCATTTAACTCAGAGCCTATTGTAAAATCTTTTGCCCTCAAGATCATTAACTAAAGTCTACTATAAGAGAATTTGAATAAGTTTCAACAGTATTAAAAACAAAGGTAAGAGTAATTGCTAAATGTTGATCCTTCCAATGCCCTTGCTGATGAAGTTTTACATAAGTAACACATTTCATTTTTTTTTAGTTTCACCATCTTCAAAATTAAGTGCCTACCCTAAAGCACAACTGTTGGGAAGACAAATTAATCTAGAAAGAACTTCAGAGATCCCATGTTCACATACCACTTGACACATCTTTCTAGGTTAATCTTACCATCCTTTCCTAAGGATAAAGAAGTGTTCAAAAAAAGAAATCTATAGATATTTGAAAGAATTTTGATAAAAGGATAGGGGGGTTTATTATTATTTTTAATTCCTTCCAGAATATAAGATGAAGATCAAATACAATTTGTGGCAACAAGGAGAACATATCTCAAAATCATATACTTAACATATTAACAGCATAATCCTTTTACATCCCAGGCTATACATAGACATTAAAGTCATCTGCTAATCAATCACAGATTAATGACAACACACAAATCTGACTGAGCTGAAAGACCAGCCAATAGAGTCACACATTCTTTATCACCTTTATGCAATCAGTTCCAAGTAACACAAACACTCATTAAGATACAGAAAAGTTTATTATAAAAGTTTCATCTTATGATTGACATATGTACAAGTAAAAATACTACATCCAAATATATTAATGATTTCTTTTTGTTAAGTTTTAGATGAGCCATGGCACGGTATATCTCCATGCAAACAGTATGAACTGAATCAGGAATCTGCAGTTCATAATCTGGATTTTATGGATTTATATTTTAATTAATATTATTATTGCCATTATACATAATTTCCTCTGAAGGTAACGTGTCCCTCTTTGGCCTTATTAAATTCCTACTGTGATGCAGACTAATTAGACCAAGTACCCACTTTAATACTTCAAATAAGCAGCTACATTTTATGTTTTAGTGATAAGAAATATCCAGAGGCGCTAAAAATGTTCTTACAATTACAACAGAGTTGCTCGTATAAGCACCAATTTACCTTGCTTCTCTCATGTCTCTGCAGAAGTGTCCTTTTTTGTTTCATCATTTTTCTGCTTTACTTGTATTACAGAGTTTTTTATTCTCTACAAGGTAGGATAAAAAAAATATCTTTTTTATAAAAATTTATATTTAAATTATGAATACTATTAGGCACTTTTTAAATTAAATACAATGGTGAACAAATTTTGTCTTATATGCTATGACAGCAAATATTATAGAGTATACCACAGTACACATATGATAGTGAGAAATATGTACACTGGAAACTGTTAGTAATAGATTAGCTACAGAAATGAAAGATGATGATCTAACTAGATGATAGTGACAACGAAGATATGTATTTAATGACACATCTGCTTTGAAGATAATTTAGCAATGTACTGACACAGTTGAAACTTTGAGAAATTGCTTCTGAGATAGAATCACTGTCACCAAGGGTAGTCCAAAGATACTCATAGCACACAAGGCTCTTGGGAAAGGACTATGTACAGCCCAGACTGCTGCAAGAGCTGCACAGGCTCCTTCTAAGCATCCAGAAATGAAGTAGGTTGACGAGCCAAACAGCTGCAGCCTGGGAATTTGGCTTAGCCAGATCAGAAGCCAGAAGTACAGATGATTATGATTTGAGAAGGGACCTGGGTATTGCCAACCTTAGAATACACAAGGCTCCATCCATTGTGCATATGTTTCAAGGGACATGTATGCTGACAAGGTGGGAAGCATTACTCAAAGGCATGGCCAGAACAGGGTCCTTCAAAAGCACCAGCCATGGCATCCTCTGAGTGATGCCAGATTCCTTACTAGCTCATTACATTACAAAAGTCAGAAAACACTGGCACTCAGCGTTTTAGTCTTTAGTCCAGTATAACGAAGTTTATTCCTACTTAACCAAGTGAACAAAGTAGCTAACCAGGTGAAGTTAAAGCAATTCCTTCAAAGTCATTACAGGCCAATGCACATAATTACCAATGGTGGGTATATTTCAAAAAGGGACAAACTGTTGAACTTGCAATACTGTAGCGTTGAAAGTCAAGTTTTATCCAGACATTCTGCATTGGCCACTGCTGTTGGGGATTCTGCATTTTAGAAACTACAGGATGATATTGTTCATATTTCACATCATTTTGGATGGTAACAAGTCAGTTATCCATAGGACAGCAGCAGTGAGTACTTACACAAGCTGCCCCAGCAATAGTATTTCCCTAATGAAGGAATCTTAAATTATTTCTGATAGTCAAAGTCAACATTCCAAAAGAGGAATCCCACAATACTCTGTCTGATCTGTTTACACCACCAAGCAGGACTGAAGAATAAATGAGCAACTTTGACATCTGTGTCACAAACACTTCAAAAGACTATTTTGCCAGCACCAGCAGAGAATTGGTGCTTCTGAAGCAGAGACACCTGTTGCACTTAAAGTAAAATCACAATCAGCAAGACATAATTAATATTCAATGCCAGGAGCACAAGCAAACTAAAATGGCACAGCCAGCAAGACTAAATAAGTACCCTGTGGCATTTTCACACCACTAATCACATAACCAGCAGCCAGCACTTCTAACCAAGTTAAACATAAATAAAATTAATTGCATAGGGGAAACAGAGAATTTTTATGGAGTTGCACAAATGAGATAAAGACATGTGCAAGGTAAAAAAATATGTGAAACATATAGGAAAGATGTTTTGCTGGACTATTTTGCATTTACCATACAAATGGGAAAGATGCTTAGTGAAGCTCGCCAATGAAACCATACTCTTATTTTGGGAAGAGAAAGACAGCATATCAATAACAAGGAAGGATGTGAAGACAGACAACATTACATTAGTTTCCATTCAACCTTCCCTCTTTCAAAAGAGCACCTAAGCAAGATCACTTCCACCTTCAAGTAAGACTGTCAAGTACCTACAGCTATCAGTGCCAACAAAGTGGCATCACCTCTACTTGACTATATGCTTATAGCTGAATTAGGGCAGATTGATATAGACTAAATACTTGAATATGTAGTGATAATGATTAAGAGGTAGCCATTGGTAATGCATCTTGTTAATGACAGTAAGTAAAATGGTGTTGAAACTGAACTATTGGTTTTCCTAACCATTCCCACTACAGCACTGTGACATATATATTATCAACACCAGAACTGTTCTAACACACAATTCCTGATCAAGTTTGAATTTCTTCATGAAGAAACACAAACAGCAACAAAAGACATCAAACTGAATAGGAAAAAAAAAAAAAAGGAGTGAGCAAAGAGAGTTAAGAGATCACTTATTCTGGATGGAAAGACATTTGTCTTTATTTGTGCCCCAAAATGATCTTGTGTATAGGAAAAATACACACTCTACTGCCTAACAGATGTTAAAGTTCGTGGTCAGACTGTGACAGATTCAGATTCAAAATGCTGCTTTGTCTCAATCAGACCACAGATTGCCTGGATTCTCTCAGAAATCCCAAGTCAATAAAGTATCCAAAACACTATGAAAACACAGACTTTGTATTTTCAAAGCTGCTGACAAAGTTAAAAAAGAAAACAAACAACTCCCTTAAAACATTTTACTTAACCAAGAGATTTTGTAGGAGAAGTTTATGCAATTTCTAAATGAATGCTGAAGTATTAGGTACTCTCCACTAAACGAAAAGGTAACTGAATGATAATAGTTGCTCGATGCTAATGAGTAGAGAGAAAAATTTCCAGACCACTTACATTATTGAGAGTTCCTAAATTGTGGCTCATCATCCAAGGCCTATGTAGTATATTTAGCATGCTTGATACTTAGTGTATATTCTGTAAATAGTTATATACTGAGAGATAATTAGGGGAACAGTTTATTCTGATTTTTTTTAAATTTAGAAGTTAGAATTTAATCTCTCATGGCAAGTCCAAGAATTAAGTAACTTAAATGTTACAAACCCTTTCTAACCCTTCCCACATACAGTAAGTTTCCAAATAGTTCAAAAGAGAATCAATACTACAAAGGAAAAAAGTGAGAATTACTACTGAAAGTGGAACAAGTTTTCTTGTAAAGGATGAAATGGCACTGAAATGTGCAAAAAAAAGGATTTTAGTTTGGTTTTTTGTTTGTTTTTGTTGGGTTTTTTTGATGTTATTTTATTATATATTGTATACTGTTATTTTGTTGAACTTTATTAACTGATCTGACCTAATCTTGCTGAGCAGTAGACCTGACAAAGCAGCAAAGTAGATTGTCAAACTACCTCTTACTCCAGTGGGGACCTGACCTGAATCCCAAGACAAGGATAACTAAGGCAGTGAAACTGCATCCACATGCAAGAACAATTTATGACTCTAAACTTATTAAAGAGACTGGAAGAACAAGGATTGTTTTTCTTTTTTTATTTCCTATGAATTTTGCAAGGACACTTTTTGCCGATTGTTAATAAATATTTTTCTAAGGCAAAAACGTGCTAACACAGTGAACACGTCAAGCTACTGGGCCTGCCAACATCCACGCACATCTCTCCTCAGGTATAGTTTGGAGAGAAACCAATAAGTAGACATTGGTGAAGAAAATCCCTGTGTGCTTCAATGAATATTCATTACATCCTCTAATTTATTATCATGTTTACAGCCAAAACTGCAGAGCAAATCACATTCTATGCAAGGTCCCGAGGGGGTTTTCATTTCCACAGCTTGGACTGGTACCAAAATAAAGCACATTAGAGAGAAATTTCAACAAGAGTCATTAATATTTAATGGACTACTAACAGCAGTGCTCCTCATGACAAAGTTGCAGGGCAGAGGAGGGAACGATTGTTCAAAACTTTGCTCCACAAAATTCTTTTCATTAAGCAAACTGTATTCAAACTGACAAACAGGTGGCTTTCTAAACAAAAACAAGCAAAAAAACCAAACCATAAGAAACTCCCTCCCACAACAAAAAAACTAAAACATACACGCACAACAAAAAGTGAAAGAAAAAACACTCAACCTTAAGTAGAAATAAGAAAGTAAAATTGGACCCAGGAGATAAGAGACAGCGCAAAGGAGAAGTTAACTTATTACAGGAGCAGAACAGAATTTGAAACTGTCCATGCATGGAGAGAAAGTATCATTTGGAGAAAACCCAAAATAATCAGTGCTTGGCAAATGTAAAAAAGTCAACGAACATGACAACTCTGAAATTTCCATTTCCTAGCATACAAACATCTTCAAACTGACAGTAAAAGAGAACAAAATTAAAACACAGGGCAAAGCAAGTGTCCAGCAGCCAGCAGAACTCTTACAGCATTAGCACAGATTGTATAAACTTGTAATATTTCTCTAGTGATTCCAGTAGGATGGCTACAGCAGCGCAGTCACTACTAAGGGAATGACAGATACGAATACTCACACTGATCTAGATTAATTCTGAAAACTGAAAGCAGATACAGTAAGGTCACTTAAAACAGCATTTTGTTCTCTTTCTGCTCATGGAAGTCTGTGAGGAAATCCCCAGTTATAATTCCTCTAACACTTGGTAAAGTTGATGCAAATACAGTTGCACTTTCAGATTGTAATTACAGCTCTGATGCATCCTCTGAGCACTGACCAAGGATCATCACCTCCTGGACAAACTCCTTTTCCATAGAAAAATTCTTTGCCTTTGTCCCTATTCCATTACTCCTGCACTGATATTTTAAGTAACTTGATCATTCTGACTTCCTGATCCTGCAAAAACAGACCCAGGCATCTGATTTCATACCTGCTTAATTCAATATTCCAATCAATGTTTCCATTCAAAAGACTTCTGAGATTTAATACAGATTTTCATCAACAGTTTCTTATCTCTTTCCATCTACTTTGTACTTCTCTGTGGAAAGAATAAGATTGAAGCTGTAGGTCCTTATCTGCTTGCTGAATGTTCTCTCTCCCTCTTTAACACCTTTTACAGGGGAAAGACTCTCCCCACTAGGGCCGGCATGTGGCTGAAAAGACTAAGGTGTCATCCTGCAATATCACCTATTTTAGTCTATCTTGGAAACTTCCTCTGTTTGAAAGCCTTCACAAACCCAGTCTTGTTTCTCAGGGGATTACAGAGAAATTACATAGAGTTACAGACTGGAAACAGCAGAAGACATTCTAAATTGAGTCAGTCTAAATGGCAATTAACTTAAGTGAAAATATCTTCTAGCATGGCACAGATCAGAATTCACATCATGTTTCCACCTTACCTTTTTAATATTTTCTCTAGGATTACATTTAAAACTGCATTTGGTTTAGGTACTAACTGGTACAGCTGCCAGAAGAACTAACAAAGATAGCTATAAAATAAATACACACAGATCACTACAAACTAAGCAATGTAGGCCCTTGTCTTTTTTGTCATACATTTTCCTGATCATAAAATAAAACCATAAATTGTATAAAACAGCATTAAACATTAGGACATTTGCTACATTAACCTTTGTACTGAATGTCCCAGAGCATCATTATGCTATTTTGTACTTGAAGTATTATTCCAGAAGGAATTTAATCTCACAAATGTATTTAAATTTTGACCTATGATCAGTAAAATAACAGAATAAATCCCAAAACAATAGGTTGGCATTTTTTATCTACATTTTGTTTTTGAAAATAATTACTTTTAAAGGAAAACAAACAAAAAAACCCGCATAAACAGCAAAAAAAAAAATCACTTGAAGTAATTCAGTTTTAGATTTACAAAAAACACTGGGTGGAGTCAGGAGTGAAAGTCTTATCAACTCTCATTACTGAGGTACTGACAGAGACAACTTTATCAGAATCCCAAAAGGCTGGCTTTAAATTTTCATATTACTGTGGCCTTGCATTGAACTGTAGCCTTTATTATCAATTATGGGGCCATAAGGGCCTTTTACTGAGGGCACTTTTATAGCAAATAGCTTCTTAATTGGACCTGTCCTTTTTCACCCAAGCCCCAGCTGCGAAAGAGTGAGGCTTTGACCAGAGGAACCAATACAGTCTGAAGGGCTGCTAACTCAGAAGGAGCATCAAGGGAAAACACTCAGTTTCACATGCTATGAAAGGTGTTTTTCTTCAGAAGAGCTTGGGGGGCACAGGAGTGAGAAATTTTGCCAAGCAGGAATGCTTTAGTCTTAACAGACAAGAGGAAACAGACAAAAGTAGTTCATTCCTAGGCATAGGAGATTAAACCCCACAAAGTTCCCTGGGGTTTAGAGGCACTATGCAATAGAGCTGCCCATGTTCATTCCCAGTCAGAAAACTTCTTTGCTCTACAGACTTTGACAAGCACATGGTATGGAGCCAATTAAAAGATACTGGAGACTCAAACCTGCAAATCCATTAAGTCATGAGCTGTAGAACAGGTGCTCACCTGAGATATTCTCCTGGAAAGAAACAGGTGGCAGTGGACAGACAGAATCCAGCCTGGGCATTAGCATTCGGCTTGTGCCTCCCACATAAAGCCAAAAAATATGAATAATGAAGGAAAATGAGAAAGTTCAAGGCAGGGGATTAGACCAACCATTCATCTTCAACCTTGTAATTATCTTTCCTTCTGACTAACAATTTTTAGGAAGGGGAAAGAACAGGTGAATAAGTACACCCAGGTCCTCAGACAGCCTCACATAAACATTAACTAAAATATTGGAGAATGGTCTTTGTGTAAATGCAAAGTTGTAATGAAGATAATCTGGTCTTGGTAGAAAATGTATCAGATGTTGTTATTGGATCTGATTAGAATTGATTATTAGAGAAAGTTACAAAAAAAATGACTGCTTTGAGAAATACATTGGTTTCCCATTTAAAAAAATACTATTACGTCAAATTCTCAGACTATAGTTGATCAGTAGTAAGATAATACATAGCAAAATAACCCTTCAGAGTGAGGTTCTCATTTGTCATTCATTTTAGGTAGGTATAGCACACAAGAGGAATGTTTGTGTTTAAGATGCTGTTCTTGGATGAACAGTATATTCTTGGGAGAGCTAGACAAATCTAGGTTAAGGTTAAGAGCTGGAAAAGTGATTGAAAACAGATATGGAATGGAGGTTCTTTCCAGCTCCACACTTGGCTGTGATTGAAGACAGCCTGATGTAGCCTGACTGCTGATACAGAGGGGGACACACCATGACTAGAGTTTGATATTGAATCACAGATAGCTGTACAGGGAAGGCTCACAGTGTCCAACCCCAGCAGAGTACAGCTTTGGAGGACAAAGTGTGATTAATGTCCAAAGTCAAAGCTGACAGCAGCTATTACAGAGTGGATTACACAGAAACCTAACGTAATATTACCAGACATCACCCTCAATCAAGCCTCTCTCCTGAACAGAGTGATCAACACTAATCCTATTGCCATGCTAGTATAGTAGCTTGCCATTCCCTCACACCATTTAAATGTACAAAGTTGATGGTTCCTGGCCATTTGGAACAGCAAAAGGACAGGGATGGATTTCAGACTTTTCTGAACATTGCTAAAGGTTCTAAACATTAATTCTCTAGGAAAAATCTTAAGTAACAACACACACAGCTGAGAAACCATGCAGACATCTCCACAGATGGCAGCAATGGAGTCCCTGAGCTAGCATATCCTTTTGCATCAACATGACAACTGAATTATAAACACTATTTTTATACCACACATGCTTAAGCAAGCAAAATTATTACAGCCACATCACTCAATTTACTAAATCCAAAGGTGAATTTATGCAAACAAGCATTGCCAAAGAGATTTTATGCCAAATGGATCTTATTCCAAACTTCCAAAAGGAAGTCTTAGTATTTTGTCTGGTCATATGCCAAAATGCACCACAAAATACATGTGAAAAACTCAAGAAAAATGTTCTTTAGCAAATATTGTTTAATGAGAACTTGACCCAAATGTACCCAGTTTCCAAAGGCAAAACATCCATAGCTCACAGGCTTTTTTTGCTGCTTTTTTCCCTTTTTTGATTTGTTGTTAACCATAAGATTTACCATTTCATTTAAGCATACTGCAGAAGCAGCATTTACTAAGATCAAAATTTTTGTGATGTATTTTTGAAAGCAGGGAGGAAGTTAACACCAAACAGTTAATAGGTGCCATACTAGACATTTATGTTCACATCTTTAAGAAACCAATTGCAAGACATCAGGTGACCTGCACATAAAGAACAATTTAGAATCCATATCACTTAACTTTATTAGGTTAGACAATTTAATTTCCCAGGGTACTTCAAATAATCAATATCTACTGCCACAAATATGATTTACCATACCCTAAAATTAGGTGTGCAAAAGATATCGATAAAACAGTTATTTGAGTGAAGCAATCTTTTCCC
This sequence comes from Sclerurus mexicanus, assembly GCA_013396755.1. NCBI lineage: Eukaryota > Metazoa > Chordata > Aves > Passeriformes > Furnariidae > Sclerurus > Sclerurus mexicanus. The sequence continues at coordinate 357,258 of VWZF01006904.1, forward strand.
TATCTTGATGCTACAGGAACAGGAGGAGGGATGGTACTACAGTTTAGTTCAGATGCGAAACTTTGAGCTAGACACATTTAGGTAGCATAAATCACATCCCATACAGTAATGATTTCAGTACTGGTTGGCACTTTCCATCTTCAGAACTTCTGCATCACAATCACCATGTTATATATGTGTAATATTATCTACAGGGTTAAAGTAGTTCAGTCATATAAACAAGGTACAGTTGAAGTGAAACTAAGTGAAGCAAACAGCTTAAGGAACTGACACTTATTTCAAAGATTTATTCCTAACTGCATTAAGAAAAAACAGCAAGGGGCATTAACACATTCTCTCCCATAAGTACTTCAGAAAAACCCTTGTGATGCAGTACCAGCTGTGCTGAATATGCACTTAACTCAGTCCTTTACAGAGTAGTTACTATGTAACATCATCACCAGGCACAAGAACCTCTTTGTCATAGCAATTTATCAGCTTCCAGCAGACCCCTCCTCCCTAAGACAGCAAAGCCCAGAGCCCAAACTGCTGCCAAGTGCACAAGCACCTGCCTCAGCTGGGCTCTCCAGGGCAGGCTCAGCTCTCGCTCAGGCTCAGCGTCAGTTTGCCAAATGGATCCTGACAGCTTGCCAGAGGGGAGGGCTCTCACATGCTCACTTACATGCCATCTCTTTTCCCGCATCTGCAAAACCTGCAGCTAGCCTAATGTCTCCAGCTGCTCCTACCTCTACTCCTCTCGCCAGCACTCAAGCACCCAGAGGGCTGCTTCTACTTCTGAACAACACATTTAATCAGCGAAAACTCAGTTCAAGTTGCTGCAAACAGAAAGGCATTCAAAACTCATTGACTTCCAACAGATATTGGGTCCTCATTATGAGATGGAAAAAGAGCTAAGAGTTACAGGAGTCTGCTACACATTGTCACACTGTCTCGTTTCCTTGCAGTAAGAATCCTTCAGAGCTTATACCACATTTACCATTATTTTTAAAGCCTGCAGTAATTGTATATCCTTAAACCCTAAAAAAGACTAGATAGCCTTCAAACAATCCTCCAAGTATGCTATATGCTATACAAAACTAAGTTGTTCTCCTCAGGTTCCCTTAATCTATTATAGGGCAGCTTCTACTGTTTTCACACTGTTACAGCTCAGTTTCCTATCTATTCACTATGTTCCCCCAGAAGAGAAAGCAAGATTTTTTTTCATATTACAGTTTCCATAGGCATTCCCATATTTTCTCACCAACACTACTACATGGGAAAAAAGTAGAAGATACTATTCCACAGATGAAGAGGAATAAGCACAGTAAGGATCTGCTATTCCAATTCACGAAATTAGTACAACTTTACAATTTTAAATCTTTAAAGTTTTAACAATGAACAGCAGGAAACACATCAAAGAAGTATTTTATACTGTGAGCATTTAGTTCATTCAGACTATTAGGAGTGTTGACCCACTGTCACTTCCCATGTCACATGACAATGCACTTGCTGCTGACACTGTGGCTAACACTCAGACCCCCACAGCCCCCTTCAGTCGTTTTCTCTGCCTTTGGCACTGCAAAGGGGAATTTCTATCAGGTTGCATTGATAAGGCCAAAAGGCTTGCTTGGAGAGACTTTTCTCTGTTGTTTAAGTATGGATGGGTGTAAATATTTATGAGGGCAGAAAAGCATATCAAAACCTAGTGGAGCTGAGAGACAAGCTTAAACCATAGCATTTACAACCCATTAACATATGTTGCACTATATTTCTCATCTCAGTAAGTACAGAAAGCTACAAGGATTGGTATAATTTCACTTTGGTGCAACAGGAGTGTCAGAAGACGTTAGTATTACTTACATAAGCATGCATATCCTTATTGGAAGCTTTAAAATACATGTAACTAGAGACATTGCTCCAAGGCATTTCATTTTGTTTCAGTAGGGTTGAAAATGGTGCTGCAACTATCTTCATATTCTTTATATAAAAATCCACCAGTTTGTGCTTGAAAGCTATACAAAAGCTGCCCCAATATAATGAGAACCATATTTGAAGGAGATTTTTTTACTTCATGGTATCTTAAATACTCTGCTAAGGGAGACTGCTAGCAACTCCATTTTCCACCAGAAACTTCCCAAACTTGGTAAAATATTTAAATGGGGACACAAACAAATTTCACACATACACTAAATATGATCAATTTCAAGAAGAAAACTTGAAAATATTTAGGGCACAGAAGTAGTCAAAGATTGTATTTTTAAAAAATCATATATGGGCACTATATGGAAAAATTCAAGATGAAAGGATCAAGTCATTCAAGATCAAAGTTCAATCATAAATTGACTGTCTAAAATAAAAAGGAGCATCACATACAATAAAGAGCCTTTTTGAAGTATTTCCGAAAAGCAAGCAAACAGTTTCAGATCAAATTAATTTTTCATCAACATGAGATGAAACATAGTTTAACCCTTAAAAATTTAAGATCTTACAGTGTTTCTAACAAGGGTTAAAAAAAAAATCTGGATGTTTCATATAAAAAGAGAACACTGAAATTAGATGCTGTGAAAAGTTTTTTCTTGTTATTTTAAAGTAACTGTTTAACAAAAGCAGCTAAAAGCTTTACATACTAAAAGGGATGTTCAATAGCAGCATATAATTTTGTCATGTTTGCTCTACTTTCTAAAGCAGAAAGCACATGCACTTAATGGCTACTTTGAAGATGTTAGTCCAGTGCTGTCACAGAAGCAGTACCATTTAGTACCATCTTACCAAAATGGGCAAGAAGAAGGACCCAGAAAACTATCAGCCACTCAGCCTCACCTCCATCCCTGGAAAGGTGATGGAACTGATGCCTAAAATCCTGGAAGTTAGACACTCAGAGAAAACATTAATGGAGAAAGATAATACCTTTATTGGAAGTTTGGAGGCTCTGGGCCTCCACTGGGCCTACAAAATGCACATTGATTCAACAAGGATCTTGATCTATATCCAAGAATCCCACGAAGAACCCCGCTCCCCATAATGTTACAGTTTTTATACTCTTCCTATCAATTAACATATTGGATATTTATAACCAATCATAACCTCCTTTTCTCTTGGTGGTCCACCCATTGGGGTCTTAGGCTATGACCCCTGGACGACCTCTAAGGGTTTCTAGGCTCTTCCATTGTTTTGACTTCAAGTTATCTTGCAGGTGTCTCTGAAAAACATCATGACCTTCAGAAAGCCTAAGAACATGTGAGAAAACCACTTAAGTAACTTCTAACACCACTTAACATGTGAGTAAGAAAACCTGTACTTCTAAAAGTCTAAAAATCTACAAAATACACACCAAACCTTTAGGCATCAGCACAGGTCACCTTCTGGAGGTCATCGCCAAGCACATAGAAGAAAAGAAGGTCATCAGGAGTAGTCAGCATAGATTCACCATGGGAAAATCATGCTTGACCAATCTGAAAACCTTCCATGATAACATGGCAGGATGGGTCAACAAGGGGAGAGGAGTGGATGTTGTCTACCTTGACTGTCTCCCATAACATCCCTGTAGGTAAGCTCAGGAAACGTGGGTTAAATGAATGGAGAGTAAGATGGATCAAGAACTGGCTGAATGACAGAACTCAGAAGGTTGTGATCAGCTGAGTAGAATCCAGTTAGAAGCCTTGATAGGCTGGAGAGTTGCACAGAGATAAACCTGATGAGGTTCTACAAGGACAAGTGTAGGCTACTTCACCTGGGGAGGAATAACACAAAGTACCAGTACAGGTTGCAGGCTGACCTACTAGAGAGCAGTTCTGCAGAGAAGGATCTGGAAGTCTTGGTGAATGACAAGCTGCCCATGAGCCAGCAGTGTGCACTTGTGACCAGGAGGGCCAACGGTGTCCTGGGGTGCATTAGGAAAGGCATTGCCAGCAGGTCGAGGGAGGTGATCCTTCCCCTCTACTCAGTCCTAGTCAGGCCGCATCTGGAGTGCTGTGTCCAGTTCTGGACTCCTCAGTACAAGAAAGACATGGAGCTCCTGGAGAGGGTCCAGCAGAGGGCAACAAAGGTGATCAGGGGTCTGGAACACTTCTCTGATGAGGAAAGACTGCAGGAGCTGGGCCTGTTTAGTCTAGAGGAGACTGAGAGGGGATCTCATTTATGCATATAAATATTTCAAAGGTAGGTGCCAAGAGGATGGTGCCCAACTCTTTCACTGGTGCCCAGGATGAGGAACAATGGCCATAACCCAAAACACAAGAAGTTCCATCTCAACATGAGGAAGAACTTCTTTATTCTGAGGGTGGCAGAGCACTGGAACAGGGATGACACGGAGTCTCTCCCTGGAGGCATTCAAAATCCATCTGGACAAGTTCCTATGTCACCTGCTCTAGGTGACCCTGCCTTGGCAGGGGGGCTGGATTGGATGATCCCCAGAAGCTCCTTCCAACCCTAACAATTCTGTGATTCTGCAATTCTGCTCATAGCAATGGTCTCTGTAAATAAAATATTTCATTCAATGTTCTACTACAAGTTAGAATGTGCTTTTGCAGTCTGTTTGTACTGCCTCCATACTCATCCACAGGCACAATACTCTCTTCTTCTTTTTCCCTTTCTCACACATTGCCAGCCTCTCACACATACAGAAGAGTAATCTTAGCACCTTGCCATCTCTTGTCCATATTAATTTCCCAATATCTTTTTGGTTCATCAATTCTGCTTCTCATTAGAAGAAAAAGAAAAATCTCATCTGCAAGCCCCACCCCATTCCTGCTGTGCAATACCTTCTGCTTCCCTCACCCCCATCAGAGTAATGAATTTTAGCACCAGAGTAATACCACATTTTCCAATCCTGAAGAATTCTGGGAAACAGCTTGTGCATGAAAAATACTTTATACAGTATTTTACACTAACTTGACCAGTTCCTGCTTAGCTTGCAAGAATTTATGGAATTAGCACACAGTACTGTGGCTGCTGAAGTCAAAGTATTCTTTCAAAAAAAGATTATTCTATTTGATTCCCTCACCCTAAATGTTTTCGATTCTCCAGCAGTCTTACTTCCATGGGATTACTACATAGATGCAGAGTAGCTGCTTCCTTAACTTTCCTAGCTCAGCTGATTTTATGACTTTTTCTGGTGCTGTTGCCCTAACAGAATACAGCAACCAGAGATTATCCACCTACAAATTATATATAAACCCAGATCTATTTTCACTCAAATATTAGAATTAGATGGGCTTGGAGGATTATACTACCCATTGACCAAAGCATTAGAGAGTACACCTGGAAAAAAAAAAAATTAAATTCATGTAAGTAAGCTAGGCTAATATTAAAGTTCTCCACTACGTTTTAATAGCACTACATCAATTTTTAAAATACTCAAAACATGTATTTAGAGAGGGAAAACAATTGTTAGGGTTTTCCCCTCAAAGTTGTAGCCACGTATCTAATTAAGAGGGAAATAGTCAACTGAAATTACACAAAAGAAACACTGAAAAAGAACAGGAAAAGAGGTGTGATACAAAAGGGAAAAATACCTGGCAATTCATCCATCAGGAATTTACAATAAAAAGAAAACAGAAGTGAAAAATCAGATTCTTACCACTTAAAAAAATAAGTAAACCCAAACATTACCCAGCTTGGGGAAGAAAACAAAATCACCTTCCATCCACACATTACAAAAACAGATGTGAAGTGATCATAAAGTCAAGCGCTCAGGTCAGAGAGAGACACTATTAAGATTGTCTGTTCAAATCTAACTCACTCCTAGCGATCACCATATTCGTTGCTACAGGAGTCAGTAACCTACAGCTGTTGTGCCAAAAGCTACGGCTGTGCTGGCAAGCAGTTCTGCCAAGCAGGAGCTACAGTCCAGTAGGAGCAACTCACCGTTCCAATAGTATGTGTGCTGAAGATGCACTTCTGACTATCCCCAGTCTGATCGCATGAACTGAGCACTCATTTGGTGCTGGAACACAGGAGACACACTTGACTTCAACAGGCTCATCTAAAAGTCAGATTTTACGTTCCATGATCAATTTATGAGATAAACCAAAGTAAGGCAGCTGACAAAGATGGGTGACATCATTATAAAAACACAGCCTTGATGGAAATCAGCTCACTTGTATAAACATATCCCTTGCAGAAAACATGGACACAGGTTCTGGGTGACATATGTCCAGCTTATGCAGGACTAGAAGTCAGAGCATCACAAAATGGATGCTTCTCAAAGCCAATGGTTTGTATATGTAAATTACTGGCTATATCTCATATTCCTCAGCCATTGTGGAATATCAGATTACACAAGTATGGTCTGCTTTAGGGATAAATGAATAAGCAAATCTGACTCCGCAGTGCTAATATATGTAGTGACCACCTCCATTGAGAAACTGCCTTTATAAGTTTAGTTTTCCATGTGTTTTTTTCCCCCAGAAAAAAATCTCATCAAGCCAACATAATGACCAGGAAAATTTTTATTAGCTAAATGTTTTTTTTCTATATAGCTATGTCCCAGTTTTCTATTCAGACTTTTCAATTACACACCATTATATAATTTTCCAGAAGACACCTGCACTACTTATTGTATACAGCTGTATACAATGTGTATACAGCCCTATGGCTTACCAGTGAACATCACAGATTACAGTCCTTCAAATTTTTCACTTGTCACATCTCAGAGAAGCCGGAATTTTACGTTTACACAGGGATGGGCTTCAGAGTTACTGTAGCCACCAATATGACCTCTAATTTTATAAGCAATTTTTTTTCTTTATAATACTATTATGTAATTTTTACAAGCCTTTTCTTCCCCTCCCCTTCCCCCCATACTTTCTCAACTGATTCTTACTTTTTGCCATTCAGAAGGTAGTATCTATCACTTGTGCTATAGGGCTGTTGAAACGCAAAGTATAAAGAAAGAGGATCAATTAAAGGATCCTCAAAGTCATCTAAAAAAAGGGGAAAAAAAATCTCAATATTTCTGGTTTTATGTTCAAGAAGGCAAAAGAGAAGTTATCTAGGTCAAAGAAAAATGCTATGTTGAAGAGATAATAGAGAAGCTAGAGAAATATATGAGCAATAACTTAGGTAACCAAATGCAGATTTGTTTTCTCTGATTGCCCTGAGGCTGGTGTTATTTATGGAAACAAGGACCTGGTGTTAGTTACGGAAAACAGGAACAAAGCAATAAAGTGACTACAATAATGCCTGCCCACAATTATATTAAATCCATGTTGTTCTAATTATTCTCAGTATGTAATCTGGTTCTCTCCTCAGTCTTGCTGTCTAAAAGCAGCTGGGCTGCCTTCATTCCAGCAGAGTATGAAGACAGAAGTCCCCTTTCATTTCTCTTTCTCCTTCACTGGGTCACTGAATATGAGGATACCTCCGAGCACAAAGGGAGAAGTCACAAGGCACATACTTTACCTCCTATGAGTCTAAAAAACAGTTTTGAAGCATTACCTGCAGTATTGTATTGCAGTGAGTACAGCAAAACTATACACAACAAAAGCTTAACAAGGAAATAAGACAGCTTAACTATTGAATAGAGAAGACTGAAGTCACCAAGGCAAGCAACTGACACATTAATGGATTTAACAAAATATTCTGTGACAGCATGCACTTACAGATTCAAAACAGTTCAATACACAGGAAAAACCTACAGGATACCATGATGCCTGTCTCTAATAACTCCCAGCTTTTGATCAAAGCTTCCCCTCCCAGAAAGAAATGGTTATACATTTTGTAGCTGGATCCCTTCTGTGTAATACTTCCATCAATACTCAAATTTTTCTTCAGTTTGAATTTACTTATACATTTTAATTTTAAAAAATTCTCTTAACTAGTACCTTTGATTTCTCTTTCTGTATTCAATTAATATCAGTGGTGACCAATTGAATGACTGAGAAGTAGACATGCAGACAGGGGAAGGAAGTTTGTATGCTCACCCTAGGAAACTAGGTTTAAGAAAAATTACAGTGGATTCTCTTATAAAGAGGTCATTGAAACAAAGTCGAACCACATCATGTTTTAGCAATTCAGCTCTGACTAGTGGCAGCAAAGGTCCACTTAACCACAAGGAGAAAACAGAGCAATCCCTTCCTTGATCCAGTTTTCTCACAAAGCAAAACAACATGGGGCAGGGTCAGAGAAAACATGGACCCAAAACCCCCAAACAAGAAACAAATGTCTGAGGAACATAATGAACTGCATCTGAGAATGAAACTCAGAAAAAGATAGAAGAGAAAAAAAATCAGGAGAAGGTGATTAAAAAAAAAGAGAACTTCCAATGCAAATGGCTATTTTTGGCTCATAAATCAATTCTGGGCTTAGCATGTTCTTGATGGTATAAGAAACATGATTTTTATCACAAAAGAAAAAAATTATATGGAACTCCAATTAGCTATATCATTAGTAGAAGGGGATTTGATGAAAATAATAAGGATAAAGGCCCATAGAGAGAATTCCTTACTTCAAAAAATAGTCACATATATTACTAACGTAAACCACCACCCCCTGTTCTGTAAGTAGGCTGCATTTATTTTACCATCACAACTTTTCTCTAAAAATGTACACAAGACTTTCCAATTCATACATTAGCTTGCATTACTTGCCCTCACCCCCCACCAAAAAAAAAAAATCTATAGAAATTTCAAAAATAGAAGGAGCTAGAGGACCTGAGCTGGGCACCTCTATCTGCAGTTGCAATATTTTCAGCTTTCAGTAATTTGTCTCAGGTTAACTTCTCAATTAATACAAATATTTGCAGTGAAATGCATTTTTTTACTAAATTCAGTGTATATTCCCTACATCTGCTACCATAAATCCATGTTTTATCACTTAGCTCTACAATTTCACTTGATTCTCCCAAAAGAATATTGGGGCTAGATATTCTCCCTGAACTAAAAAGTGTTAAGGTACAGACATTCAATAATTTAAACATTATCGCAAGTAGGTAGAGAATGTGAAGAATATACACAGCGTCTTGTGCTGCCCAATGTAACAGTGTTTTCAAGAATATAACAACTGTTACAACACTATGGACCCACTTCAACTTCAATTTAATATAATTATTTAAATGGCTTGAGTTTTTCTGGAAGTATTACACCTTCAGGTTCCAGGCAGAGTCCCACACAGGTGCTTAACTTCTTAGGCACTTTTAAAAAAGCAGACAGTTTTTAACTGCTATAAAGCAGTGATGGCACTTCAAGAGGCAATATAGTAAATTTAACCTTTTCATATAAACGTGATACATTTGGTAAGTAATTGCAGCTACCCTGGCACGAGTTGCTCCCTGCTGGCTGTCCATGAATCCTTCTTGCAAACTAACTTCAAGCATTACTCTAAAAAAGCAAATAAATTTGAGGAGTCAAGGTCACCATAAATCAACTTGGTATCCCACAGATCGAGTCTTATCCATTGCTTTTCTCCTTAATCAAGTTCACAACAGAAATGGTACATTAGGAAAAGTATTTCAGATGAGATGTCTATCAAAGCTCAAAACCTTTAAGTATACAATTCTAGCACCTGAGCTTTATAAGCCTCATGTTCTAATCAAACAAATTGAAAA
>VWZF01006904.1:366833-491103 GCA_013396755.1 Sclerurus mexicanus
CGGGACACATTACTGATGTCACTTCTCAGGCTGAACCGTGAACAACAGCTGGAGCAAAGTTGACTGTGGGAGAGGTGCCATCCAGCACTAATATCTGTGAATATCATGAAAGAAGACAATGTACTCATGGAAGATTTCAACTGCCGGAGATCTGCTGGAAATACAACAGCAGAAAGGAAACAGTCTAGAAGGTTCCCCAGAGTATGCAGGAGACAACTTTCTGACACAACTGGCAAATAAGCCTACCAGGGGAGGTGCCCTGTTAGACCTGTTTGTGAATAAAAAACAACTAGTGGGTGATGTGATGATTGGTGGCTGTCTTGGGCCCAGTGACTACAAACTGTAAGTGTTTTCTATACTGAGTGAAATAAGGAGGGGTACCAGCAGAACTTTCACCTTGGACTTCTGGTGAGCACATTTTGGCCTGTTTTAGGACATTGAGAGATTCCCTTGGGAGTCAGTCCTGAAGGGCAAAGGGTATGGAAGGCTGGTTGTGCTTTAAAAAAAGATTATTGCTAAATATTTAGGAGCAGGCTGTTCCCATGTGTAGAGAGACAAGTTGGCAGGAAGAAAGACTGGCCCAGTTAAACAGAGAACTCTATCGCTTCTGGAAGGAGATTCTGGAGGTCACTTGAGAGGACCACAATGATGTCATGAGGTCATGAAGGGAGAAGACTACAAGGGTCAAAGCCCAACTAAAACTTGAGTTGGCCATTACAATTTAAAACAACAAAAAACGTTTCTATAAACACACTGGCAGCAAAAGGAGGGTCAAGGAGCGTCTCCACCATTTCTTGAATGCAGAGGGTAGTGTAGTGACAGAGGACGAGGAAAAGGCAGAAGTACTTAATGCCTACTTTGCCTCAGTCTTCAATATCAAGGCCAGTTGTCCTCAAGATACCAAGCTCTGTGGGCTGTAATTTGGTGATGGGGAGGTGAGTGAAGTCCCCATAATCCAGAAGATGATTAGTGACCTGGTATGCCAGCTAGACACAAGTCTATGGGCCCTGATGGGATCCACCCCAGAGTAATGAGGGAAGTGGCAAAATGACTCATCAAACCACTTTCAGTCATCTACCAGCAGTCCTAGTTTACTGGAGAAGTTTCAGCTAACCAGAAATTAGCAAATGTAATGCCCATCTACAAGAAAGGTTGGAAGGATGATCAGGGGACCTGCAGGCACATCAGCCTAACCCTGGTTCTGGGCAAGAGTATGGAAGAGATCATCTTGAGTGCCATTACACAGCATATGCAGGACAACCAGATCAAGCCTAGTCACCATGGATTTCTGAAAGACAGTTCCTGCTTGAACAACCTGATCTTCTACAACAAAGTGACACACTTAGCAGATGAGGGAAAGGATGTTGATGTAGTCTACCTACATTTCAGCAAAGCATATGACACCTCAGCTTCTTCCTACAAAAAACTGGAAGCTTGCAGCTTGGATGGGTGGACTCTTTGATGGATTTAAAAAATGGCTGAATGACTGGGCCCAGAAAATTGTGGTGAAGAGACCTAAACCCATTTGGTGGCTAGTCACAAGCAGTGTTCCCCAGGGCTCTATTTGGATCCCATCCTGTTTAGTGTCTATTCACAATCTGGATGAGTACTGTATTCAGTTTGGACCCCTCATTTTAAAAAGGGCACTGCAGTGCTGGAGTGAGTCCAGCAAAGGCCAACAAGGCTCATGAAAGGTCTAGAAAACATATCTCATGACAAATGGCTCAGGGAGTTGGGTTTGTTTAGTCTCAAGGAGGTTCAGGGGGTACCTCGTCACTCTAGAATTACCTGAAAGGAGGTTGTAGTGAGGTGGGAACTGGTCTCTTCTACAATGCCTGCAGTGAGAAGACTAGAGGAAATGGCCTTAAGCTGAGACAGGGGAAATTCAGATTAGATATTAAAAAAAAAATTCACTGTTAGGGTGGTCGGGCATCAGAATAGGTTTCACAGGGAGACTCACCATCCCTGAAGGTTAAGAGGCATCTGGATCTGGTGCTGTGATAAGGTTTGGTGGTTTAAGGGCTACAGTGGTAGTGCTGGTGTGGACTTCATGATTTTAGAGGTCTCTTCCAAACTTGATGGTTCTATGATTAGTATTAATTACTTAAGAGTAGTATTATTACTTAATAAGTACCATGACCTCCAAATTGCAGCTGCTGCAAAGGTCACCCACATCAGGTAACTGCAGACACCTCCCACTGCGTACAGCCTCATGGTTTCCCTGGTTGAGAAGTGTAATTCTTAAGTCTAAATGGGGAGAAAAGCTACTTCTCAGCACCTGTTAGAAACACAACACGATCACCCTGACACAAACATCGTAAATAAGTTCCACTAAGAATTTTTCTGGTTATGGTCATGGAAAAATTGTAATTTCATCCTATTCCTGTGTACATACTTGTACTTTCCTTTAGGGTAGGTACCAGGATAATGCAAGGTAACTGAATAAGCCCATGAGAATTCTGACTCGATAACAGCTATTGTCTAACAATAATCTCTCAACTAAATTATCATAAACATAGCAAAAGAGACTCACGCTGGTTTTCATCAAAGCATGCCAGATAAATGTTGTTCTCTAAGTTAAAAAATATGAGTTTAGAGATGATCTTACAATTTGGTTCAGAGTTAAACCAACTATGATTTAGGAAAAGCACATAAAAAGAACATGACACCATGTATGTGCTAGTGAATCTTAAGTTTTGTGTCCCGTCTCCAAGAAGCTTAAAGAAACATTTAAAAAAACTCCAATAACTACAGTCTTATGAGCTCTTTGCTTCTTAAGCTCTGGCATTGCCTTCACATAACTTATTTATAGATTGTCAAGTGTAAATAATTTATTAAATGTAAATACTATTTGCCTTCATCTGTGTTAATCTCTATGCTATTTTTTTGTTCATAAAATCATAGGCAGAATATATGGAACTACTAATTACAATGAGCAAAAAATATTCTAAAATCTCAAGTGACTGTATGTATCACTATATTTCACAGTGATCAACACAACATTTGCTCATTGACAGACATGGCAAATAAGTCTCAGAACACAATCATGTAATTGAGGATCAACAGAAAAGATCTAGATATAAGGTAGAATGATGTAAAAAATTTATAGGATTTACATAAATTATAACATCATTTATAAATAATTTTTGTATAATCTTTATAATCTTTCATAAATCAAAGATTTTTCTAAGTCTTTATAAATCATTCAGTGGAAAGAAATTTTTTTTTCCCCAGCATATATAGGGGCAGTAAATAAAAATATTGATTGGATCAAGTGCCTGTGGACAGATGCTTTTATAAATGGCATGTTGTCTAACTTCAACAAGACTTCAAAAAAAAGTACAAAGAATTACTATCTTAGTAGGAAAAATAAATAAAAACTTAGTGACAGGTGACTGGAGCAGGGGAACAACAGTGAAATAATAAGTATCTCAACACACACTGGAAAGGTTAAATAATTACTTTTCTCTAACAATTATCCATGTTGAAGTAATACTGTTGAGGATGTTGAGCCCTGAGCAGGCATATGCTGCAATCACACATGCAGAGGGGCAATTAATTGGACACGCTAATTTGTTACAGTACAACAGCTAACACTGAGTTAACACTTATTTTGGACATCTCTAATTGTGCTAAGTACCAATATAAATATTTCAGTCAGCTAAAATACATTTTTTAAATAGCATATATGTCATATGTTGTATTATATTCATAACCAGAAACATTTCAGTGTTCAATTTACAAATGATAGAGCTAAGCAAATGTGCAGCAATAATAAACAACAAATAAACTTGCTTTTCTATATGCTCAAGAACAGAAGCATTTTGAAATTGCATTTTTCTAAACATATTAATATTCCTGGGTTTAGATTCCTCAATGCTATATATGCAAGTTACCTAATAATGATTTTCTTCAGAGAATGAAGCAACATGCAGAAAAATACCATCTCAATCCATCAGATTTCTTTAGTACTCTGATCTATTGTGTTCTCTCTGAATTTCCCACTCCTGCCCAGATGTGAATAAAAAATGTTATACTAACCTTGCACAGAATCCCTTTCTATGGCAGTTTTGTTTTGCACTGTACACACATGTTCTTTCTCAGTTCAGGGTTTTTCTTGTTTGGGGTTTATGTGTGCGTATTATTTCCATAGCACTAAAGTATTTAGACTAGTAAAATTCACTTATAAAAGCACCAAAATAATAGAGCCATTCTTTGTCATGGATGTATCATTGCAAGGAAAAAAAAAGTAAAACACAGCACCCATGGGCATCAAGAAGTAGTGAAAAGGGACACCTGAAAACAAACTGTAATTTGCCATTATAATGGTTGGCATACAAATATCAACACATTCTAATTAAGCAAATTCTACATTTCAGATTAAGTATTCCAGATTAATCTAACAATTAACACATTTCTACTAAGATTAGTGCATCACCTTTGCAATATTTCTTTGGGCAAGAAATCTTTTCCCACAAGCAGAGAAAAAGAATTGGTAGAGTAGGGAGAATCAAAGACATCACTTATTCTAATTAAAGTGATAGTTTTCTTCCAAATAGAATGCATTCTAATGGTCTTTTCTTACAACTTTCTGGTGCTTCTCCTCCATACAGTTTGTGCCAAGTATTAAAAACCAAGTAAGACTAAACCTGTTCCTATTCAAAAATCTATTATCATATTCAGTACTCTTAACAGAGAGCTCTACAGTATTTTTTCCATCCCAGCACTGAACTAGTTGAACCGGTCCCAGAGAGCCTTTTCAGGCCAATATGTAGATAACCCAGGTGAATTCAGAAGCTTGAGCTACTACTGCTTTTGCAGATCAGATTCTGGGAAAAAAAACCAAAAAAGCAAAACAAAACACCAAAGTAAGACATTCATTATCCAGCTGATGAAAGCATACTGCTAACACTGGAAAGCAAATAAATAAGCATTCTCACACTTCACATTCAAGAAAATGGTAACAGAAATTTATACTGCTGACATAGTCTATTTTCAGTCATTTCAACACCTATAATGCACGCAGCTGAAATTCATAGAATTCCACAGTGCATAGTTACCCCGTACCCTGAAGACCACAGTCCTAGCAAACAGCTAGTACACACTCCTGTTGTGTGCTAAAGAATAATAGAGTACATTACTTCTTAAAGTCTGTTGCCTTAGGCCACTCATATTACAAACCATAGGAGTTATGTCACCAATGCCTGAAACAGAATTGAAGCCATAATTTATGCATACTTTAAGACTGCACAAATAACACATCTCAGGAGCCTCTCTCTTCACTTTAGTGTTTTAAAGAACATTCCAGTTCTAAAATACACAACTATATTCTGTAATATGTTTCCTTCACTATTTTTACATACAAGGTGATTTTTTTTTTAGGTCATGACAGAACAGTTAAAGAGATCAGCTAAAAAAGTCACATATGTAATACAGGTAATTACCACAATAAGTATTGATGTGCAAGATGTGGTTATTGACTCAGGCTTCACCTGATCCATGCACAAGGAGCAACAGGGCCTTTAGATTAAAGCAGAGGTGGGTTGGAGAGCTCAAAGTGCCCTCCTTTAGGAAAGGCATCTTTCTGAATCCAATGGTCAGCAGTTGGCACGTACTTGAAAGAACAAAAGCTCGTATGCCACAGCTCACTTACAGTCCTATCTTCATTATAAAATTGGTGCATTTGGGGTTAAAGTTTTCTTTAAGAAAATGTAGTTTCTTAATCAAATCTCATTGCAGTTTCTTGTGTTTTAATATCAAAGCTATTTAATCCTCTTGTAGGGTTGCTGTAAATTGCCTTAAAAGCCCACAAAAAAAGAAAATTAAGTCTCTTGATTTTCTCTAGCTTTCCAATTTCAAGAAAAATTGGCTTAGTCTTATTTATTTTGTTTGGAGAAAGGGATGAGAGAGAGAAACAAGATACTTCGCTCTCACCCATTTTCTTTAGTTTCTTTTTATTGTTTTTAGGGAAAGGTTTGAGAAAATGTGAGATTCTCAAAATATTTATGCTTCAAGAGAAAATAAAACCAATTTTCCCACAAGTGATGCTTGAAAATACTGTTTTTTCCACTCTACTAAATAATGTTACCTGTACTTGTCCAAATGCAGAAATCAACAAATCTGGATGACACAGTCTATATTATTTGTTTAACTTCTCTTTCTTTCACTTTGGACATCAGTGTTCTTGTTACATTTATTCTTCCCTATTGAAAATGTTAACCACAATTCCCACACAAAAGCCTTGATGATATAACCCTAAAGTCAATGGAAGCTCTTTCACTAAGACCAGAGAAAAATCAAGCAGTTTTGTTTTCCAGTCCTTTCTTCCTAGCCCCCCGCCATTCTTTCTTCTCCAAAATGAACAAAGAGAGCAAACAAAAACCTGTTTTACTCTGCTGAGACAGCAACAGCACATTTCTAGTATATTCTCATTCCTTTCTTATTAAAAGACTATTGTCAAGTGTAATTTTTAAATAATTTTGACCACAGCTGAGCACTAAGCAGATATTTCCAGTAATCCAATGACAAAGCCCAAGACTTTGGGTGGGAGAAAAGCAGCATTTAACTTGGAATCCATCAAAGGGTTTGAAAATTTCAAACTTCTTTCATTACCTTACTTCGTTCATTACCTTGCCCTTAGTGAATTAGTTTCCTAACAACTTCATAGGGTCTCCAAAAGCCACTTGGAACTTAAAAGACTCAGAAGTAATTTTTTTTTTTTATCCTTCAAATCTTTGCCAATTCAGGTGTCATTTGTCACCTATGTCCTTTTGTCCATTTTCCTCATTCAAAATATCTCAGTGAAATAATGGGAAAAAAGTTTGGGTTTGTGTTCTTGGGTTTTGTAGGTTTTCTCACTGAAAATGAAAGTCTTGGTTTAAATTTTTTTCTATTTTTAAATAGTCAGGAGTGAGAAAAATTATTAGAAATAATTACCAGTATCCATGGCAGCTTGTTGATCTAGGTGTGTGATTCTTGCTTAGGCTGCAAAAGGTCTCAGGTTCAAAGGTTTTTAAGACCTGTCAGTCTGGCCTCAGTGCCAGGAAAAGTCTTAGAGCAGATAGTCTTGAGTTGTATCACGCAGCACATGTAGGACAGCCAGGGGACCAGGCCCATCTAGCATGGGTTTGTGAAAGGCTTGACTGACCTGATCTCCTTCTATGAAAAGGCGACGCACTTGGCAGATGAGGGAAAGACTGTGGATGTCATCTACCTGCACTTGAGTAAAACCTTTGAAAGTTTCCCACATCATTCTCCTGGAGAAGCTGGCTTCCCACAGTGTGGAGGTAAGGACTCTGCTAGGCAGAAAACTAGCTGAACAGCTGGGCCTAGAGAGAGGTGGTGCACGGCCTTAGAACCAGCTGGCAGCCAGTCAGAAGCTGTGTTTCCCAGTATTGGGGCCAGTCCTGTTTAATATCTTTGTCAATGATCTGGATGAGGGGATCAAGTGCACCTTCTGTCTGTTCGCAGATGACGCCAAGCTGGATTGGAGTGTCAATCTGCTGGAGGGCAGGAAGCCTCTACAGAAGGATCTGGACAGATTGGATTGATGGGTTGAGGTCAATAGGATGAGGTTCAACAAGGTGAAGTGCCAGTTCTTACACTGCAGTCACAGCAACACCATGCAGTGCTACAGGCTGAGGGAAGAGTGGCTGGAAAGGTGCCTAACAGAAAAGGACCTGAGAGTGCTGGTCAACAGCAGCTGAACATGAGCCAGCAGTGTGCCCCAGTGGCCAAGAAGGCCAATGGCATCCTGGCCTGTCAGAAATAGTGTGGCCAGAAGGACTAGGGCAGTGATCATTCCCCTGTACTCAGCACTGGTAACGCCACACCTTGAAATCTGTGGTTCAGTTCAGGGCCCCTCACCACAAGGAGGACATTGAGGTGCTGGAGCATATCCAGAGAAGGGCAATGAATCTGGTGAAGCACAAGTCTTATCAGGAGTGTCTGAAGGAGCTGTGTTGTTTAGCCTGGAGAAACAGAGACCCAGGGGAAATCTTATCACTCTTTACAACTACCTGAAAGGTGGTTGTAGCCAGGTGAGGGTCAGTGTCTTCTCCCAGGTACACGTTACAAGATGAGAGAAAATGGCCTTGAGTTGTGCTTAGGCAGGTTTAGATTGGATATTAGGAAAAACTTATTAACTGAGCACTGGAACAGGCTGCCCAGGGAAGTGGTTGAGTCACCACCACTGATTTTCTTTTTTTTTTTTTTTTTTACACAGCGGTGCAGGGTTAATGGTTAATGGTTGGACTGAATGATCTTAGAATTCTGTCCCAAAACTTAGTGATTCTATGACTTCAGTAGAATATGTTTCACTATATTGTACAATTCTGAGACAAAATTCTGCCAGCAGTTAGTATCTTGTTATATGGAAAACGATCAATTGCAAACATTATTCTGCCTCTCAAACAGTTCTAATCAACAAACCTTCAATAACTCAGTAATTCACTTCCCCTAATAAGCCTTTATAGAAAGCATAAAGAACTATAAATAAGTTTAGTCCAAAATATAATGCCCAACTCTGCTTTCTTTAGTGTATTGATTCTGATAGAAGCATTATAATGGGCTTGCTAATACATTTTTCTTAACACAAGCCACACTGGTTGATCTGGATCATGTTAAATTAATACAACAACTTCTTTACAATCCCCAAAAGTTTACAAAAGGTGTTAGTAGTCACCAAGTCTAACAGTGCTCCCTGAGCAATAAATAAATAAATTGTGCATTCTTTTTCTGTTGTACTAGGGGAGACTTCTACAAACTTTGCTGACCTTAAGCACACAAATTCAGCTGTACACAGAAGTCATCTTTTAACATTCAGAGATAAGGTATCATAGTAACAAAAAGAAAAGTTAAGAGAAACAGTTAGAATTGTGAAATCTTTACAAAGGTAAGAAGAGAATATAGTCTAAAATTCTCCATAGAAACTTTAACCAATACTTTCAACCCTAAAACCTCAGAGGCTTTATAAACTCATAGACTAAAGTAACATAGAGGTGCAAATATAGATCGGATGCAGACCTGAAAAAAAAAAAAAACGAGCTGGTGTATGATGGGCAAGACTGATGTCACAGCCATCCTTACTCCAAGAATAGGTTTGAACAACAAGCTGCAAATTCTTTGGCATATTGAAGCAATAGGCAGCAGTCTGATAAATCGATACCTTTGTAACATCTGGTTAGGATATATAATAGCATGAACACACATTATTTTGAGGCTCATGCAGCTTTAACTTGATTGAAACTTCTGTGCACTTTGACTTTTCAATGCAAGAAAACAGAATTCTATGGAGTGAGGCAGCATCAAGTCTACCTTAAACTCACTTAGGTCTTGATCAGAAGACAGCCCTGCAAATGTGTTCATACATACACATATTCACAGTACTCAAGTGGGATTGAATTTACCATATAAAAAAGTAAATTACATTGTCAGTGTCAGAAGGGAAACAGCACAAGTGAAGCTTTTTAGCTTTTGTGATGCCTAGAAACAGGAAAAGAAAATTTCAATATGCACTCTGGCCCCCTGCAATTTCAGACAAAATTACATTTGAGAAGTGTGAGATAAACTTTGATAGGAAATTCTGATTGTTGGAAAAAGGAAAGCACAAAGGTACAGCCATCTCAGCAAGAGGCCACTAGTGAGATTCATGGCACAATATTTAGGTTTGGGTCCCTGTTTTACCTAATTGAGGCCAGCAGCTTTCATCTGCTAAATCACTCTGTAGGAGTCAAAAGAGAAATCTGAGTCCCAAGCTCCCACACTCTACAGCAATGCCCTAATCCCACATGGAGAGCTGAAAATGGCACAAACTTTTCATGGTAGGCTTTGGTTTTGTTGCTAATTGCTGTGTCTTAGATTTTTTGTTGGTCAGCTCTACACAGTATCACCACTCAGTTATCCACACAAAAGCACAGATTTGATTCTTTGTTAAGGTATCAACATTAATGCATGCAGGGAGGTAACATGCTGCATATGGGGGTGTGTACTGGAAAAAGAACATGAAAGTTATAGAACATTGTAAATTAAAGAGAAAAATTGCCTTTAAGGGTGACAGGCTATCCTTCAAGAAGAAAAGCCAAACAATTTATGCCAGCAGAGGTACTGTAAGACTCATATTTTAGCAGACAAAATTCCTCTAGATAATATAGTTGAGGCCCAACAGGAAGTATCTATTAATCCTTTGTATATTTCACTTTTGTTTATTGTGACAAAAGAAGGTGGCATAAAATGTTAATGCCATTTTTTCACTTGAAAATCTGAGGAGCTCTATTGATCAGATATAATGTTGAAAGACAGAGAACAGATGGTTGACATGCAGTGAACAATTTTTGCATCAAGCAAAACTTCACTGTTCAATGCAAACTATGCAGAAGAACATGGTCCTTTTCAAGCATCCCATCGGGCAGGTAAGAGTGAAGGATCAGAGTTAATTAAACAAGTGTGCTTTCTATTGGCATCCAAAAAGTTACCTCTACTGCACCACTAGACATAAAGACTGAGCTAAGTGTATATTCCCAAATACAAGAGGCAGATTTCCATCTCTGAAGTGGGCCAGAGTAGCATGGGCAAAGATGCAAAAAAAGGAAACAGACCACAATATGTTTTTGAAAAATCCACTTGTTTCCATGTGTTGATATCCTTACAGGTGGAAAGGTTAAGGGAGGCCACCCATTCTGCTCAAAAACAAGGCAAATTAAGAAATAATGGGTTTGCTCCAGTTCTTTACAGAATTAAGAGTCTGCAAAATGCTATGGGATTCACATTAACTGCAGAAGTGTTACATTTACATGAGTTGTGAGAAATCACTTAAGTACTGAAGCTTAAGACTAAAAGTACTGTGTAAGATGACTATTGTTAATATTCCTCTTCCAAAAAATTATCACTATGTCTTTCTCCAATATTTCAGGAGGATTTCACAGGGGCATCAGTCCTGCCCCTTTCTGTGGAAGAATAAACATTCAGAACAAAAAAAAGATTTTTCTTCTGCAAAAAAATGACATTGGTTTTCATAGCTGTAGTTATTAAAAAAAAAAAGCACACAAAAAAAAGCCTATAAAAGCTTATCTCTATATTTGTCTCTGTTCATTGCTTTTAGATGTGTTTTGAAAAAGCCAGACACTCAAATGGCTTATTTTGCCAAAATTAGAATAGCATTTTCATAAAACAAGACCATTGGAGCTCCCTAACTTGCCTTCCAAACTCTGAAAATGCGACAGGGCCTTTCTACTAAGACACTGGTGTGACACAGCCTGTGAGAAAACTGTTCAGCAGTTTGAAACCAGATTTGTCTCCATCATGAGACATGAAGGTGGTTGTAAATTTTAGAAGAAACCAAGTGAGCCATTTTTTAATACTTTTCAATTTTTCAGAGTCACACTGCAGTGCGTACACAGGAAGTACTGCACTAACAGTCAATAATAAAAGTAACTCAAGATTTAAAAGCAACTACTGCCAGTACAACCCTGTCTCTGCCACATGCTAAAGGCAACCTGCTGATGTTTGTTCCAAGTATTTAACTATGGAAAGCATATTCTTGAAGTGAGAAGAAATGAATGTGTTTACTACAGCCCTGGATGACTGAAAAGCAGTTTCCTTTCCTGAGATAAAAAATTCACTTCATAATCCCTCTGCTCTACTGAGTGTCTGGCACTTACAGTAGGGAACTCTACAGTGCCCAGTGTTTACTAGATGGAGGGTTTTTTTTTAAAAAATAAACATATATAACATTTCGCAGTCTCAAAAGCAATTAAAAAAAACAACTCACCCTAAAAGCCTCATAAACTTATTCTTAAAATTTAAAATCAGTTAGGTCACCATGCAACAGAAGCAGAATATTTTTAAACAAAAGCTATTTTACATCAATTTTACATTCACTCTGGTCGTGAAAGGACTAAATATCATACTACTGTTTGTTTTTTCTCAAAGGAAGCAGTTTGAGATTTTAACTAACCATTGAGAAGCAGCAGAATAGGAAAATACAGCAAGTGACCAGTCTCTTTGACTTCCCAGACATACAAATATACTATGACAAAGCCAAGGAAACAGGTTTGAATGATTATCAGAGACTCTTTTTCTGCAAGACAAATGTCTCCATAGTACTGTTGCTCCAGTAAAACATGGGAGGGAAACAATGACAAAAATGTATAATAATCATTCAGATAAAATATGCCAGACAGTGACAAATAGCTGATTAAATTGAAACTGGACAGCTTTGGTTGCTGGCAGAAACTTGTAGGCAATTTTCTTTTTAAACAGGGAACCAGTGGCACCATTGTTTGAATACAAGTTTTAACTAAAATGGGAGGCTTTTAGGCTGTGTCAGTCAGTGGGTTTATTTGGGTTTGTTACACTAACCACTTCGCCTGATGTTCAGTGTACTTTTGATCTGTAAAAGAGGATCAAACTGAGCATTGCCAAAAGGGAAATTATGGTTGCCTGAGCTCTTAACCTATTGTAAAAGCCTCTCCTTCAAAGCCAAGCTATACAGCACTTCGTAGCACTGATAAGAGATCCTGGTGCATAGGACAATAAAAAATGATTCTCAGTCAAGAGGGAAATTGCCAGAGGTGTCTGAAGACACGTAGCAGTGATGCAGTGACACAGGCATTAATTTCAATAATCTGACAGTGAAACAGTGCATACCTGAGCAGCCTAATTCTTTACAATGTTCCTTCTTTCACAACAAGATTGTGTCATTTGGACTCTTCTAAAGCTGTATCTTCATCTAAGCTCCCTTCCCTCCAAAAAAAAAAAAAGCACCTAGATATTTCATTTCAACAGGAAGCTTTTCATTAATTATACTAAATAGAGCAATGATCTGGAAAGGTCATACCAGCCTTTCAGCATGCCCTCTCTCCCAGCTAAGTACTTCTCAGCTACAATTGATTACCTTGTCTTTTAGGTTTGCATCATTCTGTCAAGCAGCAGTGCATTTGGCGTTAATAACATTATTGGTATTGTGTTGAGCCACATCCCAACATGATACAGCCTCCATCACACATTCAAGGTCCTAAATCACAATAGAGGTTGAGGCCTTAAGAGTAACACCCTAGAAAGGAAGAGATGGTACTGGAGAGAACTAGCACAACAGTTGGTGTTCCCATGACCTGATGATGTGGCATAACACAAAGAGTACCCCCAATGACATTTAACTGCTCTCTAACCAAGTTCCTTTTATTATGTGCTTTAAAGCCTTGTTGATAAATGCTATGTTACAAACATTAAAAAAAAAAACAACCCACAACATAAACTAAGTTACTAAAATGTAATAGTTAAGAGTGTCTTGGAAGTGTCCTTTGCACATCTGCTTCAAAATGAAAGTTTCCCACATGAAAGATATCCACATGATGATCTGTGAAGAAAGCCACATGCATGCTTTAGCATACACACTCAGCTCTTATTCAAGAATAATGAGATCTTTCAAAGTACTGTAGCTATCCCAACCTATTTCTATGCATTTTATCAGATCCCCATCTACTAGAGACTGGTTGTTGCTATAAAATACTTACCTATGACAACAGCTCCCTACCTGGCACCACACCAAAAACCTCCCTGTTATATATCTGTCCACAACAGTTGCCCGTTTGCCTGTGATTATGCCCCATATCAAAGATGCAGTCAACTACTGACTTTGTCTGTATCTAGAGACAGTCAAAGGTTTATCTTTCCCTCACTGTTAGGTCAGCAGGGGACACAGACAGATGGTCACCTTGTGCTGAGGCAGCTTAGAAAATGCTTTTTCAAGTGAAAATATAAATGAGTCTTGTCACTTTTTAAGTCTGAAATATTCCACTGGCACCAGTTCAACTGCCTCTTAGTTAAGATGTTTTTGTACAATAAATAAATTGGTAAAAGTTCTAGGTCAAAAAAAACAAACAAACCACCAAACCAAAAAACAAACCCAGTCAGCTTCTTCTGTCCCCATTTCTCTCATCATTACAATGTACTCTTGGAACTTTCAACTTCAGGGAAATGTAAATTCTTCAACAATGAATTATGCAAGAGGAAGGCAATACATGTGGGTATGGATATGACAGAAAAATCTTTTGCAGAACATACGGGATGACAAGGTACAGAAACAGTGCTCTTCACTCTTCTGGAGTTGAAGGGGGAGTAGTTAAATTTCACCTGTAGTGAGGTTCTATATACAGCCTTAAGTAACTCCGCTTACAGCACCAACACTGCAGAAAGGGACACATGACTTTTGAGCCCATGGTTACACGACACGGGAAAGCGACCAGTATGCATGGATACAAATCCGACTTAAGGTTACATTTGTCCTTTGCTGCAGACTCTGCCAATCTGCTATGTCCTACTTCACACTTGGTGAAACACGTACACTTGTACCCTGCCTGTTCAATACCCAACATAAATCAAGTCACTAATCATCACTGGAGCTGTCTGTTTCAACCAGCCTTTGTGCCACTGGCACACACCAGATTGCAAAACTATTCTTTGCTCTGTATAAAATCACAAGCAAGGGGCAAGAATGGGGGATATTGAACGTATTTCAAATCAAAACAATGATCAAACACCTGCAGAACCACAAGAGATTCCACAAGAGGATCAGCATAAAGTGAGACAAGGTACTTCAGCTGAAAGGTGGAAAACCACAGAGGAGATGCAGCACCTGGCAACATTCCACAGTACTGCTGGCATGAGTGAGTCACACTCATCTCTACCATAAATAATACAGCACACCCACAACAACATTTCATATGCATTTTTCCCCAGAAAGCTGATAGTAACAAGTCAGAAGTTTTGCCATGGGTAATAACACTAATATGAAAATTAGCATAAAAAATGAGTGCTCACAGATTCTGCTAGAGTATAGAGGAAAACTTTCGATTTTGCACTATTAAGAACTTGGCCTGAAGGCAAAAGGAAAACAAGAAAGCCACGCAAAGCAACTTACTTAGTCCCATTGTTCTTCAGCTACAGCAGTTCCCCCAGAACGAAGGCACTGCAATACAATTACAGAAAGAATTAAAGAAAACTGGGGGTACAGAGAAGCCCTGCTGAAAACTTACTGAAAGCATGACACAAAACAACAGCCGCATGACTGTAGGGGTAAAGACAGCACGCAAAAAAAAAAAAAAAAGGTCAGAAACGGCATCAAGCAAAGCTCGCGATGCCGTACCAGCCGCCGCATAGCGTTCACCGCTGTGCAGATGTGGTGCCAGTCTCATTCTTTGCAGGGGATAAAAAGGGAAGAAGGAGCTGTTTGTTTTCCTCCCGTTACCACTAGGGACTCCAGAGGTCCTCTCAAGCTACCGGCAGCATCCTGGAAGCTGACAGTCTGGGAGAGGGCGCGCTGCCGAGGAGCGAGTGCCGCAGCACGCCGGGAGCGTGGCCGCAGGGCACTCGTCTTGGCGAGAGCCGCGAGTGGCATCCGAAGGGCAGGCAGGCAGTACTGTTCTGCTTCTGCAGACTGAGCAGCAAGGCAGGAACGGGGTTTGTCTCAGTTAATTAGCATAATAAGGTGCCGCTAAGGAACCTGCTCTTCGATCTTCCATAGCCTCTCCATCCCTTTTCATTCAAAGAGCACTTTCTTCAAGGCCCCGATTGCTGGATCACGACAGGTGATGCAGTTTTAATGCACCTCTAGGAAAGGCGTCCAAAGGACTATAAATAGAGAACCTGATTCCTAAAATAGATTTTTTTTTTGCCTACATATTTCTTAGTATACTAAGAACCCTTCTAAACAATCTTTGGTCCCTATCTCACACCTGAAAGCACAGAATCTTTCAGGGAAAAAAATCATCTTTCTCCTACATTTGCACAGCGTATAGGAAAACAGAATTACTTTCTGGAGAGCCTAAGAACTAAAGTACTAAATAACAACTAGAAAAGCAGTAACACATGATATATGAAACAGGCAACTCATCAGCCACAAAAAAAAAAAAAGGATTCAGAGAGAGAAAAGGAATATTTCCAATTATATTTTTATTATATTTATTTTATTATATTTTTTAAAATCCAAGCAAAAAAGTCTGAGGGAAACATTATGTAGGATTCACATCAGAAAAAAAATCCACACCTAGCTGATAATCAGAAATCAAAAAAAAAAATTAAGAGTGGCATGCAAAGTAGCCACTATGACAAAATACTTTGTACTGTAGTTGTGTACCAGGGTCTCCAACCACTTTACAACCAGCAAACATTTCTCTGGACAGCCAAAGACTGGTGAGTGCTTTATTCCCAGATTTACAGAAAGTTGTTTTGGGTTTGGATAATTTTTTCTGTAGCTGGGTGGAGGGGTTGTGATTAAAACCTACTCATAAATCTGGGAGTAACACACAAAAATTTCAGTTTCTAGTCCCAAGCCAAGACCACTGGACTGCACTTTTCTCCACAAACAAAGGTTCAACTTATACTACTTATAAACTTATATTTGGTTCATCTTATAGGCAGCGATTCTAAGAAGGGAACGTGATCGACATGCAGCTACACTATGGAGACTTCATCAGTCTTAACAAGAAAGTGCTGCAAGCAACTAAACACATTTGGCAGATCAAACTGGACAGAACACTTGGAGAAACAAACAGGGAGATGGCTTAGCTTCAGGTACTTGTGCAAAGTTTGTTTTCAACAACTAGGATGACACACAACTTGTCCCATCTCTGTTCCTCCTCTTGGTCACTTAGTACTCTGAGACTGACTCCAACCACAGGAGACCAGTTCCGTTTTATGTCCTTGCACCCAGTTACCTCCTAGGTCAACAGCTCTGCAATGGCTCTTTGTCTACAGAGCTTAGGGAGGACTTGCCTCTAGCTGAAAGCAGAGCAAAGTAGCAAAAGCAGCATGAGCTGAATCTGAAATGGTAAGTATGCAAAGACAGCCAAGAGCGTGCTTATGCACAGTGCTCTTTGATTCATTTCCCCATCTCAAGAACTTCTTTAGCTGTTTTCCTCTGATAATGACAGTGCCATCTGCTCTTATCGTTTATCTGGTATCCCTACCTTTTGGGTATGGAAACATTCCTACTCACATAAAGCATTATCAGTTATGTTCGGTTTATGACAACACATTTGCTGGAGGGAAGATCACATGGTTACAAGGAAAGTGATTTCAGATAGCAAACCACAAGATACTAGGAAAAAACTCTACATACAACTTCTTCACATGACTGTCCTTAGCAGCTGCCTCTTCACTCAATCAAGTTCCAGAAGAAATGCTCACAACCTCCCCAGAACCAGTCCCACATAAAACCAAACCCCCAGTTTTCCCAGCAAAAGTCTGGCAGAAAAGACAAAACTCTACTGAGCTTCAGAATGTCAGTCTCTGGTAGAATTTGCCACATTCTGATTAAAAGACCATAATCTGTGAAGCCGTCAGGCACATGCTGATAGGAATAAGGAAGAGTATATTGGTGCATGGATGAGGCCACTGATAGCATTAATATTATCAGTTGTATTTATAGTAGTTCTACAGCCAACTTCTCAATGACAGCTCACTAGCTTCATATAAAGGACTAATTTGCCTAGGAAAGTCTCTATAGTCTTCATCATTGGAGGTCTTTAAAAAATAAATTAGACATCTGCCAGAAGTTATACAAGTAAAATTGATCATCCTGTGGACAGACATGATTCTGACATCCTTTCAAACCCACACCTACACAAGGTTTTCATTTGATCTACCTAATTTTTAAACTCTGAGTAGGTTGGTCTCTCCCTCCATAAGTTCCAATGCACCAGAAATCATTCCCAAAATGGTTATAGCAACTAATAATATGAAACATCACTAAATAGGTAAGTAGAGAGAAATCCTAATAAGGGCACCCAGAAGTTTTTTGTATTTAAGGTTTGTGAATCACCCTACCCCCCCAAAATGCACATTTTTAATTGAGAGACAAAGCCAACACCCTAGTCAGGGTCAGTTAAGACAATTGCTCCAAAAGAGAAGCTGTGAAGTGAGAACTAAAGCTCACAGGAAGCTAACAAGCCAACAGAAAGGTGACTGATCTTCTCTATAATTATTGATTAGTGCCTCAGGACTTGAAACAACAACACTTGGCCAGCTAAAAAAATCAGCCCAGAGCAACAGGGACAACAATTTCCTAGCAATGTCAGTGACCAACCAGAGTGTCATGATCACCAGCAATACTTGGTCCAAAACTGTAGATATATAAAGGGGGGAATGAGAGGGCATGAAGCTAAAATGTGATAACTGAATCTAAACAGCAGCAGGAACAAAGGCCTGAATTTTTAAAAGCTCATTCTGATTCATGTGTCCAAATAACTGTCAGATTATGAAGAGTCAACTACTATGCATGCAAGCCTTCTGAAACAAATATAGCTATTAATGCCACAATAAGAATTAGTAACTGTGGAGAACTTTTTGAAGAGAACTCTGCTCACTTATGCAAAAAGGGCACACAAGGGCTAAAAAGCCCATCTTTGAGATCTCTTGATAACTACACTCAAGTCTAAAAGGCTCAAATGTGTCACATGGTTTCAAGCTCAGTACAGCTGTTTTGAACATACTTTAGTTAAATAGGAATACTAATCAGCTAAACGTCATTTTTTTAATTCTTTGCAATGATGTATATAAATGCCCAAACAGCATATTACACAGTTTATGAGTAATTCACATATTGAAAATTACTTGCCATCACATTTCTCCAAACTATTAGAGAAATTTCAGGAAAGTAGATATCTTTCTCTACCACAAACTAACAGGGTGGCCAATACAAAGATATTTCCACAAACACGATATCTCAAAAGCATATGGAAAAGAGCTTTGTATTTGCAGTACCTCTTCAGCTACATTATGATTTCTAGTTTCATGTGTTATATACATGAAATACACAAGATATTGTCTCATTCTGTCAGGTAGATTCAATACTGAGAGTCACCTGGCCAAACATGTGTTTTCTTTTCCTCACATATGGCCCAATTACCATTTAGGCTACTATGCAGCAATCTTTTTAACAATTAGCACAAATAGTCACCAGAGCCTAGGCTCAGTGCACATCTGATTATATATTTGCCCAGAGCTGTCTGCATAATAAAGTAAAGTATACTCAGTCTAGTACAGGAATCTTGTTTATTACACATCTCATGCTTGGCTAGCTAAGAAACATTAGAAGACACATGACAATTCTGTTATGCCCGGTAAGCTCCCTCTGTTCCATTTTTCACTGCAGAACTCTCCCTAACAACATGATGAAAGATATACCAGGTGAAAACTAAAGGACTATAAGATTCAGTAATGCAATCTGTGGGTCATGTCACTTGTATTGCAAATACTGCATGTATGTAACTCAAAAACTCAACTTACTTTGTTTTCCCAAGGTTCCTGGAACTTCTTACTCACCCAAGCACCTTCAGTAAGGTGATCCTGCTGCCTCATCTTGATTGCATAGCCACACCTGTACTGCCTTGCCTTCCCAGAGATGAAAAGCTTTATATGATTGGACTCAACAATATTAGAGGTCTTTTTTCAACCTTAATGATTCTACAACTCTTAATGATTCTATGGTAGAGCTTCCATCGGGTATATAGTAATGTGAAACCACATCTAAGAGCCTCAAGCAAGACTTCAGCAAAAGAGTCATAAGTCAAGTGTCATGTCTCTATCTGGTGCTTGTCATTACAAACCCAAACACTCACAAATTGTACAATACAAATGAAGAAGCAGTTATTTACTTCCCCTCAACCGAGGGACATGCAGATAGCCTCTAATGCATTTAATTAGTCAATATCTGTAAGCACTTTGATGATAAAAAGGGATGTGGTGTGCCAAGTGTGACTACTGAGTAACCAGCAGCTCAAAAGCATGTTGCCAAAGTACAACAATAAGCCTGTCCTTTTAAACCTGTTCATAATAATTATAGCTGTTAACAACAGATATTGTTCAGCTGAATGAACATCGTGAGACTTCAGCAAACAGCCCTCATCAGTCTGACATTCTTAAAAACATCCCTTGCTAAATGTCAAGTGAGATTTCCAGAGGGAAAGAAAAATGCCTTTCTTCCCAGAAAAGGACAAAGTTTACACAGATAAGAAAAGAAAGTGAGACAGAAGTGGAAGCAAATAACTGTTTTCAAAAGAGCTCTAAAATTACTGCCAACTATACAAACTATTAATAAGGGCCTGATTCTAAGGAGGAGGAAGAATCAATTGCAATGCAGTAAATTTCATCTTTTGGGCATTGGTATTACTCTGTATAGCTAAAGAAGAAATCAAGAAATCAGTGATTATTTTTTTCTACTTCACACCTCTGTTCTAGTCCTTTGAAGACTTATATGGAAGTAGCTTGCCATGTGTTAAACTGTTCATTCATTCTTTAACATTCCAAGCAAAAAGATGAACACCTTTACTTAGTTAGCATGACATAGTTAATGACAAGTTTATTTTATTTGCACAATTTAAACATGCAGAGAGATTTTTATGAAGGAGCATTTATAATAGCTTGTTGATTTAAATACCCAATATTGCGCTGAACTTCAAGCCCACAGAATACTTTGTATGTCCAAGATGCTTACCCTTATGAAAACATAACGAATGAGTGAGCATTAGCTTAATACCAAAGTGCTTTTAAAGTGTTACCCCAACACAAACACACCAATATTGCAGTATTATTTTCTTCCTGAAAAGTGACCTTTTACTGATTTTTATCACAAAGATGATGAAATAAATATTTTTAAATGGTTCTAAAATGTTTTAAAGAGATAAATCTCAAGTATGTCTATTATGAGCACACATTTTCCCTAAGTGTATATTAGAATTGGGATAATTTCCATCATGTAAATGTACCTTATTAAGAGTAATAGATGTATTACAGTCCTCTATGCATATGGATTTTATGTATATATGAAAGGCCATAGCACAAATAAAGTCCTAGCATCAGCTGCCATTTAAAAAGCTGCCACAAGGAGTAATGTTTTCAGAAAAGCAAAGGCTGGTTGTTCTCAAAGAAATTTTGATAGTTGAAAGAAATCCAGAAAAAAAATAGCCCTATTTCCATAATGCTTTTCAGGATAGTCTTGAAAGGCTTCAAAGACTATTCTTTTTCTAAGCTTAGAAAACTTTATGAATATTTCCATTTAACAGATACAGATTTTTTTTTTGGTTGTTTTTTGGTTTTTTTTGTTTTGTGGGTTTTTTTTAGTGTGAGGAAAAGAAAAGGAGACCATTTTTTATTTCCAGGTTGAATCTAATTACTTATGCTTACTCAGAGTAAGCAGAATTGTGAGGTTTTTTTCCCCCCCAGAGGGATTCATAAGTATTAATGACTTATGAAATCACTTAGCCCATCTGTAAATCAAGCCACTGAATTTCCTACTGCAAGACTAGTCCTACATGACAAGCAGGAATAAGACTTGTACTTCAAGAGTCAAGTGGATTAACACAAAAATGAAAATAACATTTATTCGAATTCAGTCACATATTCTATTATACTGCAAGTGAGGTACACTACAGACATGCAATCACTTTCTAAACTGCTAGAGTCTGGACATGACTGGTTTCCTGATATTGACAGGGGTTTAATTTTTATAGTCATAATTTCCATTTGGGCCAGTTTGGAATTGAGATAATTAAAGAAAACTTCAATATTTTGCAGCTGTGGAATTTGCACAAGTTTTAGCTCTTGGCCACAG
The DNA here is from genome assembly GCA_013396755.1 of Sclerurus mexicanus. Lineage (NCBI taxonomy): Eukaryota > Metazoa > Chordata > Aves > Passeriformes > Furnariidae > Sclerurus > Sclerurus mexicanus. Next base: position 388,441 of record VWZF01006904.1, read on the forward strand.
CACTTTACTGAAGAGCTTTCATTTAGGATAAAGCTGAAGACTTCACATCTTCCAACTTATGACTTTAATATCACCTTAAAAACATGACCCAGGTAAAAGTAACAGTATCTGCACCTACATCTACATAAAACAAGAATTCTGAACATTTGATATTTTTTTTCAGTGGGATTTTACTCTGATTCCTAAGGATAACTAACCCTATGAGCTATTCTAGCATACAGCCTGATAGTCTCTTTTCAAAGGGGAAATATTCATTGTTCATTTAGAAACTCAAAAAGCACTTTGTAGACCAGAAGTACTGTCATTTACTTTCTGACACTCCACGCTAACCAGTCAACCTGGCAAAAGAACTCTGTAGTGAAAAAAGCAGTGCAGGAGGAAAAGAGATAAAATATATAGGGGACAGATATGGAGCATCTGTGTTTTTCCACCTAGGAAAGAAATAAGTTTTACAAAACTTTCATTGATCCAAGGTGCAAATAACCATTATTCATTATAGTTACAGACTGTTTCAGCCTCCTTCATCAAACCAAGTACCTTAAACAGCAACCTCTGCACCCCTAACAGACAGGGGCTGAGATGGCTCACTGACTATTGGCCACACAAAACCCAAATGGATCAGTGGGAGCAATCAAAACAAATACACCAGAATCAGAAGTCTGCTGACACTTTGTCTAAATATTAATGCCTTCTCTTTTCTTGGCTGATCAGTGTCTGAAGTAAACTTAATTGTTTTTCTGCTCAATTCCTTCCCAACTCAGTAAACTGATTCAGCAAAGTTACTGTCATCAACATCTCTTCTGACACCCTAAACTTCAGCTAGCTTTTTACGTTCAAAGCAGGTAAAGAATCAATTATATTTCTGTATTGGAGAAGTAACTGTAATGGGAAAAGTGATGGTAGAGCTTGGAAGAGGTAACAAGTGCATTTTACCTGACTTTCACTGAATGTACATGCTTGCCTATAAGCACATTAAGCCACCTAAGCTCCCATACAGGCAGCTAATGAAATAATGAGTTGTTAGCACCACCACCGTAATGTTTGCTTAGCAGCGCACTACTTCAGCAAGCTAAGCCAGGCGTGGTCGCGGCTCTCAGCAGGACCCCGGCCCTGGAGCCCCGCAGCATCCCCACCCCTTCCTGTTGCATTTAGCCAAGAGAAACCAGGTAAAGAGGTGCTTCACGAGCCCTGCTGGTGACTGCATTCCCAAGGCTTATGCTGCACCATGATAAACTGAGTTTAGAAATGGCACTCCTCTAAGAACTACTGTTTATTTGAAGGTGTCCCTGCCCACAGCAGGGGGCAAAACTAGATGATCTTCATGGCCCCCTTCCAACCCAAACGATTCTATGATTGATTTATCCTGTGATTCAAGCAGTTGCAGATTACCAAGAAAACAAACCAATTTTTAAACTGTCTGCAAGAAGTCCAGGGGGAAAAAACCCAAAAACACCCCCCCCCAACAAAACAAAAACACAGCAAAGAGAAAAGATTAAAAGATTTGAAGTACAGAAAGTACAGGTAGGGCTCACTTAAATAGTCTTTCAATGCTGGGCTCCAGATACAGTCTTTCTAAGAGACTTGCAGAGAAAACACTGCTTCTATGGGAGAGGAGGCAAATGGCAATGGTTAGCAAAACATGCAACCAGTATTTGGAGACAAGGCAGGGCAGGGCACACCAGTTCCAGCTGGAGTTGAAAGTTGACCTTCTTTCCACAGACTAAAGTAAAAGTGAAAAGATAATCTGAAAAGCTTCTGATAGCTGTTCACCTCACAGGTACAATAAGTTGTAATGTTTTGGACAGAATATCAGCTTCTGTTGTAGCAGAAGTGATTATGACAGAAGCACTTAAACCTTCTGAAGCAAAAGATGTGCGTATGTGTGTATATATATGCACACACACAATTTCTAGTTGTATACATCAGAACAGGAATGCATTTCTAAATAAATATTTGGCTGTTCTCTCTGAATAAAGTCTGAAAAAATTAGTGTCATGCAACATTAAGAGAACAATGAAGGCAGCAGTGACAAGAGGAGTACCTATATTTACAGAGATAAGGTTAAAACACAAAGTTAATTCAAGTTATTTCATAAAAGAAAGTAGCCCAAAGTATTTTGATACAAACACAACCTTATCCTGACAGCGACAGCATATGATAGCAAGACTAAAATGTTACTAATTGTATTGTTTAAACCACATTTATATTTATGCAGAGGATGGTAGGGACTACCTTGAAAGACTCAGTGCTTCATCTTATTCAGATTTGGAATTTTTTTCATTTTGTTTTTAAACTTTCTAGAGGAAGAATATACATATATGTGCCCATACTAATGAATATATGCTTTGTTTCAGTTTTGCTTGTCGCACCCAAAACCTGAAAACTTTAAACCCCACACAGTTTAATCACCTCTTGTCAATTTGTAAATTCTTAATCCATTAACTTCCTAAAACAGAAGTCAAAGCCACTATCTTTATGAACCTTTCTTCTCCATTTCACATACTCCTGACTACAATGCTGTGATATTAAACTAATATAGGTGAAGTCTCAAATATAGAAATAATGTTAACAGCAAGTTTAAGCAACATTTTAAAGAAATCTTCTGTACCACAACAGATGTGATAGGGCAAAATGTTACACTGTTGTGCTGTGCTTCAACTCTAGATAAAATCCTAAATTAAAAACCATTTGCTCTTGAAAGGAATACAAACTGAGGCAGGTGTGGGTGAAAGTCTGCTTTTTTATCGTTTTCTACTTTTGGATCCTCCAATCAAGTTCAATAAAAAATTGCACCCAAACATTAAATGCTATGGGATAATTCAAGAAGTGCAACAGAAATATGCTATATTAATGCTTTATTATATTCCATAAATTTCAGCATAAACACCATGTAGCCCTATTACTTTTTGATGGAAGCCTAAGATCATGATATTTATTAAATTCCATATGGATTATCTTTAGGAGGCAGAGGCTCCTCTAAACCTGTGACTATGGGTTCAGGCACCACAGGTTCAGGCCTTACCTTCTTTCAAACTCTTGCTATAAGGGTTATTTTAACAAACACTGCAATTAGATCCTTTGCTAGGATCAGCTGACTGGATTTCTGTAGCATCTCTAAGCTCCAAAGCTGCTGCAAGGTCTGACTACTCTGAGTTTTACCAGTCAGTATACTCAGAAAGCAGTGTCTGTCCTCAGGTTTCCCTATGCAGCTACATAGCAATTAAAGCAGCTCAACACCTGGGTGGGTTTTGTAATATCCATCTTTATGATCCAAACTGATCCCACAGTTCTACTTTTTTTGTTTCTACCCTTGAGGAAAACACAATCAACCGTGTAATTCCAGAGCAAGATCTGTAACATGACACTTGAGCATAAATTGCTGTACAGACTATGGCTGGATCTTCACACCCACTGTAAACCAGGGCCTATGAAAAACAAGAAGGAAGTCACAGCCTTGAATACGGCAAGTCAGAACTTCATGATTGATTCAGTGACTCAACTCTTGCTTAATACTTCTAAAATTATTCTTGAACTATCTGGTGTGGAAGAGAATGAGTCAGAAGTTGCTTGTGTATTTCATCTCCATCCTTACCAGTGTAGGGCATGAAAGCAAGCAAAGAAGAAGAATGAATTAACAATGGCAATGTTTAGAAACAAAAGCAAAACTAACTGCTAATAGTCTAGTTCCTTCTTACACCCTAAAATGACACAAAAGCTGCCCATTATCCTAACATGGTGATCCATTTTTATTGCCCTCTCATCCAATATTAATACCAATTGCATCAGTTCTAGTCAGGGCTCCTCGCACATAGTTCCAATGTAGGCATCTCCAATGTGATCCATTTCCCCATCTGTCCTGCACTGCTGCAGTGTAGTTTTAAGCATATTTATCGAATGAACATAATGCAAAAGGCAGCAGCAAGGCAATACTAGTGTTCTGATCCTCACTCCTGTCTGTGGAGGAACAGCTTAATAGAATAATTTTGTTATTAAAGGTCACGGGCAGCAAAACACCAAATATCTGAACCACAGCTTTGACCCTTACAGCACTGCATTGATTGTGCATCCTATTTTGCTCCAGTTCTGCCAATTTAAATAGTATGATTTCTAAAGGGAGGTATTGCTTTGTCTCACAAAATGACTGCATTTTAACAGCCATTCCACAACAAATTCAAAAATACTGCTTGCTGAGTGCCTGCAAGTAGAAATTGAAAGCCCAGGCAAGTAAAACTATTTCTTCATCTTATGAAACTTGGGACATCATGTGTATAATGAAATGCTATTAAAGATATTTGTTACTGTAATACAGAGAAAGCAAGTTAATCAGAAATAGCACAAGTGTCAGAAGTACACAAGGTGGTGGTGGGGAAGCTTCTCATTTTTGTCCTGAGGGGTAGTAGCTATGCACTGGGTGAACAATTTACTGCCTTGATGCAATAGCTCAATAACAGTTTTAGTAGTCTATACAGTGTATAAATCTATACGCTCCTTACCCTACAAGAAAACTGGTCTTAGAGAAAGCAAAAGCAAGTAAGACAGATCACAAAGTAGCTGCATATGGTTATAGTAGATCAAAAATATGACTGTGGTTCTGACCATACCTACCTGAACTTTGTAAATGTCAACTGGCACAGAAAGAGAGTCTACTCTCTCCAAAAGGGCCAGAGCACTACCCTAGATTTAAAGGCAGTGCATATTCCCAGTGCTATTCAGGATTACTCTGTCTAATGACCAAGGGGAAAAGAGCATTGATTAGGTACATTCAACAAAGACTTCCCATCTGGAACAAAAACATGGACAAAAAAACATTAGTTTCATTTCTTGTCACCCACACATCAGCCCCTTCTCAATAATAACCTAGTCATAAAAACAAAATTGAGACTAGAGAAGTGGAAAAAACAAACAAAAAACCCCAAAACAGCTCAAGCAGCAGACCTTAAGATGTGATGTTAAAACCAAACCAGCATAGTATTACACTAGTAGACTTGCTCAAAATATTTTAGTGTAGGAGCATATTCATAATTTGTTTCAGAAAAGGAAACAATTAAAGCATTTCTTTTCCTTTGTCATATTAAAAATTCAAACAGACTATTACACTAACAAAGAGCTTTTTCCAGTCCTGTTACAAACCATGGTAAAAAGCCCATGTAAACCTTAAATTCTTAATGTTTTCTAGCATCTGTGTTATCCTACTAAAGTCAAATGGAACATCAGCGCCTTTTGCAGAAGACATGCTCTTCTTGCTCCAGTGACCTTTTCTCCACTGCTTCTTGTAGTGCTTACCACTGGGCTTAAATAATTAAACAAGTCTAAGCCTGAAGTGATTGCAGAAATGCACCTACATTTGAAAAGTACTATTTAGACAATAATTTGTAGACCAAGTGGAAGCCAAATGTTTATTCCATAAACTGACATCCTTATTGGAACTACCTACTCATTTCCATTGCCTGAGGGCCTGGACAAGATCATGAAAGCAGCCTTTTAGAACACCAATTACAGTTTAATATGGAAAGACAGACAGACAGACATCAACAAAATTCACAATTAAAAGAATTTAAGTGCAAAAAGCTCAGGCACGTTTTCTGATAAAAAAGGAAAGCACTCATTGCACAATAGATATTAAAACTGGACAAAACCTTAGGAAATAATTACTATTGTTACATTTGGAAATATGTGGTATTTTTCCAAATATTCACAGATTTAGAAAAAGCATGACTTGTTAAAACGCACTATCTCCTCCCTCAATAATAACACAAAATTCACTTTCACCAGCGAAGTAAACATTCATGAATATCAGAGCAGTAGTTTTATCCATCTCTACTTCCTCTGTATCAAGGCCATCACTTTATAGCATTTTTCTTCTCAAATTTCCCTTCCCATATCCAGAAGAGTGAAGAGAATGGTGGTGTTGGGGAATAATATTTCCTAGCTCATTCCTAGCCAGAGGAAGAGATGTAGGTTTATGTCAGAGACAGATAAGAGGTGATTAAATAAGTTAGGCTTCTCTGCTGCTAGACCTCAAAATTGTCCATTACATTCCAGATAGAAAAATCATTGAAATGTTCACGATTCACAGCAAACCTTTAATTTCAAATGGAAAACAACATTACATAAATATAAGTGTTTTGGAGACATTTTACTAAGCTTCTCTTGTCTTTCTACTTTCTGTAAACATGTCTAGTAGACATGTTTACATATCTTATATGTTGCATATACATATCCTATATGTTACATGAGACAGGTGTAGAACTTCTCTATTCATCTAAATGAAAAGAAAGCTCTTGCATCTCCGCCTACTTCAGAAAAAGAATATAATAAGAAGAATTAAGGAAGATTAAGAGACTCTTTTAGGCAGCTTAAGACCCTTAAACACACATACCCAAGCCAAGTATTTATAATACAAGAAGTCTCCTAGTTACCTCTCTTAACTGTCACTGTTTTCAGTATTGCATAAAGCTGCTTAAAGTATAAAGCTGATTGTCAAGGGAATCCCAGTCTGAAGGGATCTTTTGTGGCCTGGAAGGGTTGTGACTTCTGTAAAAGGAGGACATCAGGTTACTGCAGCAAGCCCTGACTATCAATGACAAAGGAAGAAAGGGAAAGCTAAACAGTCAGGCTATATTGTCTCTCTTTTGTCACACAGTAGTTGCAAGGCAGGACAGAGCCAAGGAGCACTAGGGCAATTCTTGCTCCCCTAAGCCTCTTTGCTCTCCTGCAGGTCCCAGGAAAACAAGAGGTGCCCCTGAGCAGCGCTGCCATACACAGCACATTCCACTGCAAGTATCCACTGATATTTCAGAGGCAAACACCCCATGTGGATCAGGTGTGACATGAAACCTGAAGAGGCTAAAGAAGTATTTACTGCCTGACAGGCAGGTTATATTAATCAATTAACCAAATTCCTTTGCATATTCTAGATCTGATAATATAAAGTCATTTATGATTTTTTTTTAGTCACTAAAGATTGTCAAAGCTTACACATTTTTGGCTTACATTTTTCACTAGAAGACATGGGTGATTACATAAAAATGGATGATTACATAAAAATTGCCAGACAGATATTCTAAGGTCTAATTCATGAACTCCAGAAATCATTCTTTTCCAGAAATGAAACTACTTACCCACTCAGTTATATTATTTTATCCTTTGTGACAAAAATTTTCAATGTTTTGGTCATTTTATTTGAATCTTATCTCTGGATACTGAGGCTCTTGCATACCCACCTATTAAATTACCTCTTCTGCACATCTCAGTTTGCTTCAGGTTTTCTGAATTCAACTGCTCCTAATCTTAACTATTGTTAACCTACCACTACCAGAACTCTCCCCAAAATCCTATCTAAACTCAATTTTAGCATGTATCTATAAGAACTTCTAACCATAGAAAGAATCCTGTTTTCCTGGGTCTGCACCCTCTGCTGAAGGTACACTACATCTACTTCATACACTCATTTCACCCAAATATGTTCACAACTATGCCTCTCCTTTCATTTGTTTTCAGAACTAGATTGCACTTTCACTCAAGAGGAATGACTGCATAGCTCAATAGATAAAAACATGACTTTAACATTTACAACACCATTGCAATATAATAACCGAAGAGTCAGTACTTCCCAGAAGTTATGTTCTGACTTGATTTTTGTTCTTACTTAATATAAATTCCTTTACTTAAAGGTCTGTAGCTCAAATTTCCTAGCCAAGTCCAAGGTTTAAGTTTTCAAAGCTTTTTTCAAGAGATCTCCAAATCCTTTGTGGAGTTTTGATAATGCCACTCCTGTTATTAGCCTTGCTCTATGTACTCTTTTTCAAAATAAAAATGCAGGCTTGAGACCTGACTAAGTGTTATTTCTGAAGCATATGCTTGAGATGCTTAAAAAGAACATTCTACAACCCATTTCCCCCCCACTCAAACTGCTAAAATACACTTTGGCTGCATGTAAAATTAAAATTTTCTTCCACATGCAGTCTGTATGATGCAATCACTGCTTATACTCTAGCAAGAATATGAAACTACTTTTGTCTGTGGGGTTATCACTGCACTGTTTTTCCTTCTTATTTTAAGTTCACCCATTCCACTCTTGTCTCTCCAGTTCCTACTACTGAATTTTCTGCTTTTCAGGAGGCAGCTACTCTTGCAGTTTTAGTAGGTAGATCATTTAGCTTCAAAGCACAATTTTTTTTCCTGAAATAACAGGGTATAGTGAAGATTTATAAGTTTATCTGAAATGCACAGTTACTATTGTGAGTGGCTCCAGAGAAAACAAAAAATAGGTTGAAACAAACACAGCCTCAGTGTGAGAGCCTCTGTAGAAAGGCCAAATCTCAGAACATTCACTTTCTTTCTCCCTTTGACTAGAAGCTAATTGTGAAGCTTTCAGCAACGCTTAACTGATGATCAGTAAGGGGGGAGGTGGAAGTCACATAGAGAAGTGCCATTCCTAGGTATACCTAATAACTTGTCTTATTAGACAAAATGTCTAATTAGCTTAATAAGCTACAAAAACACCATATATCTAGTGTAGAAGTGTTGCTTTCCTTTCTCATTTACCAATTTATTCCTGGGACAGCAGAAAAGACAGTAAAGATAGTAAAGATTATATACTGGTAGACAAATTCAAAAAAGGAAGCAAAATGCTTGCCATGTTGCACCAACATTTTCTCCTACAACTAAACAAGACAAAAAGGGGGGCCTTTTTTGCTCCAACAGGGAGTTAAATGAAATTAAGCAAATATTTCCAAAAAATTACTGTCCTCCCACCTCTGTCTGTACCTTTAATTCACTCCAAATCACCAATTTCAGAGAAGCTAAACAAACAATGATATAACTCTGTTCTTATTCTTGCAAACACGACAAACAACAGGACTGGAACTGATTCTCTAATTACTAGTACATGCTGGACTTCATGAGCCCTTCACAAATTTAACCCACCAAAACATCTTAAATTACCAAAGAGGTTAGAATGGGTCTCATGGAAAATTTCCTGGCCATGCATTGCAAGCTCAAAGATATGTCAAAAAAGTAGCAATAGAGGCCCTTCATGTCTGCAGTTATGAGCTTCACTTAAACATACTTTTGTTTTAAATGTTTGTTAGCCTTTGCAATGCACACAATACAAAGGAAATATTTAACATTGACAGCCAGTTGAGTAAAAAAGTACTTTGGCAAATCACAAAATAACTGTTTCTGTACAAAAAGTTTATTCAATACACACTGGGAAGAGACCTAGATTTCTTGCTATAATTCTGCCTCTGCCATATGTGTTCTGAGAAAGAAAGCCTCAAGGTTCTGAAGAAATCTCTGCCCACCACCCTCCTCCAGGATCAACAGTATTCTACCTTACATAACTATCTAAGTATGGCAACATCTTGCAGATCCTGGGAATACAGAAACAGTAAGCTTCCTCCTTACCAATATGAAACAGCTGAACAAAACTCAGCATACCACTGCATCGTTTGAATCCTAACTTTGAGAACCACACCATCACTGTCTTAGCAACCTGAAAAGCAGCAGCCTTTAGAAGCAAATACCTGTGCATGTATACCATGCTCTCAGCAGTACTCTTCTGGGCCACTCCTGGCAGCCAGCATCTAAAACTCAAAAGTACAGGAGCTTTTGTCTCAACTTGATAAAGGTATAAGGAATTCTTACTACCAATAACAAATAATAGTCAGCACAACAACAGGTGTCTTCTTTAAACAGTCTGAGTCTTTTTGAAAAGTTAAGAAATTAAACAATCTCCCAAACAAACTTAATTTTCACACTTCCAACTAGGAATACTGAAAGCAGAAAATTAATTGGTTTTAAACTCAAAACTCTTAAGCAGCATATTATCTACTATGTTTGCTAGCCCAGGAACTGGAATTTTGGACTCCTACATTCCTAAACTTTATCCTTTGATATGGAATCAAAAGAAGTGGGAAGGAAAGCAAAGAAAAACGTAGTTTACTGCAGTCAACTAACTTGTCAGTTGAAAGACTATATTTGTAACATTTTTTTTTCCCCTCAAGTGGCAAAAAAGTAGGAAATTTCACTTAGTATTGATTCTCTTAAGAACCTTAACTCCACCTACATGTATTTCCAGTAATCATATTATTTGTTAAAGTACACAATCATAAGCAATGTGTGTTTACTGATAAACCATTCTTTTCTACCTCCCTATTTCAAAGCCAGTCCCAGTGTCATCACGTTAGTGTAAGATAATGCCATGGACCAGCACAATGAGTCAGCAATCAAAACAATGTGTTCTGCCATCCCACAGAGCTTGTTCTTTTGGTTTAAATCCTGAAATTGCTGGTCTATCTCCTCTCTCCCATCCTCCTCTTGCTTGCATGCCACTACACTGCTCCAAGATTGACTTACCAGTTGTCAGCCCAGCTTGTTTCAGGAGGAAGAAGGAATTCATGTGTAAAGTAACCTGGGTCGTAGAAACACAGAAACATGTGCTGGAGAAGGTTAGTGCCTGGTTGGCTGACTTCAGCAACAAGAAAAGGAAGCAGTTCAATTAACTGGAACTAAGTGAAAAAGAAATTTCAGTTTTCTTTATCTTCCACTTATTCTTAAAACAACATTTAGACAGTTCAGCTTGTAAGAATCTCATTGTACCCATATTCCTACTGAGAAACTTTACCTACAATACATTCCTAGACCTGTGCAGGCTTTCTCTTCATATTTCAGCAAGATACACAACACATAGGAGATTGAGCTCATACAAGCAGACAGCACAGAGAAGAAAGCATCTTCCACATTAGGTGAGACTGAAGGCATATGGAGTGTTACACAATGAAATGCAATTGAAATTGAAGGGCCACTAAGATGAAACTCTTGACTTTTTTTTACCAATTTAACTATTGGGTTTTTGATTAAAAAAAACAACCAAACAACAACAAAAAAACCCCAAAACACACAGGGTCCAACTGGTGTTAAAGACTGTTCGCACATAGAACCTGCTGGCAATCAGTACCCATTTCCATTCTTACCATAACAATGTCATTAGAAACCAAAACCAATCCTGTGAGAACACTATATACAATGCTATGTATAACATGTACAAACAAAAGAAAAAAATGGCAAATATGACAGTTTAATTAGGCAGTCAGACCTGAAATCCAGGAAAAGTTTAAGCAACATCTACTAAACCAACAAAATTGGGGGAGCAAGAAGAGAGAAGCACAATGTTTCCTCCAGTGAATCTGTTAAAATGCCAAATAACCACCATTTGCTTTGTTTGCAGTATATAAGGAGATAATACTACATGCAAAACTAGACGCAGATGATTAATAACATCTGGACACCATAAAGAGTGGTGACATACTTTTCCAGCACATAGGTGACTGCCCTCCCACTTGGTTTAAGGCAATGCTACTAAGTTATATCCCACACATCAGAATACAGATAAATACTAGGGAAACAAATATGTTGTCTTTTTCCCCAGAACATGAAAGTTTAATCTTGAGGCAGAACATTTCTCCCCTGCTTTCATCTAGTCAACATGTCTACTTTGATGGTCTCATTCCATACATCAATTCTAAAACCATGTGTTGTCCTTTCCTCACACACACCCACTTTTTTTTTAGCCCTCATTACACACAGATTGTTCCCTGTAGTTAAAAGGGAGCATAGCTCACTGGCTGATGAAATAGATTCCTGCGCTACATGCAATGGGGACTTGAGGAAAGTACAATGAGGGAAAACTATGGCAAACTGCATCCTGCCCAGCAAGATATTTGCTTGTCATAATCATAATACGGTAAATGTACATGAAACACAAAAACATCACTTCCAGAAAATGAGGGGAAACACACCTATAACCAGCTCTCCTTTCTTCCTTAATCTATCTTTAAAGCTATTATGCAAAACCAGTGGGAAATAGAAGGACTGACTGACAGGATGCAATAACAAAGTGATTTGATTACTCTGAAGCAGAGCCTTTTCATTAAGTTTTTAGCTTTACAGCACAGGATCTATTACAAGAAGGGTCATTATACTTCTTTGTACCAAATGGATCATCCTGTTTGATGCGTCCTTGTATTTATAAGTCTGATGTAATTCCCCTTTTCTTTACATACATTACATATGTATACATATATAGAGAAGCCTCTCAGCATCTGGTTATTCTGTAGAACTGTATTTTGATCCACATCATTTTACACTAAATATCCAGCTATGCAATATTTCAAAGAGATACCATATTTTTCAATATTAGTCATTCATATTCATATAATTGAGAAAACATGAGTACCTAGCAATTCCATTTGGAGAATGAAGCATCTTTGAAATGTATTTACAGATGGTTTTCTTACCTCCTTGGGAATGCTAAGTACTATCAGTGCATCAATAAAAAAAAGGCCACAAGAGCTCTGATTCTATTGTAATGCAACGGTATTTTATTTCTATTATTTAATGGAAAGATGGGAAAGGCTACAACAGTCATACTGTTCCTACAGAGACTGCATTGGTGGAGAGGGGTGCAGGGGGAGGGTAAGTGCCAGGTTTAAAACACTGAGTAGCACCAGAGCAATATGACTAAATTCTCGAGTGCCATGAACCATGCTGGATAAAGTATTTACTTTGGTCACCTAGAGTTCTTAGTAGCACCTCCATCCCAAAAATTAACAGCCTGCAAGAACTCATTTGTAATTGGCACTTTGTTCCATATGAGTTACTGTTTGGTCCTACACATTTCATAAATTCTGTAGCCAAAAAAAAAAAAGAAAAGAAAGCAGCATTCAAGAGGAAGGTTAACAAGAAGCAAACAGATGAACTTCACGTAAGTGATGCACAAATCCTCAAATCTTTATTCCGCTACCTTTTACTTTGGCCAACAGCAGCAGAGGCAGCTTTTTACTTACATATTCCTCATTCCAGACCTGAGTGAAACGCAAAGAAAAAAAACTAGACAAGATTTATGAAAATATGGAGGCTTCTGTTGAAGGTATTCTATGAGCTATATTTCTTACCCATTCTAGATCCTTTCCAAATATTTTAGCTTGTTTAATAAAAAGATTTCTCTTCCTAGAAATTCCAATACCTTTGAAATCAAAGGAGCTTTATAGTGCTATTTAACATTTTCCAGTAGCCCTATGGATCATTATCTTGCAAGCATTTTTACCGTGGAAATGGCAGGGGGAGAAGGTGGGGGGCAGGAGAGGGAAGAACACAGAAAAGGAAGTGAAAAGGGGATACAGATTTCAAGCAGACTTTAAAAACACCACATTCTGTATGTACCTAGTACTAATATTTTCGCTTCCCCCCCCCACACACACACTTCAAGCAAACAAGGAGGAAACAAAAAAAGGAAACAGAAGGGGTAGGCAATCCCCTGGACTTACCTTTTGTATAGTCCCTCTGTAAACTTCTCAGACAGAAATTTAAATTCCTCTAGCTGGATTTGATTCTTTTAGCTTTTTTTCTTTCCCGAGTCACACAGAAGCAAAACAATTAGTTTTCAGAGGTTCCATTTACTGCTCTTCCATCCTCAGCAAAATGCGTCCAGGAGACGATGCCAAAAGTAAGCCCAGAACTCAAAGGCAATTGAAAAAGAGAGCGTAGGGGGTTGCTGAAAGACCAGATTGTGAAATTCAGTAGCTTGAGCACAGAAATATCCTACTGTACAATATACCTGGCTTCTTGCTCACCAAAAAACTGTAGTGCAAACTGTCAGTAGTAGCCTCCCATAGCTGCTGTGTGTGCTGCAGATGGTATGTCTCACTGTTACCTTCCCAGATGGGTAGAGAATTCAGAGATCAGCAAAACCAGGGGGTCGCCTCCAAACCAGGTGGATTGCCAGCCACTCATTCACTCAGTCCAATTAATCAAGACAAGAACAGCTCAGTCACCGGAGGTATCTCCTTCCAGGGTGCACAGGATTATGGCAAGGTTATTAATCTTGCTTTGCTGCATCCCTCCCACCCCCCTACATTCAGCAGCCTGCACCGAGATGATTGCCAGCTCTGTCTCTGTCCCTGTTCTACTGCATTTTGCTCAGCCCTCTGTTGCTGCAAGTGAAACACAGAGGAGGGAGGAATACTAATAAGGTGGTTAGCTACAGTTTCTTTAAGGCATTCTACATACTGTGTGTGCGGGTGTGTGTACGTGCATGTGTGTGTGCATTTTTCACGGGGCAATCTGGATTTCTTGGCAGCTGAAATAGGGCTTGTTTCTACATCAAAGTCTGAATTAATCTGGATTATCACTTAATGAATATCAGAGCAAGCAATTGTATTTTACTTAGGAGAAGATGAGGGTACTAAATGGTCTAGAAGATTAGGACAGCAGTAGTGGTTAGAGGAAGGGGGGTGGAGGGAAGGAGTAGGGGTTGGTGGTATAGAAACCACACTATACCCAGAAGAGCATATTTAGTTAGAAAATTTGTTTCAAAGCAACTCATTTTAGCCATGTTTTAAAAGTCATTCCTATGTCCTGTACCAGTCAGGATTTTCAAATCAGCACTATATTATGCATCTCTAAATTAGACAGCAATATGCAGAGTCAAGTAAATATTTTTAGAAAAGAAAGGATTTCTGGCAGGAAAAGAAAAATTTAGAATGTCAGTGGAGGCAGACATCCAGCACTGCATTTATGAAGGTGCTCAAAATTCCCTCCCTTACTGAGAATTGCTCTGCTGAAGCCTTTCACTTGTGAAATGAGTTTGAAGTTGTCAGTCCATCAACCAAAACTGATTTTCCATGTATTGTCTAAGTAATGGACCTGCATTGGTGCATGAATCTGGGCATTCTGATGAAGCAAGTACAAATCCTATCTGTAATTTACTCATGAAACATGAAAACAGTCATATTGCCTTTGCTTTCCCACTGGTAATTCAGACCCTCTGCACCAGGTTCAGGATGCAAACAACTGCTGTCTCACTTATCATGCATAATTTCAACTTTCTGCAGCAGATAACACTTCAGACTCCTTTAGGAGACTGGAGACAGAGTCCTTCAGGAACCAGAAAGCAAAAATAAACCACTCCTCAGAAGCAGTTCCAGGATTACTACAGGAAGTTATACCTGTATGAGACTGTTAAGGGACCAATTCATAGGTCTGAGCAACCAAATACACTTGACACAGCTCCCAGTAGAGCGAGCTACATGAAATGAGTTTGATGCTTTATATAACAAAATAGCTACCACGACAAGTTCTAGCAAACAAATTGCCATTAACAAGGTGAAAATGCATATGGAGTTTTGATACTCCAGCCATAGGATAGCTATTAAGGAAGCCTGGATGCACTGACCATGGCAGTGTTACTATAGCACAGACAAATGCAATGTAGCAAAGCACTGCCCCTAAGGACTGTGGCCACAATATTTAATCCTGACACTGAGTAAAAATCTTCTACTGTCGAGAAAACCCTGCAGTTTTAACAGCCAATGAACCTGCAAAACCACACAGGATGAGAAGGCTATGGTATCTGGAAAGAGAAGTGTAGGACACTGTAGAAAACTGTTTCAGAGGATGGAAGACCTGCACTGTTTCACAAATCATACATAGTCACTTGGGCTTTTGTTCACTTTTTCAGCTTAAATTGCATTATAATTTAAGTCTAAAGTGATTTATTTATACAAGAGTCCACTGAACTAACCAGAGAAGTTGTAAGTGGTAACTAGTTTTTCTTTGCTGCAATTATTGTTTCTCCACAACCCATCCTATTCCCAACACTGCATGACACTTTGCATTGCTGTCTTCTTGGTTTATGGAGCTTAAGCAGAATGCTTGTTCATCCACAAACATAACCATGCCTAGGAATATGAACAGACAATAGCTTGGACTGAAGATCCATCTAACCAAATTTTGTGTGTGTCAGTCAGTGTCACAGGCAACCATCAGATCAAAGGAAGTAAATGGTGGTATTTTCCAAGTATACTTTGCCAACCTTTAATTATCTTCCACAAGGAGTTGCAAAGTCAGAGGCAGGAACACTCTGTGCACTTTAGTATGCCACTCACAGATTCATAGTCTTCTAGCATAAGCAGCCTGGACACATTTCTTCATGCTGAGAAGCCTTGATGTATTTAACTGCCCTTCATATTGACTTTGCTCTATTCACTTGAACACTCGTCACTAACCTTTTCCACCTCATGCAGCGACCAAAATGCCACAGGCATGCCACAAGCTTATAGCACTTCATTGATACTTTCTGCTTTGAGAACACATGATCCCAGGGCACGTACTAATGAAGCTAATGGTATGTTCTGCTTTCTAAGACTGTGGCATGAGAAATTTGGCTACTCTCAGAATATTAACGTCATTAATGACCTAACATTTATAGTTCTAACTAGTCAGTTACAGTTTCATAAGGAAGACGTCACATCCAGACCAAAGTCCTCTGTGGATTTTTCTAGGTGCAGTCAACCTCTTGAGTACATAAAAAAAAAAGTTACTCCAAAGCTAATTAAATCTATTCATACATCTAATATTTACAATCCACAGGGCTGGAACAACAGCAAAATAATTAAACTGACTTGCATTTTAATTTCCATGACACAAATACATGTTAAAGAAGAGGAAAAAAGATTAAATTTTCATACAAGAATAAGTAATTGTTAATAGTATCTTCCACATATTGTTCATCATAATCCCAAAGGTGCAGGCAAGGACCTTTGTCCTAACTCATCTGTCCTTACATCATTTTTAAAGCCATACTACCTGCTAATTCCTTTTACATTAATCAAAAGCAAAAAAAAAAATCAAGCAAACAAAAAAAACCCACAAAAACAAAAAAGCTTTGCACTTTCAGGGCTTTGTTGCTTTTTGATTTTGTTCTTTCCCCCAGGGGGCAGCATTTCGGACAAAACAAACCACTCCCGTGACTACTACAGTCTTATAAGCATCTTTGTTCATGTTACCACATTATGCGTAAAACAAAGTTTACAACACAGTATAAATGCAGGCAGGTATACCACACTGCACAACTTCCCCTTCTCCCTCCCCCATGCCCCCCCCAAAAAAAAAAGCAAACAAAAAAAACAACCAAAAAAACAACAAACCCCCAAGAAACAAAAAAGTAAAAATGAAAATTTACTTCAACTCCCTCTCACTCCAGCCCTCACCTTATTCAGCTGAACTTCATGACCTATCAGTTAACATCAATATCACACCTCTAAAACTTCTTAAGTTCATCACTAGTGAATCACACAAGCTTATTTATAAGCAAAGCGCTCAGAAGGTAAAGTACTGACGCAGCACACATACCCCACACAGAAACCTTCAAAGTCCATCAAATATTTTTGCAGTGTTTCACTTACGTCAACATTATTTGATTTAGTCAACCCCAAACTCATATGCTCTTTGCAATCAGTCCCCTTGCTTCCTCTCAATTTTCAGTTCCTTTATGAAGTAATAATCATATTTAAAACTACAATTTCCACACTGAGAAAGCTATTAGCAAGACCATAGCAGGCATGAAATATAACCTGAGAGGGTCCTATAGACAGATTAAGGCTGTCACCCAGTACAACCTGGCACATCTGGCTGATGAAGTTCAAGGAGTTACTACTGCCAGAGTGTGCACCACCTCAATAAACACACTGGTAATCATTAGAAGCAAATACATACCTGTTTCTCAGCCATCACTTAACTGGTCCAGTCCTAACTTAAAGCCGGGTTCAATGGGTGATATACATTTATACACTGGCCTCAAAACTACAGGGACTGTAAAGCAGCACGTGCAGCTTCTGCTGCCTCTGTTAGAGGGCAGTGGCAGCTGTTCCTCAGGAAGCCCAGCACCCACTGCCACTTTGACTTGAGACACCTTCAGAGCTGAACTGTATAATACTAAGGTTCTTTGAAAAGTGATCACAGTGTTCTTCCTCCCAGGAGCTGTGAAGGCTATTGTTAACCACAAAGATTTTCAAGACACAAACAGGGAAAGAAAGTGGAAAAAGCAAACAAGAACATTATCTGGAAAAAAATTAATTGCTGACTAACTTGTGATTTGCAAAGTTTATATTCAAGATGGAGGTGGACAGATTTTATTATTCTGAGCATTTCTTAAAAAGTATAGGGTCGGGTCTATCCAATACTGTCGCAATAGACATATGAATAATAGTGATTCTTTCATCCTCAGTTCTCCTCCAGGGAAGAAGTACAACAGCATAACTGCAGCAAACAAATTCTTCATCTTCTTTATATCTTTAAACTCACTGAGCAACACAGTTCCTCAGTTTGAGAAACAAACTAGATATTACATTGTGGTATTTGTTGCCCTAAAATAATGGTAGGCTTTTCTTAGTGTGGTTGTCTGCTTATTTTTAAACAACTACTTTGGAAAATTGAGCAGTTTACATTGTAAGTATTTTTAGTTCCAACAGAGACCTACCATCAGATTCCAACCCTCTGTCTAAAAAATTTATTCTAATTCAGAGCCTTAAGGCTGTGATTTTAAGTTAATCCTGCAGTGCTGAAATACAAATCAATCACCTTGA
The DNA here is from genome assembly GCA_013396755.1 of Sclerurus mexicanus. Taxonomy (NCBI): domain Eukaryota; kingdom Metazoa; phylum Chordata; class Aves; order Passeriformes; family Furnariidae; genus Sclerurus; species Sclerurus mexicanus. The sequence continues at coordinate 406,866 of VWZF01006904.1, forward strand.
TTTCTAGTATTTGGATGATATTATTTGAAGGCAGATTTTCCAAGCCTTATGACTGACTTAGGCAGAAAACCAATTTGATCAAAAGTCAGAAGGAAAAAATAAGTATGTTTCCTTACCTTTTTTTGCTTTGAAAAAGAGAAAAAGGTTTAAAGTCTTGTTTGAAAACATTAGAAAGGCTATTTTAGAAGCTCAACTCATCACTTTAATAAAAAAAATTAAAAAACTATTCCCACATACTCCAAACCATAAAATCCCACATAGGTGTTATGTTCCTATATATACACATCTGTTCCAGCACCACACTTCCCACCCTCTCTCCAAAGGAAATTATATTTTTTCCCTCTCTGGTCAAGAGAGCAGAGAAAGTACTTTCATTTTTTTGGTTCAGCAGCCACTGATGCAAACAACACTCCAATACACAGAATCTCATCTTCAGCTAATATGAGCATTCTTTTTACATTTGCTTGCATTTATCTACGACAGTTTTTATCTCTCTTCCTCTCTGTAGAGAGATAGGTTGCAAGAATTAAAGAGTGCACTATGTCTTTTACCAAAAAGATTTAAGCTAATTGTCTGGATTTTGTTGTCTCATCATTGAGCATTTACTAAAAACATCTGGATTGTTAGAGTACACAGGTAGCCTTAAATACTGCATCGCTGTTTAAGAAACAAGTTAAAGTTACTAAACTAAAACTAAACACCTTGTATTTATTTGTCTGATACCTAAGAAACACTGATACCAAAATGATCAGGGTATTACACTATTACATTTCAGTTCCATAGAAGATTATTCTTTTCTAAGCAGCAAGGAGGTTTTTATTTGCTTTTAGTTGGGCATAAATCTTTCCATGACCTTTAACTTAACATATGTTCAGGTTACAAAAAAAAAATTAGAACAGAAAGAAAAATTGCAAGCTGTGATTACCACATACATCTTGAAACAGCATTTCAATTCACAAATGCTTTAATTCTCCAGGAGCTTTGAGTAACCTCTCCGTAGCCCTTGTGTCCATCAGCAGTTTATTATTTACACTGACTCAAGTTTTACTGACGGCAATTAAGAATGCTTGTGGTATGGTTTCATCAATATTCTTGCTCTCAAGAGACTGCCATTTTCCCTCTAGCCCCACCTCCAGGTTTCCTTTCGAGTCGCACTTGTCTGCACAGGAATTCAGCAAACCAGCTTGAACAATAATAGAACAGACATTGCCAACAAGGCAAAGTATCAGGATAAATGTAAAATTAGTTTTATTTAATCAAAAATACGTTCTTCATATGTTTATCTGAACATTGCAGACTGACTTTAGATGACTACCGAGATGATTGGGAGAGCTCATAAAGCCTTTTTCTATGTTTATGATTGTGCAGTATTTTGGAAAGTTGTTTTAGAATGCTTACAAAGTTGCAAGCTGACAAATCAGTCATTAAAATTTATTTACCTGCAGAAACAAATCAAAATGAGAAATTTAAAAAACCCTAAACAATTTCAGAATTCGCAGGAAGGACAATAAGATCTGAGCCTTTGTGAGTTTTACCTGTATTCAGAAGCATTCTGTGACAACAAGCCTGCTCTGTCACATATCAAAGTATTTTTGAATTGTGGTATTATAGTACTATCTAGCTCAACCCTAGCTAGGCCTTAAATAAGACATTTCATTTCACAATGGAGACAAAGGCTTGTGAGCACTTAAGAGATTACAGCTACTGCAAAATTTGCAAAATAAAAACTACTTCAGCATCAAAACAGAGCAGCTAAAACTAATGGTATAGAAGTTAATAAAACCTTGTAGACAACTACACTTGTAAGACTTTAAGGGCCAAACTAGTGTGCTCCATGAAAAACAAAGCCGGTACATAAGTGTGGAAAATGAAGAAAAAGTTACATGTTTAGGCTGATCAAGGAATTAGATCTATTATGTCCATATGTCTCAACCAATTTAACCTCTGAGTTACTGCTCTCTAATGTACATTCATCGGCTTGCAGTCTCATTTTCAAGTCTGAACAATAGGGTCTCCATCACTTCCCATGGGAGACTGTTCCAGAGCCTCATAGCTCTCACAGTTAATGCTGTAAAAAGCCACTGCATTAGCAGAGAGTTCTATTACCTCAAAAATATATATGCTGATAGAGGCTGTTAGAGACTTAGATGACTCATTTTCCTATTAAACAATTTTCATCAGTCATTACAGCCATGTTCCTCACGTGCAATGAAACATTTTTTGCACAAGATTTTCCTGTATTCTTACTAACACCTACATATCACCATGGGCAACAGACAGTAAAAGATAGCTTTTCATGTGCTAAATTTTAAGCTTACAGATGACAGATAAGAGCAGATCATTTCAGACTTAAGGCTGTTTTGTGGGGGTTTTTTATCTCCTCACTCAAACCAGTGCAGCACTAGCAAGTATATGCTTTAGCAACAATAATTTTATGAACATTATGATACCTACAGATGCATCTTTCTTATTCATCTCAGCAAAAATAGCATTTAACTACCCTTAAAGACATAAGCCCTTTCTCTTGTGGTTTTACATCTACCTGCAAGCTTGTTCTTTCAGACTCCCTCTATAGTCACTGCTAGCAACAGTTCATACCTCAGGGCACTATAATTTATTTAATTTTAGACATCTTCATTTGGAAATAGGAGACCAAACCCTCCAAGAACCAGAAGTGCTTAAGTGAACAGCTCAGACATAGGTAACTTTCATGCAGGTGCTCTTGTTTGGTGTTAGATTTTTAACAAGGATGAATCTGCAATCACTTTACAGAAAGTATCCTGCCATATACATTGCCATGTAAATTGATAAGCTCCATCTAAAGACTGAAAAGTCCAATGATCTGTTGGTGCCAACCATAAGAAAAATATTTCTCTCAAGTTCAAACCTAGAGAAAAGTGTTTTAAAAGTTAACTACCTGTTCTTGTTAATGTTACCTCCCTGGTCTTTGTCAGTCCTAGAGCAGAAACATGATGTCTTCTGCTTGACGATTTTTGTTCTATACCTACTTGGCCTGGATGATCCAGAGATAAAGGTTTCCCTGTACTGCAGTCAATACACAGACTCAAATCCCATTTCTGCCTTGATCACCTGCATGCCCTAGAGTCTGCTGCATTTACTGAAATTACAGTTAAGAGTCTGAAAAGGTCCATCATAATATGTTTTAAAGTTGTAATGAAAACTACCTCTACTAGCTTTCATTTGTGGTGAGCCTGTTTTTTCTGCCATTAGTTAGAGAAAGAATAAAAAGAGAGAAAGGGATGGGAAGGAAAAAGCTAGTAAGAAAAATTCCTCCACAGATTCTTGGAAATAAGAGTAATGACATCTCTGAATGAACACAAAATACACCAGAGAGTATTGACTGAAGTGTAGCATAGGACAGAAAAATAAAGGGGCAGAATACAGGGGGAGTGTGGGTGTGGAGGATGGTCGCAAAGAGATAGGGCAAACTTGAAAATTTGTGACTAAGGAAACAAAAACTACTCCAGGTTTCACATGAACAGCAGACTGAAGGATTAAGCAAAAGACAAAGCACAAGTAAAAACTTCTGAAGTTACAGTGCAAGAAAGGAAGTAAACATCTTCCAGAAAATTTGTAGAAACACAACCTTGTTTAGAATAACTCAAAACAATCTAACCAAAACCCACCTCCTTCAGTAGCACAGTACTTCATATAAAATAACATTCATCTAAAGCAAGTCACATGCATTCTAAGAGTCACTGGGGTCCAGTGGTTGCCAGTTGCTTCCAGTAACTGTTACAGGACTTTGGCTCACGAACAAGTAAACACAAGCTACTCACAACTTAATTCCACCTGCAAATAATTTGCATGGGGGAAAAGAACATTTGCTAAGTTTCCTGGACTAATTTAGGACCAAGAAGAGAAAACTCACAGCAAGAAAGAACCTAGGGTCCCCCCTGCCTGAATGTTTAACCCAACCAGCATCCTTAGACAGAAAGAGCACACATTTTCTCACCTGGTATTTCCACACAGTTATTTTTGTATATTATATCAAATATAATAAAGTTTTGCACATTCTTCAAACATTGAATACTTACCTTCAGAAGAGAGGTCCAAACCATATAAAGGCTCCCCAAGTTTAGAAGTGTAGGACTCCTGAAGAAAAGAAAGAATTTTATACACCCATCTTTTTTTTTTATTTCTGTACATCATCCCATAATTACTATTCCCCATTAGCTAGCTAAAGGCAAGTTAAACTCAACATCACACATGCATGCTTGACTAGTCCTGCATTCAGACTACTCAGGCACTTCTCAGCAGTTTTCCCTTACCCAGAATCAGGAGTCCTCTCCCTAAGCACGTAACTCTACTAGCAGATCTGAAAAAGATGGAACTCCACAGAATAGCGAAAATAACAAACATTCCTTGTTACCTCATACCCTTTTTATCATCAAAAGCTCCTAATGCTCCTCCCAGGCTGCACCTGAAAAGCTCCACCTACCCCACCCAGCTGGGCACTGATTGTTACACTACCCCCAAACTGTTGTGCTCCACCAGCCTGACACTGACCCCTCAGCTGTTGGCAGTCAGGTTATGCCAAAGAGCATGAAATTCAAAATCCTGGTCTCCTTGTACTGTGACTCTGATTTTTTAATCTGAAATGTTCTGAACTTCTGTTCCATATGTAATATGGGGATCACATTACCTCCTTAGTAATGAGGAACAGAGGAAAATAGCAATGGAATATTAATATTCATTAAGCTCTCAGATGGTCTAAGGATAAACCCCAAGGAAAAGTTTATTGCTTAATAATTCTGTTCCCATGAAAGCACTTGAATCGCAGCAAACAAGGCACAAAGTCGGGGAAAGCAAAACCACAAGTTTGACAGTATATAGAATAAGAACAAGTCACACAGTCAACAGCATGAAAATACACAGAGGTTATTTCTATGGCTCCAACTAAGCCACAAGGAAATTTGTAAAGGCCTGGAGCATTAGAGCCACTACACATCGCTTGTGGCTTAACGGGCAAGTTTTCTGTGCTTGCTCCTTCCACCCATAGTGTGGCCTTAGGAAGTCATCAAAACTTTTATGTGCTTCAGCTATGCATATGTTACTTGGTTCTAATGAGACATTCTTAGGACTTACTTGTATTTCTGTTCTTTTAGGAAATCAGTGTTTGAATGATCTTCTCACTTCTGACTATAAGGGATTTCCCCGTGAGACTTGTGTGTTTGTGTTGTCTGTGCACACGCAAACCTGCACTGGTTCCCTGTACTTGGCATGTACTGCTGGAAGAAAACCAAACTGATAAGCTGCTATAAGTTTTTCTTTTGGCCTCTAATACTCACTGATATAAAATTATATTTATCAGCTGTTTCTGCGAACCTACACATAAGCACCTTCATTCCCACATAGCTGGAGCCACATAAGATTAAGCCTGTGACTACATTTGCTTGATTGTTACCCTGTAAATGTAAGCACCTGGACTGAGGTGCTCAGAGCAAGAATCACAGAGGACTTAGACTTGGGGAGGTTTTACCACATTTTAATGAGTTACTGAGTGAAGCTGCAGAAATATTTTAACCCCTTGCAAGTGAAAGGTAAGATATATCAACCCAATATATTCTACTGAGAGTTATACCAAAAAAAATTTATTTTGCATCCACTGTCATCTGCTAAGACACAATAAAGCTGTGTATACCTGAGTCCTGTATCGCAGCTGCCTGTACACCATTGAGGACAAATTGTCTTTGAAAAGATGTAGTCTTCTTTCAAGAGTTCTCTTCAGAAAAAAGTTTCATAATCAAAATGTGATTGTACAAGTCAGTGCAATCTATAAAAATTTAGGACTGCTGAAGGGTTTTATACAGATAGTAAGGGGAAAGAACATATTTAGTTTTACAAATCAAAGGATTTAATTGAAAAATGTTCCTGAATGCAAAGATACTCAGATAACTCTGATGGTCTGTAAGCCAAGCAGGGGTATTTATTCATTGCCACATGTTGCAAAATGAAGAGAAAATCTTTGCATAACTGTCAAAAAGTAGGATAACAACTGGGTGGTGCGGGGAGAAACCTTATATACCCAGTTGATAAAATTCAAGTTCAGAAAGACTGTGTTTCTCATTAACAAGAGAAATATGCTTGTCATTTCACAGAAGAAAAATACTTGTTTTATACGTTTCACCTCAGGCTTTTAAAATTGCCATATCTGCAAGCTGTTGTCTCACACATACTGACCTTGATCCTCATCCTAGCATCTCCAAGCTCTTTATGAGTAATCAACAGGCTGAACACTAAATGAGAGTTAGGGTGACAGATTATTTTCCTTAGTATATAAAAAAGTAGCCCTCAAAAGAGAGAAAAGCTGCTACTGTTCGACCAGGCAGAATAATGACTATATCTTAATTGGAAAAAAAAATAGTCATATGTTGACAGATGCAGTAAACTTGTTGGAATTGTACATGGTGCAGACTTTACTGCAAAGTTGACTAATAAAAATCAGGTTCATACACACATCTACCTCTCATCTACCTAAACTGACTACAGTGATGTGTATACTCTGTATCACTTTGGCTTCATTAAGATTTCAGGTTGTATGTCCAAATTTACTTTTGTGATGGACAATGCAGCCCAAGTAGCAGTTTTGAAAAAGAAATGAGGAAGAACTAGAAACAGAGCCAAATATTCAGAGTAAACACTGCCACCTGAGCTGCAGCTATGACTTCCACCATTCTTGCTCTCAAAAAAAACCCCCAAAAAACAAAACAAAACAAAAACAACAAACCAACCAAAAAAGCCCACCAACAAACCCCCTGAGATTTCTAACAACTTATTATCTTATTGTCAGGATCTATATCCACTCAAGAGGCTGGACCTCCCATTGCACACCTAAATACATTTCCATGCACTGATGCAAAGAGAATCTCACTATTAGCAAGTGACTGAAACTTTTTTCTTCTGTACTCACATGGTGCGTGAAGAGCTCTCATACCAGCTCAGAGCCAAAGACCTTCCTATCTCAGGTACAACAGAGTAATCTTTTAGGATACTGCATTATCCCTTATTGATGTTTTTATATGCTGTTGTTTAGCTACCATATGCAGCAAGGATTTAATTTCCTAATTTTCTGAAATTCTAGCAGATGGCTGTTAAAAAAAAACAACAACAACAAACCAAAAACAAACCAACAAACTACTTGCAAAGAAGTTGTCAGTTCCCATTAAAGTTTAGAAGAGCATATTGGGCCTGAACAGGTTTTAGTAGGAGTTGCAGCAGTGCCTAGAGGAGGACATGAACTGCCTTTGGCCAGTCACAATTCCAGATGGCTACAGTTCTGGTGTAAGCAACTTACTGACCTCCAAAACCTCAACAGTGGGTGGCCTGCACTGGGGCAGTGACAGCCCCAAGGGACTGCAGCCATGGAGACCTGAGGAAAGCAGATAGAAACAGTTCTACACTAACTCTGGTCCCCTGTGCCCCTGTGCTACCCATCACCTCGCCAAAGTGGGGAGGACTGGGTGCTACAGACAATGAAAAGTGAAGGAAGTGGAGTGAAGTGTTTGAACCTGGGAAGGGCAGGGGACAAGTCTTTTCCTCAGGGCTGGTTTTGTTGTGCACATTTTCCTTCCCTCTGAATACTAAACTCAGCAACTAGAAGTTTGTTTTAGGTGGGAAAAGATACAGCAAAAATTCTTTATGTTGATTCTGTTTTGCCCATGACAGAATCCATAGCACTGTGTGTACCTCACTATCACTTCCTACTAACCCATTTGCACCTTGCTGTTAGTCAGCCACCGGGATCATAGTTCACACTGTATAGTATCAACTACATAAATCATACAGACAATATGTTCTTTGAGAAAGAAACACTAAGGCCATTCTTTCTCAGAAAGCTCAGGATTTGCATTTTTTAAACTTGCATTTACTGGATTTTTACTGAATTTACTAAAATTAAGCAATTACTGGGATTTTTGAAATTAGCAAACACCTACAATTCAATGGCTTCATTGAGTTTGTCCAGGTTTAGTAGACAGAGCTGATTTCTCATCTATCACTCATCATCACCATTAAATTCTGTTTGAGCACTTCATTGATTCCACATCTGGAATTTTGCATACTAAGTAAATTTTAATATACAATCAGGTTTTGCTCCCCAGTGAAACCATGAGAAAATAGCATGTAAGAGGGAAGGAAACCATTTTAGCTGTAGGCTCACTTCAATAATATAATTCAAAGTCTCACAGCCTTCCTGTGAGTTTATTGTTTAGATCAAGCATGTTTTGACAGGCTTATACATTTAAACACCCCCAAAGAACCAAAATCTCCAGTAAAAGCCATGTCTCATTATCTGGAGCCAGAAATAAGAGACAAAAAGAAAATTACAAAGAGATTAATTTTCAGTCTGGACTTGTAAAATATTATAATATAGTGTAGAGAGGATTTGTATTACTGAGACAAAAACCTTTAGATAGTCATGAAAACAGAACTTTATTGTACATTATCCCAAGAAAGTGTTTTGTTTTCCTACCTAGTCAAGAAGAATGTATAGGTACACTGTTTAGTTGGAAATACATAAAATACAGTGCTATCTGCATCTATTTTTTACCTTTCTATTAATTTTTAATTATCTGGTCCTACATTTCCATAAACATCTTGAAAATATTGACCTTATTTTTGTCTTGAAAAGAGAAAGATGTTGGTGACTCAAAGTGGCTAGGGAAGAACCGGGATCTGCTGAGCTTGAATAACTTCCTCTAAGTTGCAGACTATAGGGCATTTTAAAAAAGCGTCTTGGATTTTCTAAGGTCCAGTTCCTTGCTTATGTACAAAACCATCCACATTGTAGCTTCACACTGTTGCAGTACTATCAGCAGCATAGCATCTGTTTGCAGAGACAAAAGTGTACCTTATCAAAGGTTTTCAGGCATGTGCCTTCTAATTAGTTGCCTAACACTCAATGAAATTAATAGGATATAAACACCTAAAGAGTATAAGGTACTTTACCTACAGCTCACTCTCTAAAGAATCCAAGTACAAAGAACAGTCATTATAATTATCAGTCAAATGATGAATGCCCAGGTAAGAAACACAGGGTAAATGAAGTCCCTTAAGTACACTTTATGTTAGTGAAGAAAATGCACATATATTGCAGAAAAGCCTGACCACATTTATGAAAACTTTCTTCTTTAATCTGTGATTGAAAGCAACCTGATTTAACCCTATAATAGCAACCAGTTATCGCTAGGCTCTCCTACACCTGCCAGCAACCCTGTCCTTATCTCCACTCATCAGAGGCACAATACTAGATTAGAAGGATCCTTTAGGCTGACCAAGCACGACTATTCTTGTGTTCTGTGTTTTTTTCAGTATTTGACACTCCAATCTATATGAGCACTCCTATCTGCTTGAGAGTCTATATATTAGAGTGTAAGGACATGGGGTCCAAATGACTGGCATCTAAGGCATGAGATTTCCAGAATTTGACTGAAAAACTCCAAGGTACATTGCCTTGTTTATTATTATTACAGCTAACACTGGACTGTCATGGCTAACTTCAATTAAGTTCCAAGTCATGTTAAAAAAAAAAATCACAGCATTCAGCATTAGATTACATTTTTTACCAATATTTTCCATGAATCTCTATAACATCCACCTTTGCAGACACCAAATAGTACATTTGTCTCTAGATTTCTCCCATGTCAGAAGCTTCTCATTTACAAATAGCAAGCTCTCTACAAAGCAGCAGACTCAAGCTTGGCAAACTGTCATCCTTCAGGTTATCCTCCATTTTCTGACACTAAGTTTCTACCTTCATCAGAGAGCTTTCAATTCCCTGCTTACTTACTGGAGATAAAAGCCCTTATATTCTTCCCAACAATAGGTTTTCATCTTCTTTATGTTCACAATAGATTTCAGCTGTCTTCCCTCCAGCCCTGCCAATTTCCCTAATTATCTGTGAGTGGTGGCGAAATCTCTCACATCAATCACTCTGTAGTATAACTTCATAGTCACTGTCATAGTTTAGCATCACTGCATCAGCAATCTATGCTCCAGCTTACAGCACTGACATGGGGAACCTCCTCTTACAGTCAAGTGTGTTACTAAATAACCATTTTTCTTCTCTTTCTAAGCAACTCCTGCGCGTTATTTCCAGCTGTCCTCCTTGCACTTCATAGTCCTTGTGCTACACAATTGATTTCTACACCCCTTATACTGTTGGTATGAATTATCATGCACACAGTTTAAAAAATCTTGATAACTTCCATACATGTTTCTCCATGCTTTCTCTTCAGTGTGGATTTCTACTTGCTGCACAAATTCTGTTGCATCCTGTGACAAGTATCATGGGTGTGATTTTAAAAAGTCACAGTACCTTGATAAAAGCTGCAGGTGAATTTGAAACACCCTGCCACTCCCAACCTGTTAATTTGATGCATTATTCAGATTCGCCTTTGATGTGCATACTTTGGGAATGATTAATGGAGGTGTAAACAGTACCTGCAAATCCCTGGAACAACTCATGTGCCTAAAGTTACTCATGGATGTAATGATTTGTTGAAAGAAGACCATATTTTATAAATTAGGACTGTTTCATAGAATGCCTGGAACTGTTCTGAACCACAGGATGTTAAACTGTATCAATACGCTATTGTTTTTTTCAAAAAAGCTGAAAAGAGAAGAAAATTGCTATAAATCAAATAAAATGTTACTGAAGGCCATTATTTTAAACTCATTTGACCACTGAATCAGATAATTCTGACAGGATGCTGAGTAGAAAGCTTTCTTTTTCAGACTGTCCTTAATATTTCACAGATATTTCCAAGTAAATTGTTTTAAATTACCAAATGTACTTTCCCCAAGAGGAACAATGAGTTTTCTTCTTCAAGATGATAAATAAAAAATTATAAGTTTCATTTAGGGGAAGAGATGGCATCATTGCTATTTCTCTTATACTCTTGCACAGATAGAAGTCCAACAGATTAACTTTGTTCGGTCCTGCTGCACTTAGTACTCTCATTACTTTTACAATATTAGAAGTATCTACAGATTTCTGCAGAGTACCTCTAAGTCTTAAAATGATTGCAATTGATGACTGGCAACATGTGTCTGAGGTACATGACATAAGACTGAAAATATTTTCCAGTTCTATTCACAGTATTATCAATTCAGCATGTATATCTTAAGTATCTCATCTACTTTTGAGTTTTCCCAAACATATTTTACTCCACTGGGTTGCTAATAGAGTTAATTCTTTAAGCCTTGATTCAAAGCCCAAGGAAGTCTGTCGAAAGACTCCCATCAACTTCAGCATGTATTCAGTAGACACAATGCTTTTTTGAAAGTGCTTTGTGATCCTCCACTTGACAGGTGATAGTTAAACAAAAAGTGGTTTAATTTATTTGTTTTTCCTTACTTTGTTATTGATGTTTCATGCTATATATCAAAGAACAAAAGGGAAATAAAAAAATAAAGGCAAGCACAGGACTAGAATCTATTGCTTTCTCCATATATGTCAGCATTAAATCACAGAAGAAATATAGCAATTATGTTAGCAAAGGACAGATCCTGTTTTTTCACCACCAAACATCTTGATAGTTTGACAGCTTTGCATTGTCCATGAACTTGCATCTTAGCTTGGTCTAAGCACCCAAACATTAATTCAGTTTAGATAATTTTACAGCAAGCACTGATTTCTCAGCTTTCACAGCTAAAGTGGCCATTGGTACCAAAGCAAGTATCCTCAATTTTGACAGAAGGTTGTTGAAGCTGGATGGTATTCACAGGAGTACACAACAGTTTGTGATTCTTAATGCAGTAATAAGAGATAGTTCTTACTGTTTATTTTGTTGCCCCATATTATCCCTCACTCCCTAATATATTGGAACTTCTTGGTCATTTCCCTTTGACTAGCCTAAAAAATTAAGTTTATGACCTGTGCTGAACAAGCTCTTAGGCCTCATAGCTTTAAGGTGACATGGCTAATCAGGATATTTCTATAGCTCCTATCATTCCTGGTTTCTGCCTCTGCAATTGTACTGCACATGCATTTGAGTATTGCGTGAAGTAGAAATAGCTGCACAGCTTCATAGCCATGGCCATCTGCATTTGGACTAGGATAGCAGTCCTTCCTTCTAGATACCATCCAGAGAGGGCCTTGATAGACTTGAGAGGCGGGCCTGAGCAAACCTCATGAAGTTCAACAAGGCCAAGTTGTTCCAGGGAGGGTTTGGAAGGATTCTGGGCTGAAACTATGACACCGTTTAGAGTTTAAGCAAACAACATTTATTGCAATGAAGTAGCAAACGAAAGGGGGAAAAAAAACCTAAGGAAAGGGAACAGAACAAAACAAACCCGAAGACAATTCCCATGAACCCAACCACCACTCACACAGTTGCTATACCTCTTACACAGTTACTCCACCTCTTACACCGTTACTATACATACTGACCCTAATGTACTAAAGACCCCCGCTATGACTGGCTGCTGCATCCTTGGGCTTTGGTAGGCTCAACACACTTAGTGGGCATCCCCGCAGGAGGCAACGTTGTCCTCTTTGCCAGCACACACTTCTACCTGGAGCAGGAACTGGTTTTTATGTACTCGGTCTGTGATATCTATCTGGGCATATGTGGCCAGCACACACCCAGATAGAGGTCTCCAGTCCATCCCCCCATTATGTAACTGGAAATCCCCCTGCACCTGTGCAGTGTGTATTGAGGGTCTCCCTTTTTGGGTTGGTGGCTGTTACTTCATCATCCTCTTCTTCTTTTTCTTCTTGACTTGTCCTTGGCTGGCTGTCAGCAAGTAGCCAGGCCACAAAATTGTTTCAGTGTACACAGGATGCTTTTCCTTCAAGGCCAGAGTCCCAATTATCAGTTCTTGTTTTCCATAACTTGGCAAGAAAAGAACCAACTCTTGAAGGCATCAAGGCCAGACATGGACCAAAATAATAACGTCTCATCACTCCCAAATAAACAAGTGCAAAGTCCTGCACCAGTGTCAGGTCAGTCCCAAACACTGATACATCACAGAATCACAGAATACGCTGAATTAGAAGGGACCCACAAGGATCATTCAGTCCAACTTCTTGCCCTGCACAGGACCATCCCCAAGACTCACATTGTGTGCCTGAGAATTTCATCCAAATGCTTCCAAAACTCTGTCAGGCTTGGTGCTGTGACCATTTCCCTGGGGATCCTGTTCCAGTGCCCAGCCACCCTCTGGGTGAAGAACCTGTTTCAAATATTTAACCTAAACCTCCTCTGACACACCTTCAGGCCATTCCTGTCACTGGTCACCACAGAGATCAGTGCCGGCCCCTCCTCTTCCCCTCATGAGGAAATTGTAGACTGCAGTGAGATCTCCCCTCAGAATCCTCTTCTCCAGGCTTAAAAGACAAACTGACCTCAGCTGCTCCTCATACGGCTTCCCTTCAAGGCCATAACCATCTTTGTTGCCCTCCTTTGGACACTCTCTGATAGTTTAATATCTTTCTTGCATTGTGATGACCAAAACTGCACACAATATTCAGTGCAGAGCAGAGCAGAGAGGGTTCAGCTCCCTCCACTGACTGGCGATGCTTTGTCTGATGCTCCCCAGGACATGGTTGGCCCTCCTGGCTGGCTCATATTCAACTTGCCATCGACCAGGACCCCCAGGTTCCTTTCCACAGCACTGCTGTCCAGCATCTCATTTCCCAGTCTGATCATACATCCAGGGTTCCCTCATCCCAGGTGCAGAATCCAGCACTTTCCCTCATTGAATTGGCTGGTGATTGCCCAGCCCTCTAATCTGTCCGGGTCTCTCTGCCTTCGAGGGAGTCAACAGCTCCTCCCAGTTTTGTGTCGTCTGCAAACTTGCTTAGTATCCTTTCCAGTCCTGTGTCCAAGTAATTTATGAAGATGTTGAAGAGCACAGGGCCTAAGATGAAGCCCTGTGGAACAACCCAACAAGCCCTAGTGACAAGTTGCCAGTGTGATGTCACCCCATTCAGTATTACTTTCTGTGCTTGACCTGTGAGCCAACTGTTCACCCACCATATGATGTTTACCCATCTGTGTGCTGGACATTTTGTCCAGAACGATCATGTTAGAGATAGTATTGAAAGCTTTACTGAAATCCAAAAAGATTACATCAACTGGCTTCCCTTGATCTGCTAGGTGGGTTACCTTGTCATAAAAAGAAATCAGATTGGATAAGCAGGACTTTCTTCTCATGGAGCCATGCTGACTGTGACCAGTGATTGCATTGTCTTTCAGGTGTTTTTCAACACTTCCCTGAATAATGGTTTTGTCTTGGTTTAAAGACAATGTCTGCCAAGCAAGGCGGGAACCTTCCTGAAATAGAAAGAAGACTCCTCCCTTCTAATTACTATAAATTCAAAATTAAGAGGTGTTCAGCCAAAAACAAACAAAAAGGGTAGAAAAAAAGGAATAACAGTTTTTTACTAAAAATATATAGAACAAAGCAGAACAGACAACAACACAGTAACAGAAATTGTCACACAGCAAAGGATCACGTTCCCTTTTGGTGCAGTCACAATCACAGCTGGCAGGGGGTACTGCTGGGCTCCACAGTGTCCAGAGGGTGCGGCGCACCCATGGTGGCGAAGCTTGTGCGATACTGATATGGGACCGAGGCGTCCCCAGGCCATGTTGCCTGCCGCCAGCACGGCGGGAGGAAGGAAATTCTGCCCCTCTACTCTCTCCCTCGGTAGGTTTCTGTGAAACTCACGCAGTTGGTGGCCAGTCTTAGTGCAGGCAGCTGTCAAGGTCTGAGTCAGCAGAGTGGACAGCTGAGGCAGCAGCTGAGCAGAAGAGTCATGCGATGGGAGACGCATGGAGCTGGCAGGGAACCTCTCCACACCCTTCTCTGAATGAGGGAAGTGAAGCAAATCTCATTCAGAAGAGTCTTTTGTATTGTTTTAGGCTGTCGCACGATTTTTCACTTTAAAGGAGGAGCTCCCCTCTGGACTTGTGGCGAAGACAAGAAAGAAGGCTACCTTGGTTTAGGTCCAAACTCCCTGCGCTCTTCCCTCCACTACTGTAGGACCTAGGCAGAAGAAACAAAAGAATGCCACCTCTGCAGAGAAAGCTATTAGCTTTTCCATGGGAGAGCCGTTAAGATCCAAGCTAAAAAACAATTGAACTTTGATGCTTATCTCGTCCTAGCAGAAGGGCTTGCTCCCCCATATTCCAACTGTGTGTTGGTGCTAGCTCTTTGGGAATTGGAGAATTAAACCTATCAGATCCCATAGATTTGTAGGGATCCAACTTGAGTAGCAGATCCTGCACAATTTCTGTGTTGACTGGGAGTTGAACATAGATCTCTACGTCAAGAAGCCCTGAGGAGAAAGACTGTCTTGGGGGATGATGGTTGATGTGAAGCTCAACATGAGTTGGCAATGTGCACTTGCAGCCCAGAAAGCCAAGCACATCCTGGACTTCATCAAAAGAAGTGTGACCAGCACATCAAATGTGGTGATTCTGCCCCTCTCCTCTGCTCTCGTGAGACCCTGTGTGGAGTGCTGCATCCAGCTCTGGAGACCCCACCATAAGAAGGATGGGGCCCAGCTGAAGCAAGCCCAGCGGAGACCATGAAGATTATCAGAGGGTTGGAGCACCTCACTGTGAAGACAGACAGAGAATTGGGGTTGTTCAACCTGGAGAAGAGAAGATACCAAGGAGATCATAGAGTAGGCTTCCAGTACCTAAAAGGGGCTAAAAGAGAACTGGAGAGAGACTTTTTACAAGGTCATGTAGTGATAGAACAAGGACAAATGGCTTTCAACTGAAGGAGGGTAGACTTAGATTAGGTATTAGGAAGAAATTCTTTACTTTGAGGGTGCTGAGACACTGGAACAGGTTGCCCAGAAAAGTGGTGGATGCTCATTCCTGGACCTGTTGAAGGCCAACTGAGCGGAACTTTAAGCACCGTGGTCTAGTGAAAGGTTCCTTGCCCATGGCAGAGGGGCTGGAACTAGATGATTTTGAAGGTCCCTTCCAACCCAAACCATTCTTTGACTAAGATTCTGTAATTCCTTACTGACATACAGCTTTCCAACTGCCTTCAGAATTTTCTCTCTGTCTGTGACATTTTTGCAGTTGGGAAATATTCTTTCATTTTATTTCAGGAGAAACTGCTACCATAGGTTTTATAAATACCGAAGTCCCATGTATTCTCTGTGGTGAATATTTCTTCTAAAAGCACCTTCTAAAAGAATCTTTTGACATGACAGCTGCATGCAAAAAAAAAAAAAAGGAACCCTACGTGAATTCTATTGCACACTGAGAAAAATATCATTACTGCTTGATAGACAAAACTGTAAAAATTCAGATTTTGTGATCTTTTACCTTTGGAGAAAACATCTGTTTAGCATTGTATGTTTCACTGATGCAGTCCTCTTTATTTGCAGAGGATATGAACCTGACCATAGAAAGAAACAACAACAAGCTCCCTCTTTCAAAGCACGAACATTCAGAAGTTCTTTTACTTTACCACTTGACATTTTCTGGGCCAGTTTACCATCTTTCTCTTACTCTCTCCATGGCTTCTTGCTGCATTTTCTGTTCTTGATAGGGTTACAAACCTGAGCCTATTCCAGAAAACCTGGATGCTAAATGAGAAATTAAGTTTCCATTGTTACTTAATTTTATCTACCAGAATTTCTACTCACTAGATACAGTATATGATTTACCTTAAATAGATATTTCTGTTATTCTGTGTCTTCTGACATTAGATCATTGATCATCTCTGTTAGTGAGTTTCACAAGTTTACAATATGAGTGGGATATCCATGGAGCATTGTTCACGGTCAAGACTTTGGATTAGAAGTCTTGCTACAATTTTCAGGGGAATAAAAAAAAAAAAAGGTTAAATTTTAATGTTTTACATGACATTAAAATGTTTGCTTCTAGACACAGGGAAGTTAAAGTACTTTGAAAATTGAAGAATAAGGTAGACATTAATTTAAGCATGACCTCTACATAATACAGTAATTGCAAATTTATTTTGCATGTAAATACTTCTCTTGTATTAAGTTATCATTTTTAACTATTAAGGAATATCAGTCCTGTAAAAAAAAAAAGGTATACAAACCCAAGAACTATTATTGTAGTATTATTTTATATAATATCCAGCTGAACAAGTGTTTCTGATGTCTACATCCTAATTCTTTAAAATGTCACAAAGCAGAAACCAGAACTTTATCTGCTCCTCTCTGGAACATCTTTTTTATTATTTGCAAACTTTAATTGAGTCTTATTACATTTCCCTAATTGTACCTCTTTGTCAAAACTTATAAAAGGAAAAAGAATTTGCTGTATTTTTAAAATGGATCCCTATATACACTTACTACAGCCAAATATATAAATTTCTACCAGTCTTTTTAAGATAAAGTTCAGAGATATCATCTTGTACATGGAGATGGTAAAAGGGACTCCTATTAAAAAAACCTAGGAGTGTTCATTCTTGCATGTTATTAGGATTGATGAAACCATAAGATGTCTAGTTCATATCTTTTGGAAGTACTTAAAACTATCTTAAGCAGCTACCATAACTTGTGTACCTTATTATTGCAACGATACTATTTTGTTTGACCTCCCATCTTGTTTTGTCAAGATTGACAATATGCCTGAGTGTTACAGAACAGCGACCAGATTGAGAAGAAGCTGCCCCTGTGATTCAGTGCAAAAACTCTGGGCTCAGCACAAGGATCTGGGGCATATGAGAGTTGTAAGAGCCTCATCTGAGGTTCTTCTTCCTCAGTTAGGACAGTCCTTGGAAGCCAGTGCTACCACCCACCTCAGAAGGTGAGGGTAACCCAGGTTCTTGGTAATAGATACCTTGGGGTAAATTAGAGTGAAATGACACTGAATAATCAGTGTTTCTGAATATGTATGAGAGGGTTTATTTTGGAACAATTTGGCTGCAATGGAAAGCAGACATGTAGCCATTTTGGTTATTATCTGTGCCAATATGAAAGCATAAAAATATCACTTATGAAAATGTATAAGGGAAAAGAAATGAAGAAAGAGAAAGAAAGGATAAGAGTAGAGAAAGGATAAGAGTAGAAAGATACATAATCACCTCACATGGATCCACAACAAGACTTGATTGTTGCCGTTGGTTGAGGTGATAATCGAAAACTTGATCCACAAGATGTGGGGGAAAAAGCCCACTAAACACAAAGTCCAATGGGTTAATATATGCTCAGGCCAGGTGAGAACACACAGACACCTCCCCTGTGCTTTCAGTCCTCTGGTGGAAGGCCTCAGAAATGAGTCTGGGGGTTCTTTGGGGATCTTTGGTGGTTTGGGACACCTTCTAAGAAATGACAGCTACCTCTCACGTCAGTGTAGTTCAGCACTTATGCCCCATCGGACCATCCCTGGGGGAAGATTTACAACTGAGTGAATTGTGTTAGGGAGGGCAATTAGAGTGATAAAAACCACCATCCTGCCTTGCAGGATCTGCCTCTTATCAGCCTCAAAGCACAGGCTGTAGCTTCTCCCTCCTTGAGGGTTGCAAACCTGGCCTCAGCAAAGCACCCTGACACCTCCACAATTGTTTTGAGTCATTAACGAATAACGGTCCAGTCTCTCACAGGCAGCTAATTTGGCAAATGATTGTTGCTTAACCTTAGGACAGTGGTATCGTCATGTTATTAAGAAGGGATGAACACACTGTGCACTGTTCTCAGAAGAAAACTGATGACAAAAGAAGCATATTGGAAGGTAGCTTCCCCTTACCACCTGCCTGCTGCCGTGTTCTGGACTTGACCTTGCTGCTAACTTGTTTTGGTACAGTGGAAACATCACTAACACTTCCTATTGAATTCAAGCATCAGAAGAGAAAGAGTTCTATATTACTTTCTATGGGTCATTGGAATAACAACATAGAAATACAACTGTTCTATCCTTGTTACCCACCACAGGCCTTTTTTTGTGTCACTAGTTTTCAGAGCAACTTCATAACAGTCAGAATAAAGAAAAAGTACAGCTAACACAAAACAAAATGCATGAGATGAGGGCTCAGAAAAGGAACAGAAAGGAATGTTTCCAGGGCAGTGGAGCTGACCAGTATCTGCTGCAAAAGACTTTTGTAGAGCCTGCAGTTCTGCCCATTCCCACCAGAGGGGGGACAGAAGCTGCACCATTTCAATACATTTGCATATAAAATCTAGTGTGATGTGCTATGAAGGGGGACGAAAGAGTTGGTTAGACTAAAAATTCAGGCCATGGGCATAAAATTCCTGCATTTGCATTTTTACATATATAATTGGTCTTCGCTGAAAGGAAAATATTATAACTTTGGTCAAGTGTGCACAGAACTGAGAATTAGGCATATATGTCTATGAACATGAAGTAAGCATTTTAAAGGTACTAGCAAAAATGAATTGCTTGTGAATACTGGTCATCTACTTCTACTGAGCCCTGCACAAGTACTTCATCCATGTATGTATTTTTGCCTGACACTATACTTCCACATTTTTCCTTTGTCCCTTTTTAAATTAAAATTGTCTTGCATAATATATATAAAGTCCTAGTCTTAGACTACAGTCTTTCTGTACCCCAAATGAATCATAATATCCACTGCTTTCATATTTTCTTCCTTTCAAATCCATTAGTTCTTCAATAGCCCTCCCTTACTTCCCAGGCCCAGTATACTTCAAGGAATTAATCACAGAATCACAGGATGGGTTAGGTTGGAAGCAATCACAGTGGGTCATCTGGTTCAACCTCCCTGCTCAAGCAGAGTCATCCTAGAGCAAATGGCACAGGATTGCATCTGGATGGTTCTTGAATATCTCCAGTGGGGGAGACTCCACACCTTCTCTGGGCAATGTGTTCCAGTGCTTGGTCACCTGCACAGTAAAGAAGTTCTTCCTCATATTCAGGTGGAACTTCCTATGCATCCGGTTTTGCCCTTTGTCTCTTGTCCTGTTGCTTGGCACCACGAAGAAGAATGTGGTTTCATCTTCTTACCACCCTCCCTTCAGATACTTGTAGACATTGATGGGGTCCCCTCTCAGCCATCTCTTCTCAAGGCTGAATAGGCCCAACTCCCTCAGCCTGCCCTTGTAAGAGAGGTGCTCCAGTCCCCTAATCAACTCTGTTGGACTCAATCCATGAGTTCCATGTCTTTCTTGTGCTGAGTAGACCAGGATTGTACACAACACTCCAGGTGAGGCCTCACCAGGGCTGAGTGGAGGGACAGGGTCACTTCCCTTGACCTACTGGCAATGCTCTTCCTAATGCAGCCCTAGGATACCACTGGTCTTCTTGGCCACAAGGGCACACTGCTGGCTCATGGACAGCTTTTTCCTCACCAGGTCCCCCAGGTCTTTTCTGCAGAGCTGCTTTCCAGCAGGTTGGCCACCAGCCTGTGCTGGTGGCTGGGGTTATTCTTCCCCAAGTGCAGGACCCTGCATTTGCCTTGTTGAATGGTCCCGCTCTGCCCATCTCTCTGACCTGTTGAAGTCCTTCTGAAGGAATGCACAGGACTGTGGGATATCAGCCACAGTTTGGTGTCATCAGCGACATTCATTCCAAGTAGGCTGACCCTGCTTTCATCTCCTGTGTTTTTCCTGCGTATGCTTGATTAATGACAAGAGATCTTTGTTCATCCACAGAAGTATCCTGCCTCCTTTGGCCAATGTCTTGCTCATCAGAATGCATCATTCTTCAGCTTGGAGGAAGTGATGCTTGAATGTCAGTCAGCTCTCTTGGATTCCTCTTCCCTGCACAACCTGTTCCCATGGAATTCTTCCAAGTAGATCCCTGAAGAGGCTGATATTAGCTCTTGTGAATTCCATGGTTGCTGCCCTACTTCCTCTTCACCTGATAGTGAACTCTACAATCTCATGGTCACTGCAGCCAAGGCTGCCTCCAACCTACACATTTCTGAAAAGCCCTTCCCTGTTTGTTAGTATAAGGTCAAGCAGCACACCAGTGCTTGTGGGATTCTCCACTACCTGTGACAAGAAGTTGTCATCAATGCTTTCCTGGTCTGTTTATGCTTTGTAGTGTTGCTTCTCCAGCAGATGTCAGGATAGTTAAGGTCTCCCCCAAGAACAAGGGCCTGTCACCATGAGGTTGATTCTAGGTGCCTCTGGAAGGCCTCATCCACTTCCCCCTCCTGATCGGACAGCCTGTGGCAAAACCCACAACAGTGGGTCTTACTAGTCTGTCCTTTTATCTTAACCCATAAGCTCTCCACACTTTTTATCCATCCCAAGACAGAGCCTGATACGTTTCAAGTGTTGCCCTTCATAGAGGGCAACTCCACCACTGTGCCTTCCTGATCTCTCTTTCATGACAACACTCCAGTCATGCAAGTTATCCTATCACATTTCCATAATCACAAGGAGATCAAAGTCACCCACTGCTTTTGCTTGCTGCTTGCTGCTTCTATGTGGCTCAGGGTCTGGTGGCTCAGTTGCTTCATTTGAAACCTTACCCACCTCTCCTTGGCTTGGAGAGCATTAAACCTGTTTGTTAATTTCAAGTCTTCAGGAGAAACAGGTGGATACCTCCTTGTCTGGAGAGTGACCAGTTTCCAGTCTGCCTTTTAGTGACTTCTGACTTTTTGTGAGATGAGGTGCAGAGCCCACCTGCATCTCTGATGTAGAGGGAGGTTGAGACTCCTGTCTGTAAGATCTCTGAGAATATCCTATTTCTTTCTCATCCTCATGAATGCTACTCAATCTGCTTACTTCCTTGCATAACTCCTTGACCTGGTGACCACTCCTCAACAAGGACACACCTTCTCTGGAGAATATGACTCTTAGCCTCAGCTTCCTGGACAACAGTAGGCATTCTACAACCAGCAACTGCAGAGCTACATGAACTGTCATGAGATTTTTCGGGTGGAAGCCTTTGACATCATTGGTGCAGCAACTTCAACAGCTGCTGGGAAGTGAGCTCTGTGTCATATCACGTGTGTTAACATTAGGAATTCAGGCTACTAAGACTAGGGAGAAGGGGCTTCCTCTTTCCCCTCAGCGTTAACTTCTGCTGATGTCAGCTCCTCTCTGGTTCAGCTACTTTGTTGGCTCTCCTACGCAGAGGAGCCCTTCCTGTGCCCTTCCTATGCAGCCTTCCTTGGAAATTACTGTGCAAACTGCCTTGCCACCTGTTTGCAAACCCTGTTTGCTGAGCCATTTAAATATGCTGCAGTTGCCCCTGCCAATGCCTATCACCTTCACCATCAGCCTCTCTCAGACTGCTGCCAGTTCCTGGTGGGTACTTGGTGGGTCTCTCAGCTGTTGTTTGGACCTCCCTGCCTCAGGAACCCCCAGTCCAGCTCATTTTAGTGCTCAGCCCCCAGGACTTATGTAGCCACCACTGCTGTTGCCGCTGTCACTGGTGTCACCACTGTCACCACTCGCCTTGCCAACTGACTATAATTCTTCTAATCCTTTTGCCAAGCATTGTTATTTGTGTTTTAAATTCCCAAAGGATATTCTCAGAACATAATGGGACCTGTGCAAAATCTCCTGGAATAATTATTCAGGGAGGTTCAGTTTTGAATAGAAGAGGGAGAGTATGTCCCTGATTCCAGACCCACACTAACTGTATTACTTTAATGTTCTATATAAACAAAGCACTCTTCAATTTTTAATTAATATTTTCAATTTTTTCTTTTTGCTCAATCACAATTATATTCTGAGTTTTATCTGTGCCATGATTTAACTATGAGTATGAAATAAGTGTGGCGAAATTTCCCCTGTTCCATTTCCACTACCTGAACAAGCACAAAAGGTTATTCCAGACACATTACATGATGCAACATTTGTGTTTCAGCAACCAGAGCCTGCTAAGACTGTCTATAGAAAGCCATGAACCATGTGCTTTTGCATAAACTCTCCTAAACATGCGTGGGTTAATGCATTGAAGTCCTGACCTGTGACAAGATTAAAAATATCATATTCACATTCCATTTGAAGACTTAATGTCAGATGACTGAAAATGTGCCATGATTTTTAATGTTTCTTGGGTACTGAGATATTCTGTATCATCAAAACTAAAGAAAATGTTTAATTTCTGATAACCAGGTAATACCCATCTGAACACATAAAGAAATTCTAGTTTCTGTATCTGGACTCCCGGTAAACCTTGAATGGACATCACATCTCACAAACTGAAAAGTCAGCCACTCAATATTTTCAGCAGAGTTCCCTCCAGGGACCCTGGAAGGTGAATTGGTTCCCCAGAATTCTTTCTATTCTTCAAGCAACTTCAAGGCCTCATACTGACAAAAGGCAATTGTCACATATGGTAACACCTATTATCTTCCCAACATCCATATGAGTATACTCACTTTTTATATGGTGAAGTAAGTGTCTAAAACAGAATGAGAGGAAGAGAGAAAATCATATACCCTCTTCTCAGTTAAAGGAAATGAAAATATATGGAACAGAAACAGTTTATTCTTAAAAATACTGATCAACTAAACAAGCAACAGCTTTGGTTTCCTCTTAGTCTAACAAAACCTAATCTAATTTTTTGATGGAGTCTGTTTTTTCAATTTCTAATTAGCACTTGCATCTGAGGGTTTAATCACAAGTTTCTTCCTTTCTTAGCCAAGTTGTTGAGTTGGAATCCTGTGATACCAGTTCATATCAAGCTCAGCAGGTCTGATTCTACTTGTGCTCTGCAAATCTGTTTCCTTCAGGAAATTTAGCAATGGCTAAATTGTCTCTGCCCTAAGTAAAATATTTTTTGCTTAGAACAAAAGCATTTCTGGGGATAAAAGATAAAACTCACTACAAAAAACTGTATAGACTGTGAAAAGTACCATCCTTTGGATACTAACAGTCTGAAATTCTTTACGCTTTCTCAGCAAAATTTGGCTTGGTCAGCATGTTTTTCAGATAATATGTAATATGTCACCTCATTTCATAAGGCTTGTGGCTCTTTAGCATTCAACAAAGAGCTATTCTCAGATTTGAAAAGCAAATGAGCAATGGCATTTTCACTAGTGTTTGGAGGCTACAGTTGTGGTCATTCTGACTTCTCATAGCCTCTCAAAATGAGAGGTAAATAAACAGTCATTGAATATACAATATACAGTAACTTCTTTCTCTGATGCATTCACACAAAGCCAACAACACTGATAAGAATTGCTGCCTCTCAGTATTCTTAATGCTATTTCATATATCTCTTTTTCTGTCATACAGGGGCTGCCCCTAAGAGGAATGGAGGTAATTACAGCATATGGAATTCTGTTAATGAGATATGAAACCTTATCCAGAGTGCCTGATAAAAACACAAATACACAAAACCACAAGTATATGTGTATATTCCATTGCCTCTAGGCAGATTCTTTGGTGTGCATCAGGTGGTTCCTTTAGCTTTAGATAGTTTGGATCATTCAGTAGAACAGAGATCACAAGGAACAAGTATGTGTCTTCTAGTAACATCTAAACCAACCAACGAACCAATCAACCAACCAAACAAACAAACAAATATAAACACTTCTTCTTTGAAGAAGTATGATCTGCTTGCACACTAATGGTAAGTTATTGTTTCACTGTCCTTTCTAAGTACCTCACTTTACCATTCATTTTCATGGTATGGATAAAGCAGGATAAGCCTAGCATCCCAGAGTATCATGCTGGAAATTTCCCTAGGTTTGCATCCCTCCACACTTTCTCATATCCTTAAGTGCTAAGATATCTTATGCCAATCTGCTCACTGAATATTTGGCATATGAAGTCATCACAACTTTTTCCTGGATAACTTCTCTGTTGTCAGACTGGGTTACTTGAAGAAAGAGTAATCTAAGTCCTTACTTGCAACAGTATAGACCAGGTCTGAATATACAATCTATCACAGACAAATGGAGAAAGGTAAGCCCCAGAAATGTAGTGAAAGTTATATTTTACCTTCCTAAAGTCTGTTTCCACCATGAAGTATATCAGGTATACAGAGTTAATATGATCCCTTCAGCAGCTTTTGTCTCTGTCCTAGAAAATCTACACACTAGCAGTTCTGTTCACCTTCAAGTGGGTCTTAGAATAAATATCATAGTCCAGAGATACACCTCCCCTCCTTAAGCCTGCACCTTTCCACCTCCCAGTACCTGTGACTTCACCACAGAAAGCCATGAAGGGTCTCCCTGGTTGTGTTGCTGATGTTGTACAGTCTGATAGCAGGAACATCACCAAGCAGCATTATATAAACACGAACATGCTATTTCTTCATGTAATGCTGAAAGGTCTCATGAGACTGGTGAGGTAGGGCACTGCATTTCTGCTAAAAAACTCCTTGTAATGGGGTCAAAAAGGCAAGTTTGTCAAAATCTGTTTCTCCTCAGGTGCAGTGCTGACATGCTAAAGGCAAACTAAAAGCTATGGTGTGGATACACCTTACACATGATACTCTGTAAAATGAATTTGGAAAAAATTAACTTCAACCCCCCATGTCTGAGCGTACTCATCATTATTAGACTTTTGTAAAACTTCAGTGCAACTAGAACTGAAGAAAGACAGGCAGAATCTGCCCCAGTGGATGTACTGAACAGATCTCATGGAGATAATAACCACACTTGGTCTAGGAGGGTTTAAAAATTGAAACAGCTTCCATTTTCATTGGCATCTGGCCTGTCTGGTTCCTCTTGGGAAAAGGTGATGAACTAATATGGATAAGATGTAGTTTCCTCCCTCTCAGTACTTAAGCCATGTGTATAGAATTGCACTAAGGCTCATTATTTGTCACATAATCATTAAAGAAACAGGCTATTTCATAGTCTTTAATTGTATGAGAATTAAGATTTTGAAATGTATTTCTGCTTATTACAGTTATATTATTTAAACCCATTAGGAAAACAACAACAACAACAACAACAAAAAACCCCATTTCATACTACACAAAATTGCAGAAATAAAGGTACTTCTCCCAGAAGATCACTGCCCCTAGCATTCAAGCTCATGGATGTCTTTCACCTTTTAAAACAGGGCAACACTGTGCTGCATCAAGAACAAAGACAATCTTATTAACCCAACATGGCTCTCTAGGGATCCAAAGTCCATCAGCATGGAGGACAACTGATATTCAACAAAAGCAAGTAATTTCTAATGTCTTTAAAGATTTTCAACTCAGTCCTCAGAAAAACATGAAAAACAGTTTAACTGAAACATAATGAGATGGACTGGCACAGTCTGGAATGTAAGCAATCTTTGCAATGGATCAGTGCTCCCTGTCTTTCAGCACATAGTCTTTACTGTAAATGGGACCAGCTACCAACCAAGAGCAATTAGTGGAATACAGTATGCAAGTATTGGTAATACCTTTTTCTTGATATAAAGCATCTAGCAAATGTAATATTTTTCTCTAGCTAAACTCTGCAAGCAAAACAAATGTTATTATGCCAGCGTTCATACAACATTTCGAAATAGTATTAATTTAGAATTGTAATAAAACATATTATTCTTCACAGTAATCTTTAAAGAAATAGGATTTTTTAAATGGAAGAACATTACATTTTGAAATGTGTTTTCTTTGGTGGAATTAAATAGAATGTTTTCATCCTTTAAAATTAAGTGAAAAAAAATGTTAATTTTAGGACTACCAACTGTGATCATGCTAACAGCAATGGAAATTATGAAATAAGATACATAATTTTAATTCATGAGTCTACCTCTTGTTCTTCAATTTCCCTGTGCACTGTTAAGTGGGTAAACATTTTACAGATGCTGCCATGACATCTGTTTCATGAATAACCAGCCTAAAGTGTCCTTTTATGACACATGTAGGTACAACAATGCTGGAAAAAGAACCCTGCAAAGTGATTTAATAAAATATGCAGCATAACTAGCTACTGGGGAGAATTCAAGATTGTATTTTTGTGCAGTTTTAGAATTGTTTATCAGGTTTGTATACATCTAGAAACACATATAACTTAGACACTACAGTCCATGAGAATACTGTGTAAATATGGTGAATTAATTCTGTAAGCAAATGCCTCTGTGAAATAAATTATTCAACTGTTTGGCAGTCAGTTTGTCCTTTATCCAATGCTTCGCTGGAAAGCAGAAGAAAATGCAACTGGAATAGCCTTGTAACATAACATATGTAAATCTTTTCTGAGCTATTTGGTGGCAATTTAAATGCCCTTAAGCATGCAGGCTGATAGTCTTGGTAATTGTTTTCCCAGTCATTTGGGAATCTTCTAATCATTCCTTAAATTTTGCATCAGTAACACCTGTACTCTTCCATCAGCTCACACTTCTGTGCTGCTTTTGGGACTATGGGCAGAACTAGCTGCTGATGTAACTCCCACTTTCACTGCAAAGAACATGTTCGGAGACAGCACTTGATGCAGTGGAGGTGTATCTATGTGTGAACAATGAATATTAACAAGTCTCTTCCTACCATGCAGATTTAGGTCAAGTTGCTTTGTACTGTTAAAGAAATGCCAGTATTTTTGAATACCCTTTATATATCCATTGACTAAATCTGAATGGCACTTAGTTAATACACATTTGAATGAAAGGAGCTATAGAATTGAGCTAATGCAGTGAATCTAAGTACAAATTAATTCATTTATCATGATACAGATATCTGAACAGGTAAGTATTTTCTTATATCCTACTCAATCTCCTTTCACATATTGCTATTGCTATAAGAGACAAGATGAATCCCAGAAACTTTATCAGTTAGCAAACTTTCTTTTCTCTTCATGTGAGTGACAAAGAAAATACAAATATTTGAGAATCAGTTGTTCTTTGTTAAGATCTTTTGAACAGCCTGCAGCCTTCCAGCTGTTTTATTCGTGTGTATGAGCATCAGCAAACTATGACCCTTTTGTTTTTAACTAAATTGAAATATTTTTTAATCTATAGAAATTAACACCAGTATACACTCACCCTTTTCTTCATAGATTAGCCAGATTCATACAACAAGTATCTTCACCGCTGTCAGACCCAGAATCACCTTAGATGGAATGTCCTCAGTGGCTCATTGACTTCAGCAAAGCTATCATCAGCTAAGAAAAACACAGATCTAACCTTGCATTAGGGAAACTTTTATTGGCTTTTGTCTGTGGCTTCTCTTCAAAATGCTGAAGTCCTCACACTTTGGATAAGTGGCTGTAGCAGATAAGAAAAGAAGTTCATCTAGCCTGACATCCTGCTATGAGAGATGGCTGCATGTGAGTTCCTACCTAGAGGTCACACAGTGGTGACACTGTGATATACTTTCCCAGCTCCAAGGGTTTGTGGCTTAGAGATTTCCTGGACCGAAAATGTTATTATCCCTGTAGTTAATAACACCCTCATGGATCTATTTTACATTCTAATTTGTGTAATTGCTTTTTGACACTATGTAAATGTTTAAGCATCCACAGCACCCTGTTGCAAGCAATGCTTCAGCTTACTTGTGCATTGTGGGAACACAGAAAGTCGGATCGGCAAAGGGCAGACTTAGCTCCTAAGAGACTTCACAGTTAGCCTGGCCTTTGGAAAGGATTTAGGATGAATTTACTATAATGGGCTCTTAATGATTATAAATGACATCTTGTATGTTATCTGGGGCTAGATATCTTCAAAGTTCCTGAAATGAGAGCTGTGGAACATAAATATGCTCCTGCATTGGATTTAGGTGCTTCCTTAACAGACAGTCTGGGTGAAGGGAAGAACCACTATAAGCAGGGGATGCCTGGAGCTGATGCCTGAGCTTGGCCTCAGATTGTGGACTAGCATTAATCATCTCTGAGCTAGGGTAAAAGCTACTAGCATGAAAATTGTAATGGGAGCACACTTTATATTTGCTGGTATCCATGGAAGTTTGTCACCTTTTCCTCTCCCTTTTTTTTATTGTTCCCACTCCAAAGACTATGCTAGGTAATGAGTCTCTGTCTCACAGAAGAGCCAGAAATAATGATCTCATATAAATAGATTAATGTAATGTATTTAAAAATGAAAAGGATTAAGCTCTTGCTAAATTATTTAGATCTGCTTATGAATATACAAGCAAGTATAGACAGAGCTTCTCCTTTTATTTTTTACTTGAAAATTGGTTGTCTTTTAAGGAAAAAATAAAAAATAAAAAGCCTATATCAAATAAGGATGAAATTGAAATCCTTCCCCTTTATTTAACTGAGCTTTTGTTTTGTAAACAAATGTGACACCTATTTTGTGTTGGTGGCATTAAAAATGCTGATTTCTGCATTCAGCCCCAGCCATTTTTTCACCTGAGTTGCAGGAAATGAGATGGGAACCTGTTCTCAGATTTTTATCCAAGGAGATTCAAACTGTGATTCAAACTCCCTGTAAACAGGAGTAGATTTTCACACAGACAAAGCTGTGAGCCACTAATATATCTATAAAAGCTAGTCACGCTGAGACATTGACAGGTGCATATATTAACACATCCCAAGCTTATAGTTAAGATCTGAATTTGAAGATTTTTGGGCTGTGTGATGCATAAATATGTTACAAGAAAGATAGGAGGGCAGTGACAACCAAAATTATATTTGGAAAGGGCTTCTTTCTGACTCCATGCTTCAACCACTCAAACTCCTCAGATACTAACTCTAGTGATTGAAATATTCCTAATTTTAGGTCTTCAAAATGACAGTAGAAATATATGAGCTAAATATATGAGCTCATATGTCAGCCATTTCATTTGAATAGGAGAGTCAAAAGAAAATGAATGCAACTTAGCCATCATAAAAAGATTATTTCAATGAACTTCTGAGCAGTTTAAATGATGAAGCATCGGTTTTTGTGAAGGTGCAATACAGAGAAAAACCTTCACTGAATATGCATTCATATGTGTTCTAATTCAAATCCATACAACAGAAAACAAAGTAAAAATTGTCTTACATGACACACACACAAAAAATCAATATGCTACAACCTGACATTTTCTAACAAGAATGCTCCATTTTAACCAGCGTCTTGTATGTCGATTTATGGCACTTTCTGTATCATGGATCTGGGCAACATTATTTTGGTACCAGATAAAGATGTCAAAGAATCTCCTACACAGGCATTCTTGTGTGTTATTTCAGAAATATAACTTATACTTCATACTAGATCTGCCACAGAGCAAGGGAAATTATGAGATAATATTTACATTATACTCCAAGAGATGAGAAGTATTGGGTTCCCTTGCTATAACCAATCAACCCTCTGTGCAGTCTATCTGAAAACAGCTGAGCTAGACAGATAACAGCTTCAACTTCATTCAATGACAATGCATGGAAAGCAAGTGGTCCAAATACTCAGTGTTCATTTCAACACATAAATTGTGTCAATTGTTTGATCAGACAGGACATGAGAATTAAAAATATTTTAATGTAGTGACTAAAAATAAAATGTAACTATCCTTGTTTAACAAATACTATCTAAACTTCAGCAGGTAGAGTTTTAGAAACCCTAAGAAGTCTTGCAAGAAATTTTATAAAGTCTCAAAGCCTAAGAATTTTTCAGTTTTTCTAATCTCATTTCCCCTGTCTAGTGGAACTGTAAGACTTCAAGTCTCAATGAAACTGTCAAAATCTGACCAGTTATTCTAGTCCAGCTTCAATGTGTGGTATTTCTGTTCGAAATCCTGCTCCTCACAAAACTTTATGATGGGATATTTTGGCTTAGCATAGCATCATACTGTGAGTACGAGAGAAGGAAAATCCTTAGCACATCAACCAGTCAAGTAGAATAGATGCACCCCTCTATAACTGCTTCAAATAAAGAAATCACTGTGAGAGTATAATGCAATCTCCTTGCAGGTCTCCAAGATCAAAATGAACAAAACCTTAAGCAACATAAACCTACA
Source organism: Sclerurus mexicanus (assembly GCA_013396755.1). NCBI lineage: Eukaryota > Metazoa > Chordata > Aves > Passeriformes > Furnariidae > Sclerurus > Sclerurus mexicanus. The sequence continues at coordinate 437,615 of VWZF01006904.1, forward strand.
TTAATTCTGCTCTGAGCAGTAGGCTTGACTTGAGACCTCAGGAGGTCACTTCCAACCCAAGGCAGGGGGAGAAAATAAAAAAAGGATTCGCTTAGCTTTCTGTTTTTAAATACCGCAAGTGATATATGTAACAGTAGCTGATTTGAACTCCGAACTGAAATTTTTCTTGCCAGTGGATGAAGAAAGAAGTGTCAAGACTGGCTTTCTTGAAATCAATGGCATAAATACCTATGAGTACTGTCAGTTAGGATTTCATTGTTATCTGTGACTTTGATAAGCTCTCACCATGGAAGTCAAGCTATTAATATCCAAATACTACGGAACATTATGCATGAAAACAGTGTCAGAACTGAGCTAACAAGCTTTAAAGGAAATGTGTTCTCCTCCATAACACTGACTTTGGAGCTATGGGGAACACAAGGAGCTCTGTTTAGTCACCAAAACTTGATTGCTCAATCTGGAAATGTTTGTCCTATCCCGAGATTCAATTTATGAATCTACAAAGTAACTGTATTATGAAGCTTACAGAAGGAATTATCAGACAGAGATGTTATACAACATTGTAAAACTATCATCTTTACAGCATTTCTAGTCTTTACATTGTATATGGGAGTTTAAAGTGCTTTTTCTTGATAAAGATGATGCTAGAAAGAAAGACAAGTATTGACCTTTTCCTAACTTCTATTAGAGTCCACCATAGGCATAAGTTTCAGGTTTGTTTTTTTTTTTTTTAAAACTGAATACTGAATTTCAGTCTGGAACTACAAAATAAGGATCTGATTTTTGATGGCCACCTCTTTTAAAATAAAATACATTTAGATATCATTTAGACTGTATGTCAACAAGTTGTCATCCAGTTAGAAACTGACCTGCAAACTTTTCAAGCTGAAAACTAGGAATTTTTTCTGCAATTATGTTTGTTATTGTCTTAGGATAATTTTCAGTTTGATTGCATTTGAAATTGCTTCAACTATATATTCAGTATTCTTCAGTCCTCATGCTTTGCTATCACAAATGTTATGAAAATTATATTTGAGGCCTGAATAATTATATTTTGTTTAAAACAAAATGTAAATGAGATTTTCATATGCTCATTTTAAAAGTAACAGTTCATGTACATTATGCTGGATGTCAGTCTGACTCATTCAAGAAAGAGCAATTTGTATGAATTTTTGAACTGGGTACACTGAACAAGAGATTGACCATCATTCATTACCAATTTATATTTTCAGTTTATAATTTTCATTGACTTTTTTATTATTGCTTACCTATAATTCAAATTTACCTGGCAAATATTATCTGCAATTATGAGAACATCAATGACCAAATTATTTTCCAGCATGAAAAACTTGTAAAAACTTATTCAGATAAATAGTCACTATCTCTTCAAACAACCCATGGAAAGAAAGATGGCAAATATACTTTATTTAGCTATTATATTAATATCGCTCAGCTGTTTTAAGGAAAATTATAAAAGAGGACACAAAAAATAGTATTCTGTTTGTACAATGCTGTTTCATGTAACAAACTACGTAACAAGAATGTGCACATTCTGGAAACATTATAAAACATTTTCTTTAAAAATTCAAAGTTATAATGCAAAATTGAATTCAGTGTTGTTTCATTCTATGATGACTTCTCAATTTTTTTGTGCTATTTGCTGTATTATGTCTACATAACTGAAACAAAAAAGGGACTCTGAAGAAATTTTTTCTCAAATTCTGACAGCCTTGCACAAAGTACAGTAAATTAGGGTCTAACAGCTGATGGCAGTTTCTCAGAATCTGTAGGTTTTTCTGTGAGTCCTGCATTTTTCCTGCCACTTTTGCCTCCGGGTTACACTAAAAAGAGACAATGACAACTCCAGGGTTCGTTCCCGTTGAAAACTCACATTTAGTAAAAAAATTCATTTGATGGTATTTAGGCTTCTTGCAATACTTAGATGGCATGTTTGGTTCAGAACAGGAATTAATAATATGGCTTGCAATGTTCAGTGGCAGAATTTATTCCTTGTTTTCAAAAATAACACAGTTATAGACATAATTACTGGCATAGTTCGATTATTCCTTCACTTTCTTACTTCTCTTTCCTAAATTTCTTCCCTTTCTTCTAACTTTTAGGTACCATGACAGTCCAAGCTCATTCTAAATCTAAAGCAACTGTCATGCCCTTTTTCTCCAGCCCTTGGATTCAGTTATATGTCCTTTCCTGTTCCAGCAATGCTGCCTGTCTAATCATGAACAAGTTGTTTAACAGAGAGAGACTGACACAACATGAATTCTGCAAAGAGAAAGCAGGAATTCTCCACCATGTGAGACCCAGGAGAATGACACTGCCAGACCAGCTTTTCTTGGAGCACGCTGCTCTGGAAAGACCAGAAAAGTGAAGGCTGAAGCTACTTTTGCTAATACACAGAAACACTTTGAGGGAGTTGAAATCTGTAGTGAGAAGCTGTGATCTTTCCCCCCCCTCCCCCCCCAAAAAAAAGCTTTATCCAAACTTTATCCTAGGTAAAATGGGAGATTAAAAAGTTGTGCTTCGTTTCAAATTCATATATTTCACCAGCACTCTTTTGGTTTTACTCACTTGGAATGCAATAATCCATGCAGAAATTATGATAGGAAGTTCTGAGTAGCTTTTTTGAAGAATTAACTTCAATGTATTGAATTAGCTAGAGCTTAAATTGCTTACAAAATTGAGTAGGGTACACTGAGACTTTATTTAGAGAAGTTTACTCCCTGTTCCCACAGTAGCTACCCAATCTTGGTTATTTGATATTAAGGCAAAAAAAAATCTGAAAACAAATTGATATGTTGCTTAATCACAGAGCATTCCTTCTACATGACAACCACTTAGAAGCAATGATAAATGGTTTTTTTCCTCATTTCCTATGGACTCATAACTGACATGCAGGAAATGTTGAATGACAACAATGGAAAGAGAATTTATACCTAAAATAGGTTGAAAATATGTCTATTCAGGAGTATTTTTCATATCATTATTTGTATTTGCTTAAGAAAATTACCATAAAAGCACAACTAAAGAAAGGAGCATGCTTTTGTGGAATTTATGTCACATGATCATAACCTACATTGAAATTATTTACCGTGGCTACTTTATTAAAAATACTGCTATAATTTATCAACAAATTTACCTAAAAGATCTTGAAAAGCATTTCTCACTATGATACCCATATTCAAAGAGGGAATTTCTCCCTGGCTCAATCATGGATTGACACTATGCATCTATTATACTTCTGCTATTAGTATTTCTGTCATGAAGAAAAGCCTGAAATCGTGAACGGAATTTGCAAGCTGTAAAAAAAAAAAAAAAAAAGGCAGGAAATTCTAAATAATAATAGAACTGAGCAATTTGCTTGAATTACTGAGTTGGACCTTCTAAGGAGATTGTTGTAATGCAGTCAAAAACTGAAGTTAGGTATTATCTCAGAAAAAAAACAACCAAGGCAACAAAGCCAGACAAAATACATTGAATGGGGACCTCATCTTAAGAATCAGATCAACATAAAAAGGGTCATAGCAGTCTAGCAACTCAAGATGAGTTTCTAGTATGCAGTTTTGTCAATTTAGATGTTAAGATCCTTGGAGAAATTAAGAGGTTGTAGTGGGCACAAGAAAAGTATGATTACATGTGATTGGTGGAATGAATACCAGAAAATTATATGTATTCAGTCTTACATATTTAGAGGACCTTAAAAAAAAGTTAAAAGGGTGGAGAGAAGAACCTCAGAAATTACATAAGGAAGAAATGTTTTACACTGACAAAGTAAAAAAGTTTGATTTGTTTATCTTATCAAACCGAGCTGAAGAAATTACTTGATAATAGTGCAGAAATACTTTTTGATTACTGACAGAATAAAAGCACATTTTCACTCATCTTTTTTCAGTCATTGATACATATTTACATCTTCCACACTTGCAGCCATTTACGCAGCCTAGACAATCACCTCTGCTAATAATCTACAGGGCGGATATAAAAAATTCTGGAGCAATCAAGAAATGCTTTCAGTATGGATATTCCTTTACCACTGGACTGTTAATGCTGTTGTTCCTTGGCCTCTGAAAAAGAACTGAGACTGACAGTTTGAGGAAGACGGGGACAGTTTCAATGACAGCCTGGATAGGGTGAAGAATTAATTACATGGGTAAACCTAATTTGTATTTCTATTTTTAAAATCTTCTATTAGAATGTCTTGGGAAATGTGTAATTAATAGCAGCACAGTGATCAGGATTTGAAATAACTTATAGCAAATGACTAAAAAGACCAATTTCTCCTTGTAGGAAGCAGTCATTTTAGAGCTACTGTAAACTATTCCATCTCGGTTTTAAATTTTAACTGCACAAGCCTAATAGGCTGCATTCATGCTGATGCTAATAACTGTATAGTTACTCAGCAGTTCTAATGTGGAAACTTTTTTTGAGGCATTCTTTGGGGTTTCTTTGAGTTGCTGATACATAATTAAAAAACTATAAAGGAATTTATAGTCAGTCAAGATTTGTTAGGCAAAAATACTTCACCATCATTTCTCTGGAACCTGCCTATAAATCTGATGTGTTTGCTTAGGTGATTTTGTCTAGATTTGACAAACACCTTCTATCTCATATTCAGTTTAAAACACAGTTTTGTGAAGTACATAGGCTAAATTATCTCTTGATTTATTATTTGTAATCTGCCTCTATACAAACTGTATATGATTTTGCCAGAGGTAGAACAGCTGTATTTTACATCTATTTTTCACTTGCTCTTTGCAAATAAGTTTAATTGTTCAATGTGTAAAGTAGTACAGAAACAAACTATATGTGGCCTGAGAATCCTAGTGGAATTAATTTGTGTAACTCACTGTTGCCTCCAGTACTGCCCCAAGAGGTTCTTCTGTGATAAAAATTTGAATAGTGGAACTGTTTCAAAGAGTGGAACTATTGTGACATCTTAGTGTCTGGTTTGCCTACATTTTCATTGCAGTAATTCTGCAATTCCTTCATTGCAGAAACAGTTTTATTAATTTGCCTGGAACATAGAAATCATGTGAGTGGATTGAATAAGTTTGCCATGTAACCAAAAGCTCTGACCCCACGGTGACATAGTGCCATGTTTCAGAATAATCTTCAAGAGACCTTGGAAGAAGCAGTTACAAAATTTTTGCTTATTTATGTTGATTTATATCCCAAAGAATTAAAAAACTGCAGAGCTTGTCAGCAACTATTTATTCCAAACCTCTACTTCTGTAATTTTGGTACTTTTCGTTTTTTCAGTATAGGAAGAAAAATGAACATCACACACAAGATCAGAGCAGTGCACTGTAGACTTAAAAACAAATGCAGAACATGCCTGTTGCATTCTGCTTTAATTCAGCAGTCTGTAATCCACAAAATGTAAGCTTTCAATGAGATCTTTAGTACAAGACTGGGTACAGATGGGTAGTAAGAAGAAAGTAGCTCCCAAGTTGGTAGTGAAATCACCCAGACGTAATCTAGGCCATGATGTGATAAGCACCTTTTAGAGGTATTTTAAACAGAAGCTGAGTGAGACCCAGCAATGCCAGGCAGGGGTAGTTTATGACTGGAATGAAAGAGCTTGCAAGAGAGAAATTAGTTTTCTTCACACACATAAACCAAAGCTTTACTTGTAAAGAACCAAAATATTTGCAAAAAAACAGAGAAAAAGTCCTCAAGTTACCTGTGATTTTTACCATAATCTTTACATCACTTCACCCACTTAACAAGTGCTAACATGCCTGAAGCAGAAAGGCTGTGTGGAGCACCAATTAGGAATTTCACTGTTTAAGACAGCACCTAGTGAAAGAAATATGGCTGCTGGTACTTAGCCAATGCATTCACTTCAGCAGCATTAGAAAAATTATAAAGGGGGGCTTATCATCTGAAATTGTGTCAGTGGTGATGAGCCAAAAAAAGTGAATGAAGGTTTCCCTGATATCAAAAGACACATTTCAACTGCAATAATTAACTGCTATTCTTCTATTAGAAAAATATGGGCACAGTAAAATAACAGCTATTCAATTCACTCTTAACAAAAGCTGAAGTGGGAATAAGCTCCATTTAAACTTAAGGGTGAATCAGCAATGAATAGGGAGGCATGAGACAATCCACAACAGCTTGATTTAGGTAAGTATCCCAAATTTTGCCTGAACGTCTCAGCAGCTTCATTAAATTGGCATGGGATTCTCATAACTGCAGAATTTCTCCCAAGAGGTATGTATTTTTCTTCTCTAGTATTCACAGCAGCCCTTCAGAGAAAATTTTGGCAGGGCTCTTGTACAAGTTTTGAACAGTAAAAATATAATTCTTCATACAGTGGGTAATGACAAGCAACCTTCTTGAGTCTCCATGATTTCTGCTGATGTCAAAATTGCAGCAGAACAGATTGAACAACTGTAAAGAAAATTTAATACACGATCAAAGGAATAAGTATCTGGCAACATGAGAATGTCCATTGTTGATCTAGAATCAAATCAGATATAGCTTTTAAAGTGCTTCTGTTAAATATAGTTTTTTGGTCATGTTTAACATCTAGTAAGCAGATGTTCTGTGAACTACTGCCATTTTATGAAGATTTATTTCTAAGTGTATATATTAATTTGTTTTTAAAAAAGACGTTCCCTCTAGGTGAATTTATTTTGCAATTAGATTCCATTCAACATCATACTGCCAGCAACTGCCTGCAAAGGAAGGGAATGTAAATTTATCACTGCAACCCCGTGCTATAAAATCATAAACACAAGGGTAGCATCCAACCTATTATATTAGGAAGACTATAAACAAAACCTCATCACAGCTACTGTGCAACAGTCAAAAGACAATGAACAGATGGGCTTTCTATGGCCCCACAGAGGTTAGCACAGTCTGAAGCTGTTGTGGGGATTTGGGAAGGCTGGCTACTGGCAACACCTTACCACAAAATCTCATGTGGAAAGCATTCAGACAGAGAAGGGAAATGTTGTTTTGCCCAAGATCGCCTAAACTGGTGTATAATAATATGGTGGACATACTCAGAGCTGGCCTTGGTATGCAACTGGACATCAAGGCTTGTTGCTGAAATGCAGTTTCTGTGAAGATAAACTTCTGTTGTAATTCCACCTGTTTGTCCATCCAGCTGTTACACTTCTGATATCCTTGAAATATAATTATCACTCTCACCATAGTGTCCATAAACCTTGGGAAATGGAGAATTATCTGTGTAAAAGGGAGACTTCATCATTTGGATCCAATGTGTAAAGATGGGCACAATTGTAATATTGAAAGTCCATTTTCTCTTTCCAGCATTGCCTGGAACTGGATGAGGCATGATGTTTTCTGGAAAGTCTTCAGCATTATTGCAAAATGGAGAATTTTGACATTTGACCCTGAGTTATTCTGCCACCTGCCTGAATGCTTTCAGTAGCAAGTTGCTGGAGAAGTTTTAATTTGAATGTGTTCATTAAGCATATTTTCAACTGGAATTGGTCCATAGCTGAGTCAGATTACTTCACTGATATGTGTTACGCAATCATATGTGAAAGGGAAGAATCAAGTCCATAAGGCAATTCATTGGACCTGACAATGATTCACCTGCAGGTAGCACAAACCATCAGGCCTTCAGAGGTTAAAATGCAAATTCAGTTCAGATGCTAGAATTTTTTTTTTAATATATATATATATAAAATATAAGTATATATGTATATGTATAAATACAGGATCATTGCTTTCCTATTTAAGCCTTCCCGTGATCTTAGAGACGGAAAACTCTGTCAGCTGATTATTCCCCAGTGAACAATAGTCTCTAGGTAATTTGGTTACAGTGTAACAGCGCATGATCAAATTTAGAAAAGGAAAACAAACGATTTATTATATATTTTTTAAATGAATTTGCAAAAGATCTTAATTCTTCTGCCTTCAAAAGGTTACTGTCTGACACTTTCATACAGTGGTCAAGAATTTCTGTTGGATTATGACACTTTAATTAAGAATCATCTTGCCTTAGGCAGAATTGTGAAGCTCTGAATGTTCTGTTGTCTTTTGGCTTCTTACAGGTTCTCAGAAATTAAAGCTGGAAGGAGATCCAGGGCTGTGGTCCATTTAGTCTATTATCTGTTAGAAAGAAGACTTCCTGCAAACTATTCTTCACAGTTCTCATACACAGCCAATCTAAGTGATAGCTTACATGATGGTATTGCTGTAAAATATTTGTTGGTATAAACCACTCAATATGTTTGAATAAACTGAGCATCTAAATCATTGTGTCCTTTAGGAAAGTAAAATCCCTACCTCAGAGCTGAAAAAGACCTCCTGATGGCTTAAACCAGCAATAACGTCCATTTCGTTTAGTCTTTGCTTCATTATACAGTTCTGTCTATAGGAGTTTCCTTGCCAGGAAACAGTCAAGTAAAAGAAACTTGCCAAATATCAAGGCCTCAAACCTTGCCTTCCTCCTAATCATTTGTTTTTATTCCATAGGAGGGAAGTCCTTATCAGCTTCCAATGTTTTTGTCATGGAATTTATAATTCCTATGACTTTAAACTACACAGGGATAAATATGGTTCTATGGACAAAAAATGTTCAGTTCCGAAACTAGAAATCTCACAGTTAATGAAATAAGCTTTTTACAACCAAAATAAAGACAGGATGGAAATCCATTTATGTCACACATGTTCCAATACCATGGCTTTGAGTAAGATGTATAGAAATGGGGAGTGGGGGGAGGGCAGGGGGAAAGACTGCAGTATTTCAGTGCTGCCATCTCATTTATCTATATTATATTGAAATATTTAATTATATTTGAACAATTGTAATATTTTTCAACATTTTGTAACAAAGTGTAAGGTTCAAAGATATAATGCTAATTATTAAAAATATATTTAACAATCCTTTAACATTTATAGGCAAAATAAAGATTCCAACCCAGAAAAAATATTCCCTGGAGACAGTAGGACCCACGAGAAGTGTAAGCACTGTGCCCAGAACTAGCAGTTTACAGGTCTGAGTGAAGTCACAATAGAAGTCAATGTTACATCGATACTAAATTAGTCACATCATGTATTCTGAGCAATTTTGAGATGTATATATAAATCATAACCTTAGGTCCTGCTGTACCCACCCACTGAAACCAAAGCATTTAAACAGTTCACCCTGTTAAAAGAAGAATGCATTCATTGTTTTGTGTTTTTATTTCCAAGAATGTAAAACATACATTTTTAGGTTTTGGGTTTGGTTTTTTGGCTTTTTTTTTTGCTAATAATGGAATTACACTCCTTTCAATATATGTAAAGGCAAAATAAATACTCAAACAGTACAAAGCTCTAAAGTCTTCATGCTAATGATCTGATTAGTTATAAATAGATAGAAACACATCTCTCTTTGAGACAACATTTTTTAAAAAAAATTCCAGCTATAACATGTAAAAGATTTCAAATGAGTTTCGGGTCCTGGCTCTGAGTTCCACTGAAAATCTCATTAACTATATTTTCAATGAATTTGATCCATGAAGTCTGTCATAAATAGGCCCAGCAAAGTCATTTTCAGATGAAAGTGTTTCTCTTGATGTGATTAATTTATAAGATGGGTCTCCATAAGTGCAAAGCTTTCAAGTTACCAGAATTTTCTGCAGCACACAATCCTCTCCACATTTCCAAAGATTTATTTATTTCAAATTCTTTTTTTTTTCCTTCTTCCTAGCTGATTACATCTTCTTCCCTAAAAGCTCCTTAAAAGTCATACTAAAAATGTCAAAGTCCTGTCTTTTCAGTGAATCTTTTTCTTTCTGATGTACTGTATTAAGCAGCACATTAGGAACACTTCAAATTGTTTTGGAACATAGAAATAATTTTGTCATTGAGGAGTCAACACTGTTCTAGTTTTTAATGGAAATTTAAAAGGAGCCAAAATTCTTTACCTAAAGCCAGGGTTTGTCCTGAAGAATTCAAGGGTGTCTTTCTAATGTCTTTTCTAAAGATTATTTATGTTAATTTTATTGTAATAACTTAATTTTTTCTGGTTTCTATAATCATAACATGAAGAAATTAATTATAATATTTGGTATACGTAATCTAATCTTAATTGCAACGTGTTTAAAAGTATGTTGATAGATACTTTGCATTTATAAAAGTTAGAAAATTTATCTTTATTGAAGACCTTGCCAGACCAGCATTTTCTTCCTCTGCTCACCACTGAATCACATTTCTTCCTGAATTTCACCCTGCTCTATCCAGTCCCACACTGTCTCACAGCAATGCCAAGCAGCATTTCTCAGCCCAGACACACTCCCTTTCCAGCCATCTGAATTTAAAGAAAAGCAGGCCTCTGACTCAGTAAAACCAACATCAGGTAGAATTACAGGAAAGTGGTGATATTTACATTCTGTCTCTACCCTTCACTTTTAATGAGGAAATGCTCTCAGGGTAAAGTCTGTGACAAGCCTTTGTGGACACATACAAAGTAGGAGTTATTTTAACTTCTCTCTTGTATGACAGATGAGAAGATGTTACTCCTTCCCATGGCAGGGCACTCATTGTTAATTGTCTAGTTTATTAGGATGCAGCCAAAGGCTACATTTTTTCTGAACAAATAATCTCCTCAAGTCTCCCTTCTCCACCAAGTCTTTCCATAACAAAGAAGATTCCATCACTCCTCCAGAGGGTTGGTGCTCTGCTGCAACTCTGCACTGAACACAGGGGATCTCTTGCTTTGCTGCACAAACAACTTGAGTGGTTTTTCAGCAATTACTTTAGAACATTTCTGCCTGCTCTGTTTGACATTGACATGCACTCTTCATGAAATAAAGCATGTTTTGCAGAGAAATATCCTGCTTCTCCCCAAAATGCATATGTCAGGAATCTCAGCAATGTGTATACAAGTAAAAAAGGAGTATCTGTTTTTGAGAGGAGGAAGTCTACAGAGGACTTGCATAGGTGTTCCCTATTTTTCTTGTGTATGGATGAGCCAGAATGGGAGGAAATACCTCTGAATTTTAATAAACACTGTCTCCTCTGCACTGTTATACCTTCTCTGAGGGGGATGAAGGGGACAGTTATGATCTACCATGATTCTCTCCTCTGCTGCCTGGTCCAACAACGTCTGCATGTGCTTAACTGAGAAGCATGGGTGAGCAAAAGTACTTCAGGAAATATGGTTTGTTGGAGTCAGAAAGAAGCCATATGGCACCCACATCAGTGGCCCTTACAGTCTGTAAGTCCATACAATAAATATCTTTGGGTAGCTGAACTCTTTCAAGCTGTTCCCCATGTCTGAGAAAAGAATGACCAGGAAAATTTCTTTTAGTGAGTTTGGGAAGGCTTGCATTACTTGAAGGAAGGAAAAAGAGCACTAAACCTTGAATAATAAACTTGAAAAGGAAACATTGCAGAAAGACCTTCACTTTTTATGTTAATAATTTGAGAAGGTTTTTTGGTTTTTCTTTTTTTAATTTATGAAAAACTAATAAACTGAACATTTTATGTTTTTCAAAAATTTTACATAACATACTCTATCCAGAGATCTCTAATCTGAAGGTATAAACAACAGCTATCACAGCTGTTGTCTGATCCACTCAGGTATAACTTATTCTTTTCTTAGTCTCCTCAAGTAAATTCAATTCCTTGACCTGGGCTGCAGCCTCCAGTTTGCCCCAGCAATTAGGGAGCTATAAAAATTGAAGACTTTTCATTTTCGAGACTGGTTTTGCTCAGTAGTTAGTCATTATGAGTCAAGTTAGAAACCCTTTTAGAAAGAGAGCCAGCAGACCTTACACTGCTAGGCTGACTGTCCACTTGCAGAGAAGAAAGAAGCATCTCATCTCCTTGTACTCCTCAGGTGGTAAGTTACCACTGAGAGGATGTGAAGAGATGAAACTCTCCTTTCCTGATCTTTGGCTTTTTTCAGGATACAGACTAAGAAGAAGGGATGCAACAAAACTACCATAAATCATACATGAGTCTCTTCAAAAAAGTCAAGTAACACAATGTGAAGGGGATAAAAGGTGAGGGGATGGAGTTCTGATGATTCCTCAGAAGACTGGACTAGGTGGTGGCAAGCTTATGGCACAGCATGTACTGTTGCATTTTCACATTAAAAATAGAAGGAAGTCATTGTGGATATGTGAGGAAGGCCTGGTAGTGGTGTGTTTCTCTCCAAAACAATATCAGTTTAATTGTTAAACTTAGGTCTGAGAGTTTCTTTTTTCATCATCCCTGCTTATGTTCACATAGCCAATCTTTAAATAAAACTTATTATTAACTTTAAAAAACTGAAGGGCTATTTAAGTCATTAAATTCTGTACAAAAGTTTAATCGATTTCTAAATAATAAATCAACTCTGGGTGCTCTTAATAATCTTGGCATAACACATTTCAATCCAGAATCACTGCACAGTATTTATCTTTAATGAATAATAAATGAGACATTGGTATTGACTGAACAAATTATTAAATATTCAATCAGTAAGAGAACATGGGAATAATTCTTAATTATTAATAAACTACAGATTTTGCTTGTCAAGTGCTATCATCTTTTTACATAAATGACTTCTTTTCTTAGCTGTCATCATAGGGCAGATGAATACAAGAGCTCATATTGGACACCATCTGTCTCTGAAAAAGAAGAGTTGTTTCACAAGATACTAGGTGTCTTACAATCTCTTTTTCTTCAGTGTTTTCAGTTCTGAAATTCAGCTCTAGTACATATTAATTTCTGTTAGAAAAAGACAGACAGTGGGAGCCATGAAAACTGATGGTCAGCTGGCCAGCCTGACAAAAAGTTTGTTCTGCTAGGTTTGTTCTAAAGCTTTTGCACTGGCTGCTGTTCTTATGGTTCTCTAAAGAGTTTTTCACAGTAAGATTTCATGAGAAGTTCTAAAATTGCCTGAAGCAAGGCTACCACCGAAAATGTCCCTGAACAAGGTTTTTTCCTGTACTGGCTACCCTGAGGCCTATAAAGTCACCTATGAGCTACCTGAGTAGAGCAGTGTGGTCTTTGTCTATATCTAAACCAATGATCTTTTTCAATAGCCCATCCTCCTGATCTCCCAAAGCCATGCTGTGGCAACACCAAGTCCAAAATCCACACTGGCACTAGTACAACCCCTTTCTTTTCTCCCAAAGAAAAGATCTTTGTCTTTAGACAAGTTAAAAAAACAACAACAAAAGAAGCCTCTGCATGTTCTAGCCAGGACCAACAGCTCCAACTGTGAATAAGCAAAGGCCCAACACTATGACCTGTGCCATAATAAACAGCTGTCCCTCAATTCACATGGGTCCCTAATGGGTCATGGCAATCTCTACTAACAGTAAAGATTTTGTACATGCCCATTCATAACTTGCTGTCATTTTCACTCAGTTATAACAACTAATGAATACTATACATTTGTTCCTTCATATCATGCTCCAGAGTCTCCCACAGTGCAACCTGAGAGTTGTATAAAAATCACCATCTGAAATGAGATTATTCTGACACCCCCAATCTATAACAACCTTTCGCACTCAGCTATAACTGATAAGAGTGATGTAACTGGTAACGTTCAGGTGTCCTGGAGAATAGTCTTAAAGTATATTTCTGGTCAGAAAGCAAGTCTGTACAAAACAGCTACCCCTTATCTATGTACATATTCATTAGACTACCTTTGAATTGTCTTCTGACTTTGTGACTGAACAAGTTTCCCTCTATTAGATTTGAAGGGCATAACCACTAAGCTAGAATTAATTGGGTCTTGTTTTACTGCATGAATTATTGAATTTTCTATCCTGCCTTAAACACAAAATCTTCACTAGAACTGGTGAAACCATTTCCTTTTCTTTCTAGAAAATACTTTTTTTGTTAAGAAAAAAAACACCTTTAACATGAATATGTCAATTTAATTGGCACTTTCTTAAGAAAAAGTGAAGAAACCTTCTTCATAAAGGAAATTGTTTAATTCTAATATTTTTGGAATAAGAGTTTTCTCTTTTTTTCTTTAATATTGAAGTGACCTTTAATTTTAAAGTTTATGTTAAGAGATACAAAAAGAAAACAAACTTTATAATGAAAAATGTCTTTCAAATTGATTTTTTTTCTCTGTATAGCCCTGTTTCTTACAATTAGTAATGGAAGACAGATTACCAAAAGAGAAAGTAATTGTCACGTATTGCCAGCATTCTATTCTAGGTATAATTACAGTCTGAAAGGTCTCACCCACCATTTATTGAATCCCCAAAGCCTGAGAGCATTATAGAGTATGCAGGGATAGCCAATATTGTCACAGGGATCACACATGGGAAAATTTGGTTCTGTTCCCAGACATGTCATTGTGCCTGAGCCTGACTATAGGGAAGACAGATGATTTCCTACAGTTTCACAAATCTAACACAGAATTACTGATATTACTCTACTTTTAAGAAATATTTTTACTTTATACATATGTCAGATTTCTAATAAGTCTACTGTAAATTCTATCAAATGAGATGCATTAAACTTCCCATGATTTTACCAAGTGTGATTTAGTTAAGCATCCACCATAAGAACTGTACCAAGAGGCATGACACTTATTCTTTGAGGATTTGTGCTGAAATGCTGAAATGATATATGAGCTATGGGGCTGAACACATTCTGTAATTCACTTTAGTTATACAGTATAGATAGAAAAGGAAGAGGGTCATCACATCTCAGAAACCCTAAGTATTGTTTGGGATTTTTATGCAGCAGAGTCTAAAGAGACTGGGAAAGCTCTACAGAAAGATATATTAAAAATGAACCTTCACCTCCATTTTATTCCTCTTGGAGTTTTCATAAAATTCAGTCCATCGAACTTGTGCCAGAAAACTGGATTCATGAAACTTGAGTCTCAGCTAATTTATAAGGATTTATTTTTGTATATTTGTGTAAATGTAGAACTGACAAGGGTGAATAAGCCTTCTTTGAAGTGTCAGTCACAGAAGATGTGGTCCAATGAGCTTCCAAGTTGATTCTTCCCACAATTTCAGATGGATGGGACCAGTTCAAAAGTCAGGACTTACTCCTTTATGTAAGTAGAAGATGGCCACAAGAGCTACCTCTCCTTGCTTGTCTCTATTAACCTCTCCAAGTACAAAGTACCCTAGAGACATTGAGGAGGGCTTGATGGAAGGAAGTGTCATCCTGGTGACACAGTCGAAATCATTCAGCAAATCTCTTGTTTTCCTTGGTGAAGTAAATTTCTGCAAGCCCTTTTACAGAGTTTTGTGCAAAGATGGAACTCAGTCAATCAAAATGGAACTTCCTTTATCTGCTCAGGGCAAACAAAGCAAAGAGCTTAACATCTTCTGCACAGCTGTACTGCGTCTGCATGTCTAATACATATGAAAGACTTTCCTGTCATATCTACTGGAACTACTTATGGCCTGAAGGCATGACTCTGTTGTAGATGATGTTTCTGTAGCCAATCTCATAATGATTTATTAATTTTTCAGCAACAATAACATACCAGAATTAATAGGGGAAGACTAAGACAAAAAAAAAAAAAAAGAATGCATTAATCAAGCAAAATTGAAGTAAATCATTAAATATGTCATAATGTGTTTTTTTAAAAGCTCTTTTGAGAATGGGAATTAGGAAGTAGAGGTCTAAAAATCTAATCATATTTTGGCAACATTAATTTCTAATATTTAGAAGATACATTTCCAATAAACTGAGTATATCAGTCAATGACTCTATGACTCTGTTATGAATATGGCTACATATAAAACTTAAAAAGCTAGAAAAAGATGCTACTTCCATAAAGTTTATCACCACAGATTTTATCTTTGCACATACTTTGTTTCTGTATTTGAAAAATATGACCTGAGAAATACATTTTCATGGCTCAACTAAATGCTTGTAGTAGTCCAGTTCACTGCTAATAGGGTCTATAGTCTTAATCTATAGACTAATAGACCATAGTCTTGGTTTGGTTAGGCTTTTGAGAAAAAAGTTGATTTTATTGTTACTTTACTCATGGTTTGCAGTTTCAGCTTGAAAAAAATAATTAACACAATATTTTAACACAATACTACCACAATATTTTAAGTTTGCTAACAAGCACAATAGTTTGAGTTAAGAGTTATTTCTTCACACAAAGTATTGGTTTCAGAAATTGCATGTTGAATCACAGAATATTCTGAGTTGGAAGGGACCCATTGAGTCCAATTCTTAAATGAATGCTCCATAAGGGGATCAAAACCTCCTCCTTGGTGTTATTAGCACCATGCCCTGATCAACTGATAACTTTCTGAATTAGTTCTATTTATCAAATAAAATATTAGAAAGTGTTTTGTCAGGTGATCTTGAGGTCAAAGAAAAAATCTTTACGTAATTTAATTATTTAAATTTAATTTAATTTTATTTAATTTAATTAAATTTCATTTTAATTATTTAATTTAATTATTTTAGAGCTGCCTTGTTTAAAATAATAAAAAGGCAAGCTGTCAAACTTTTCCACTCTTGAGAAAAGGGAAAAAAAAAAAAAAAAAACAGAGCTGGAATACAAGAAGGGCAATTTCTAGGAAATTACCTAAATTGTAGTAGGGTCATAAAGAAAGGACTCTAAAAGATAAATATAAAGCTGATAAAAGGTGAAATTTTTTAAACATGATGCATCATTAACCTGTAGAACTTGCTGCCATAGGATATAATTGAGGTTAAGAGCTTAAATGGAATTAATAAAGAATTAAACATTTACATAGATAATGAGAACTTAGACATGATAAAAATGTAGAATGTAAACCTTTGTACCTAAGGCCAGAAGTTAACTGCTAAAAGGTAGCAGCCTGAATGTTTCTAACAATTTTCTATGACAAATATATTCTGATTAAAACCTGGGTTTAGGTTTTTATCTTACTAATTCTACTGGTATCTACACTGATTTCCCTTTTTATTTGTCTGCACTTTTAGTCTACTACTTATGCCATTTGTTTCCAGGGAGTGGTAAACATTCAGTTCTTCTAGTTTCTCCTAATATCGCCATTTGTATACAGAGAAAGAGAGCTCATTTTAATATATACTTTCAAACCTAATTTGTGGTGCTTTTGCAGTCCCTGCTGTATCATTATACTGATATCTATATCTAATGTACACTTGAGAAAGGAGGTGTGAGGAGCTGATAACAGCAGTGGGCAAGATGGAACAGTAACATGGCCAGACAGAAGATAGAACTGGAAAGCAACAAAAATGGTATAGAAATTCCATCTTTGGACAAGGGGAGTTAAAAGAGTGGAGGAAAAATTGAATGGATACTGGGGAAAAAGAAAACCTATGTGAAATTCTGGACTCATTGATGCCTCAAAGGCTACCTTAGACTGGATGAAGGAAGATGGGAATAACTGCAGAGAAAAGTCTGAACAGGGAAAATATGATAAATTTTAAAGCTGTTCATCCCTTCCAAAAAATATTATTTTTATGAAAGCATTAGTACAGCTACACAGACCAGATACTATTCTTGTTTTGCCAAGGGATATAGTTTGTGAGATCCATTCATTAACAGGCTTTGGGCTCTTGCTACTGCTAAAATAAAGTAGCAAACTAATGCATTTGCTTGCCATGACAAAATTGAGAACCTTCAAGACAAAAAGATAAGAGTTGTTTTGTCAAGTGAAGTCAGACCTTGATGGGTACAGAGAAGTAGATCCTAGAATGCGTCTGTGCTCTGTGAATGAGACAGAATTTCATGATAGAATGCCATGTAGCAGTGGTCCTTGGAAGCCTGGCAGATAAAAATTTAGGTTAGTCTTCTTCAGGGACATGGCTACATTGTTGAAGTTCACGTAGCTAGTGTTACTGCATAAGGTCATCTAGCAAACTTACTTTGTAAAGAATTTCGTAAATAAACTCAAATATATGTAACACATTAATTTTAAAGGCAGTTCAATGAGATGAAGACCTCACTCATAAGCCTGTGACCAGAAATACTGCATGTCTATAAAGCAAAGGAGTTGAAATGAAAGGAGGACTCTGAACACATTACTGGAGAATCAGGGACTGCAACCTTGGTGAATCCAGCACAACTCTGCCATGTCTTCTGGGCAGGGGTGTCCCCAGAGGGAGTTACCTAGTGCCTGAAACATCTGTCTGTGAGACAACTTCATTACAAAGGCGAAGACATTCTACAGAGGTTTAGAAACTGAGTATTGAAAAAATGTCTGCAATGCAGAATATTAGTATTTAAAGATGTTATCTACATTTATCACATTTGTCACTTGCCATTAATTTAAATTCCCTTTATGCATCTGTTCAGGAAATAATTAGGATTTTATGCTGCAGTAAATATGCTTGTTCACCCATTAGTGCAAAGCAGAAGATTAATTGCATTACAATAGGAATCAGGACTATGGTATTTGGAGCTACAGCAACAACAGTGACAGCTGCGCTGCCCACATACTTTGCTTCGGTAAGCTTCAAAGCTTCAAAACCAAGTATGGATGAGAAAATAATTAAACTCCTGACTAGGCAGGGTTATCCCCGTTCTTGTATATGTAACCAGACAGACAACAACCAGAACAATGACAGATCACACTAAAGCTAACCACATATCATTGCTTGAAAAGTTCTGTTAATCACTTATTCAGCTATTTTTATAAACACAGCTTTGTATACAGAGATTCATGGTTTGTATGAATCATTACATTTTATACAAAACTAACCTGAGCTCTCTTTAAATACCTGTAGTAAAATTCCAAAATATACTAAGATGTTGTAAGGCTATATTAGTTTGGCAATAAAACTCTAGAAGGCCGAAAAAATTCTTAACTGCCACTAGTAGAAAATGACACCATAAAATTAGAGCCAAGACCAAAGATAATGAGTTGGAGAAAAGAGATGTAGGCAGCAGAAAAACACTGTAAAACTTTCCCTGCCTCACTGAATATGGCTCAAGAAAAAGGAACAGTGGAGTGATGGACTCCCACACCACTCTTCAGTCCTGAGGTGTTTATGAACATTGCCCTTGTTATAGAAGCAAAAGAAACATGAGATTACTCCTCTCCCCCGAAGTAAATATCAATAACTTGTGTGAAAGTGTCCTCTAAATGAGGGTCTTTGTAATGGCATTTGTTTGTGGGGATTGACTAAACCCACTGGTAAATGCAGGGAAAATGTTTAATCCAAACAATCTAATCATATGTAATTAGCCTAGGGGGTTTTGTGCAATTAAAACCCCAGTCTGTAACTGGATGATTCATATCATTCTAGTTAATTATATCAAAGCAGTTATTGATGAGGTGAGTTTTGGCTTATTAAAAGCTAGGATTTTTAGGGATGTTTTGAGATATTCGAATGAGTAAAAATCAAATATGAGTTGCCAAGATTCTTACAGGCTGGAAAACAGCTGTTAGACTCAAAGTACATTTAGTCTTTGATGGCTGCTTAGTAATTGTGGCCCCACTGCCCTGACTAAAGAGAGAGCATTTTCACTGCCATGACATTTCCTTGAATAGTTTTTTTGCAGACAGAGCAAAATCCTCTTTATTTAAATTTGGGGGTTGATTCACTTCATGGCATGCAGCTAGGGCTAAAAGCAAAGAAGGTAAAGCCATATGCTTTGCTTATAAACTGAATGAATGCTTAGGAGTGGGTGCAACTATCAATGAGAGGTACAAGTTATTTCATGTCTTACATTTCTGTGGTTTGGGTTTTCTTAAGGATCGTATCTACTTGACACATTTGTTACACAACTAATTTAGTGCAATTATCAGAGAGTAAAAAAAAATAAAATAATGAAATATGTAAAAAGTGTGCTGAATTGACCTAATCCACTTGACTTTGGTGTGGTAAACTTATGTCTAAACAAGAAGAATTTACTTCATGTCAATAAAAGACCCTAGATTTGTATGAAGCACCTGCACAACAGAATGTGAATAATGTGATTTTAATAAATATGTTTCATGCCTAGAATAGAGCAAGACAGTTTACAAAAAAAAAATTGCAGAATAAGAATTAATTTGCAATCAGGGCAAATAGACTAGAAACTAATTTTGACTCTCATGATGAAGATTGGTATTACAGATACCCATTGAACTGATGGGTAACAAGGTCTGCCCTGAAAAGACATCTGACCATTCCAGATTGTAGACTAAGGTATTTTTTAATCCTGTGCTGTAGTTGCTCATTCATTCTGTAAACTATTTTGCTGTAGCTCAACTTCAATAACTGTTATTAGAAAAATTATTTTTCCCAGGGTGTGTTGAAGTGTTTAAATCTCTTTGGTCAATCTCTGCATTATTATTCAGGATGCTAATATTGGCTGATCTTTCTCTATTTGATTATCTTTATAAGTCATCTCTCTCCCCCTTTCCTGAGGAGTGAAATTTGGAATGCCTTTTTTTCCTCTTATAACTATTTATGAGCATTACAGATACATTTCTGCGGGGCTTAAACAGAAGCAGTTGTTTGCACCCATATGTGCCACCTTCCACCCCAAATTTGTGTCATCATGTGTAACTTCTAATACTGTTGCTAAAGTAGCCATACAAACAGAAGCGTGAGGAGACAGATATCTACTTGAAACAGAGAGTTCTTTTGTATTGCAAATAGAATTATCTAACAGATCAGCTGGCATGAAAATGCACCACAATTCCATGTGTTTTGTGGGATGATGCAGACTGGAGTAATGTTATTAGAAGCAAATATTACAGATTCACACATGAAGTACTCAACACTTTACCCCTCCCTCATCACCCTCCCCGCAATGTTGCCAGAGTATAACTGTGAACTAAAAACAATTGCCCACAAATTATGGATAAAGTGACTGAAAATACGGCACTTAATTCCAGTACATTAGGTTTGGCTGTAAACCACTATTTCCAGGAGCAATCCAGAACTGTTGTGTGTAATACAGAAATGGATATGATGACAAGTCCCAAAGTTGTGACCATATGGAGACAAGCAGAAGAAGCAGCAGAAGAGAATGTTCCTTTTGCACTACATTATTCTGACACTTTTTCTCAGTATGAAGATTCATTATAACACAGACAAATCAGATTTGCATGATTAGTTATCTTTTTGATACTTAGGGCTTAAAATTACAAACCTTTTATTGATTTTTAAGGTTAGGAAAATACTATTTTATCATCTGAATTGAACCTCTTGTCTAATAGACCATAGAATTTCATTCAGTCCCTCTTGATTGCAGTGCAATAATTTGTGCCCTCATTGAAGAGGTGAAGAACGGACAGTTTTCCTAAGTAAAGTTTTGCAATGGTTAATTACCCTCACAGCTAAAGATGCAGGCAGTATCTCCAATTTTAATTCTCAAAATTACAGACATAATTCCTTGCTACATATGTCTGCACCATACCATGGACCTTCTTCAATATCTTATATTTTTCTGTTAGTGAAGATGCTATACAATTATTTATCAACTCTCAATTTTTCCCTAATAAGATAAACAAATGAACACTTTTTCTCTATATGTATTCCTTTCATTCTTCAACTGCTGTATATCCCTCAGTCTTTCTAACTCCCTTTCTTTTAAAAAGGTATATTTAATATTATATTCATGAGTGATAAACACAATAGCAAAATAATTTATTTTCCTCTATTAGTTGCTCTTTCTTACATACCCAAAGATTATGTTTCCCTTTTATGTAATAACCTTACAGTAAGAAATTTCCAAGAGTTCAAACAAATATAAATTCCTGATTTTGGTCACTATTAGTACGAACAGTTTTAGATATTAAACTTATTGTCACAACCTCCATCACATATTAAACTCTTTCGAGTGTGCAGAAAAGGACAAAATATAATTAGAGAGAGAATATTGGCTGAAATGCCATAATAATGCTTCTTCTAAACTGTGCTTTTTATGAGTAACCAGCAGGATATTTGGCACNGGAGATAAATGCATTGAATAACTCTCGTTTTGCTGGAAAATACTCTTGTTTCACAAATCTACATGTGATCCTGATAGGAATGTTCTCTCCAAAATTGCATTCTGAAAAGCTGACTGATAAAGTTGATTTGTTTTCTTCAATTCCATTATTACCACAGGGAATATTGGTCACTAATGGAAGAAAATCTGGTGTGTCCAGTATGTCCAGTATCACAGGTATGTCCTGTGATTCCCCTGGGCAAACAATTGTATCTAGGAATTGTTAGCATCCATACAATAAAATACATACATACTGCTAAGAGAGAAGGTTGTGGGCTTTATTCCGATGTTTTGCTCATTTGTTTGAACAAAGTTATTAATAAATCTGTCTCAGAATAAACTTGTAGGACTTCACTGTATTGTGGAAGAGGGCCTGAGCTTGTTGAAAGCTTTATGAACAACGTAATAAACTGTAACTGGTTGACAGATATGCACATAAATAGGGCAGAGGCCTTCTGACTTTTATTTTATTTTCGTATTCTTTACATAGCTCTTTGTTTTTCTTTATTTTATGCTCCCTGGTTATTTTTCAGAGTTCTGCCCACCTTCATGATGTGAAGTTATTTGTCATTATGTATGAGAAAGTCATCTGCCAAGCCAACTCCTGCCTCTGAGCTACATGGAAAATGCCTCCACTCTCCAGGCCCTCTTCTAGCTAGCTCTCTTGAATGAGTCATTCCTAGATCCAGCGTAGTCTGAACTGACAAGAAGAAATTACAATTTATCACTTGACTGATAAAATAAAAATGTTGCATCTAGTCTGCATGTCTTTTCTTCTCTTCATCTTCTATCCCATGACTTCAGCATCTGGTGTAATGGGACTACTTTTGCATAGTTGAATTCGAGATCAGCTTTTGATGACCATTCTCTACATGGGGAAACATCTATTGTTGTTATATAAAGCCTTATGTATCATGAAAGAATGCCAGGATTCACACAGCTCGTACACTTTAAATTATGCTCAAGTATGACATTTGGGTTAACATAATTCCAAAGAGTTAGCATTTACCTCAGGTCTCAAATCCCATAATTACAAATCCTACATTATAGCACTGCTTTTACCTAATGCCTTATATATGCTACAGTAGGAAGGTCTACCCCTAAATACCACTGAAACAGTTTTGAAAAAGAATTCTGAGATAGATGCAAAGTCATGGTTTTTAACTGACTACTCATACAATATTACAAATAATGTGTAATCCCTTTATTAAAGGCTTTATTAAAGTTCCCCCCTCTACATATTGGTATTATATCTTCTCTTTCAGAGGCTCTCTGTGCCAAGAAGAGAGAAGAATGGGATTAGGGAATATTTATTTCCTGCTTCTGTTGCCTTGTATTCTGCCATAGCACTTCTGTACTAGTCAAGGACAAGACAGTTTGCAATCTCATATGTAATTCTGATGGATTGTAATGCTCAGGAAATGTTACATTACTGATAATGGTTCCTGTAAAAGTTTAGTTGAGGATTTTCAGTTTCAAATATCAAAATTAATTATACTATAGTTAGGTGTTATTTTCCATGTTGTATTCAAAACCACTAGATGGTAGTATGCACTAGACCTGAGGAAAAGTACACAAAGGGACTGATTAATGTGGTCTTCTGCTGTCTGAACAGGAAATTTTTCATTCCTCACTTTCCTGTCTTCTTCTGGCTAACCTTTTTCCTATCAGTTGTTTATTTAGAAGGGTGATTGTGACAATTATAAATCTCAGTTGAAGTTTTTCACAGTGTATTGACTCAATTTACACAGCATTTTGAGATAAATCTGGAAAGCCAAGATGATGAAAAGTCAGAGAAGACTCACATACATGCAATTAAAAGAACAAGAAAAAATTATGTGCAACTTGGCTTATGGTATCTGCAAAAACTTTAAGTATAATTACAGGTAAATGTTTTCTACATTTTTAATGTTAAAAACTATCTATTAAGTATAGATGATCCAGTGACCCACCTTGATTAATCACTAGTGTAGGACCAATATATTCAACAACATCTTAAGAATTCATTTTTACAACCTTCTTGCATATCAAGTTTAGCTTGTATGTTTCTTCATACTAAGACAGTCCAAGTTGGCTAATATAGCTATCATTTGGGACATGGATTTTGGTCACCTCTCCTCCAGTCTGAATTGTAAGGGAGAGGCATAAAATGAAAATCTAGGATTCTTTTCCACTGCCATCCATCTGGAGTTTAAGACATGTACACAGCAAATCAATGGTAGAATAAAAAATTTCAGGACCGAACCCCAGCTATCACTACTACATGGTGATGTTATGTTTCTTCAGTCCTTATTTTTCTCTTCCTGCTGCCTATTTTTCCTTATTACATCTTTGTTTCTGTCAACCTCCATCTAGCTGACTTGGATCTGCTACTTGACTCTGCCAACACATGTAAGTAACATTTCTATACAGCTTAGTAAAAGACAAGTTACAAGTCTGAGCTGCAGAGGAAAGCTGTATGCTACTACAGCAGTATAAGAAGGTACAGAGAACCATAGCATAATGCACTTTCAATTTCAGAGAGCCATAACACAAGATAAAATGATGACAAAAATGAAAGAAATAATAATTCTATTTTTAGAAAACACAGTGATAGAAAATCAATGATACACTGAAGCCCATTTAGACAAATGTCTTGAAATAATAATCCTGTTAAAGAATGTGTCATTTATGCAACTATTTTTAATTATTATTTTCAATCTCAAATGAATTATTTCAAATTAGCAAGATACAAATCAAGTGTTGTAAATGACATTTGAAAAATGAGGAGGAAGTCTTAATGGGAACAAAAAGCTTTTATATTAATATAATGATGACTGAAACTCTTAACTTATTCCACACTACTTCTAGGAGAAAAAGCATGTTTGGCATTCAGCCACAAAATGTAACTTGGGTGTGACACATCTTTCAGAAAAGGGAAGGTAGAAGAAAGCACAACATGGGGAGAAAGAAAACAGCTTTAGTTGCAGCTATTGCAGCATAAGTGGTGCACTTCCAGCTTTGCTACCTGTATTCACTTTAATTCTGTGGGCTAGAGTTCTCTGCCCAGCCCTCCATTTTCATGATGAGCACTGCCTGGCTGCATTATTGTATTTTGACGGCTATTGATTTGTGGGAAACGGATGCAGCATTGCAGCAACAAGGTAGCAAAGTTCAATAAACAATATCATAGCAGGAGAGGATAATTTCACTTTGAATCAAAGCTGTTTTCACTAACTAAAATTGAAAGCTTTTTATTTACATACATACATCACTACACAAGTGTATCCAAATAGCCTAACCAGCGATCATGAAACCAAGAAGACTGTATCCGAGTGATCTTTACAGCATTTCTTGGGATAAAACACATGCCAGCTAGTAAAAGAATCTCTTCTGCTTTTTTTTTTTTCCTTACGTTATTACTCCCTAATTAGGTACTCATTAGTCTCTCTATCCTGCCCACTACTGTGAGTCAGCAGTATTCTTGTTCTGTCTTCCCTGCCTCCCTCCCCCCATCTGTTGGCATCCTCATGATCTGCTAATGCTGGTACCATCAATACCTGCTACTGTTGTTAGCTTTCCCCTGACACCGTTTCCTTCAGCTCCTTGCACACCCAGATTTTCCTGTTCTCCATTCATACTTATCCTAATGCTGTGTGTCTTCAGAATAGGATGAGGAAGAGCCAGCTGCCAGGAGGCTGACAGAAAGGAGTGACAAACAGCGGCAGTGTGTTAAGGCTGATGGAAAGTTCTTAACGGACATCAATCCATCCTATTCTTCGCTGAGAAAAACTACTTTACTTAGATGAATCAGAAAACTAGGACACAGTGAGGTGTATTGTGGCAGAGCTACTGGGCTTGTTTGTGGCCTCTTGCAATTTCAAGAGTCCAGATACAGTCTCAAAATATGAGTTGACTGAGCTCTTACTCACTCATAGGTAACAGTCATGGATATAGTTAACTACAGTGGAATAGTGTAAAAAACCCATTTAATTTTTTTTTTTATAAATGCATTTGTACAGTTTCAGTGTCTGTAGTTCTGTGTATAACCCTCTGTAGTTCTATATGAATGCATATTATAATGGCACAATAAAAATCTTCACATTTCTTTTCAATATTCCTTAATGGGAAAAAGCAGTTGGATTGTCAAAGAATAGTTGTATCAACCTTACACTCTTCCTCTGTAAGAAGCCTTATTCCACACACAAATACAAAAACCATTCACTGTTTTCTTGTCTTATAAATCCTTACTGAATGTATATTTGTTTCAAATGAAAAAAAAATATGGGTTTGGGTTATGTTTTCTTCTTTGAAGTGTCAGAATATACCACGAGCAGCAAAAATGAATTTACTCTTCCTCTTCTCCAGCATCATACTTAACATCACATGATCAACCCACTATATCATGAGGAACAAAGGCTCAGTCAGGACACATCAACCAGCTCTATTTCCAGTCTACACATGGTAGACTAGTAATCTCAGACCTTTGTCCAGCTAGATTGCTTCTCTTGTTCAAAATGAATAACACATCTGTAATGCCAGTTGAGGACAGCATGATATTGTGTGTTTAATACTAAAAGACAAGTAGTGCTGTTCAGTAGTCAAAATGGAGAGACTGGGACAGGGTTTAGCAAGACTTGTTACCTGAAAAATTTCTTCTGCACGTATGAAATGAAGTAAAGCAGATCTTTCAGTTTTTATAATGAGAAAAATGTGGGTAAAGTGGTGTATATATTTTGCATATTGACAGTGATTAGACTCAGATGACAAGCAGTTTCACACTCTTTATGTTTGTTTATATGAGCATACAAATATACTGGCTTAAGGGGGAAAAAAGGTAATTTTCTTCAACAGGGTGTGAACTAAGGGGGAAAGAGTGAAACTTTGAAGTAGGACTGGGGCAAATCATGGAGAAAATGTGGTTCTAATGAATTACAGTAGTTACATTTAGGAGTTAGCTTGAATGGTTAATAAATTGAGATTTCTAGGATGAGGATGCGCTTCTCAAAGAGCTGATTCTGTTGACCTACACAGAAAGCTAAATATTCAGAAAGCCCAAAGAAGGCTTTTTCAAAACACTTTGTCACCATCCTTGTCTCCTCATCTCAACTAATGGCATGGAAGAATGGCATGAATTATTAAATTGGAACTTGGTTTGCTAAGTAATTGTGTTGTGCTTTTTTCCTTTCTATCTTGTTTTGTAAATGTTTCCCTGGAGTCCTTATTTAGGGGCTGTAATTTTGAAAGACTTTTATGCTCAGTCAAGCTGTAGAAGGCATTTTAGTTAAACATAAATCACTTTTGTTTGTATGTATCTGCGCCAGCTGTGCGGACAAAGATCTGTGTGTATCAAAACAAGTATAGAAAAAGCATCATAAAATAGTAAGGCTTGTCCACTTAGTATTGTCTGACGTGTTCTGATTAGCTTCTCAAAAGTGTTCACTGCCTGCCAAGGTCACAAGGGTAGGAGAGCAACTGCACTAGCAAAAGGGCAGCAGTTAAAAACAAGCCAGCAATTCAGGAAAAACAGGAAGCAAAGGAGCTGCTAGGAGTGGGATTAATATAAACTGCTGAAGTCAACCAGGATGCTACATGTGCAGTACAGAGTGGATAAGACAAGATTTTTTGTAAAATAAGCTGGAAGAAATCTTGACAACACTTGTAGAAATGAGAAATCAACAAACCAATCACATCATCTTATAAATATATAATTGCTTCCTATAGTTTTATAGCTGCTACTTTGTCCTGGCTGCTTGTGAATATCTGACCTAGGCCCACAACTGCCCTCCAGGATTATTCTACAATCTAAGAAAACTTCACAATTAGATTGTAATTTTTTGATGAAATACACCCTATTTTTTTCTTTCCTATATGTTCAACCCAGTAGTTCAAGCTAACATTTCTGTGTTGATCTCTATGGATAATCAGGGTTTAATTTTATCCAAATTATATAGTTATTTTTGTTCTTTTGCATTTAAAAATGTTCAGACAGCAAAAGATTTCTGGTTTTATTAAGATACAGACACCAAAAGCTGCAATCTATCTGTGAGCATCTGTCAGAAATCAAACATCTTTGTAACACATACCAATAGTAATGTTCCAGATTTCATGGCAAAACCATTTTCTCTCCTTGAGTGTGCACATTCTTTTCCACCTATTATTGTAGCTTTTAAAAGTAACACCTGCTTTTCATTTTGCCTTCAGTTCTCAGATAAAACACAGATTTTGTAACCACAGCATTTAATTTGCATTCAATGTGATATGGATGGCTTGCAGAAAGTCATGAGGCAAACACATTGGGAAAAATTAAACTTTCTGGACATTAGGACTTTCAGACCTCTTTGTTCTTTCCGAAATTTTTGCAAAAGTTACAGGATTTAGACATCTAACCTAAATTGCAATCATTACTCCCAAACAAGTGAGGCTCAGAGCAATTTAACAGTGTTTTGGTTAAATGTGTTTTCAAATATTATCACCATGTAAGAAAGACAATTGTAATGAAAATAACACGGTACATCATACAATAACATCTACCACCTATACCATAGCTCATCCACAGCAATTACTCAGGTAATCTGGATATCAGGTTGACTCTATCTCTATTATTAATACATATTCATATCTTACCTCTATATGACAAAAGACTAAAATCATTCACATTATTTTACTAATTTACATGAAAGAAAAAATAGTTTGTTCCTCCTTCAGATATTTGTTTTTTTTCTGATTTTATTTCTCAACATTATACTTAGGCACAGTCAGGTGCCCTCTTTCTTTAAATCTAGCTGATCTGTCTATGTGTTTTCTTTACTTGGGTACTCTCCCATTTTTCACAAAGGATCTGCACTGCAACTCAGAGCTGAGCAGGGTTCATCTTACATTCTGCTCCTCAGGGTATGGAAAACTTTAGGCAGTGGGATCTGTTTTTATGTCTAACCCATTTCTCTTTACAGTTCACCTGCTCAGCATCTTTCTCAAATTCTGCTGATTTGAGATACAAAGGAGAAATTTCAGAAGCATTAAAAATCTATTTCTAACATTAAAAAAGAAAAATATGTAATCTCTGCTGCCTCTCTCTGTGATAAAGAATGGAAGGGTGAGAAACAACAGTTTCCTTAAGAGACTGATGAGAAAGAGGTGCAAATGAAACGGGAAAAAATAAAAATAAAAATAGAATCTTAGTAAACAATTCATGTAAAATCTCCAGTAATTAAATTCAGTGAAGTGACCCAAGACACAGCTGCACTCAATTTTTCACTAAATAAAGATGAAATTCATTATGTTCAGCTTCTTCAACAACATTTCCCTGTAATTTATTGTTACTTATTTTAATTATAGTATAAACCTTTTATAAAGATACTTGAAAAAATGAGATCTAGCTGAGAACTACTCTCGTTTTCCAGCAAATTAGACTTTGGTCACAGTTTTTTGAT
Organism: Sclerurus mexicanus; assembly: GCA_013396755.1. Lineage (NCBI taxonomy): Eukaryota > Metazoa > Chordata > Aves > Passeriformes > Furnariidae > Sclerurus > Sclerurus mexicanus. The sequence goes on from VWZF01006904.1 coordinate 466,883, forward strand.
GCCTATTAAGACCAGTTATCTCATTGAAAAGAAAATTAAGAAAATAAAAGTATAAGGTGAGAGCCATTAGTTCAACAGTTTTTTTGATGACTGAAGCATAGATAAAGGGGTAAGGAGATCTGGTTTTATGCTTCGCTGAGTTAAGTTTCCTGTGAGCCCTAGAAAATATAATTTAAAGAAGCTTTCTATTGCTTGGGCATTATGAGATTCATCAGGGATTGCAATGCCTTTTGAGATCATATGATTTATAACTTTATAGAAGTGAAAAGAATAATTAGAATTCCAATGATTTTTGAAGTGAAAATAAAACATCTTTTCTCATGCTAAGCCTTTTGAATTTTTTCAGTTTGCTATGAATTTGAAATGCTCAGTGCTGTGGATGTAACCTCAGGAGGCATTTGCAGGACTAGATCCAACCTCATTGTACTTTAATGGGGATACCTCTTTTTTACGTGGTTCACATTTCCATAAGGTTGTATATGCTGACATTTCTCACCAGTTAGTAGAGATTGCTTGCACTGAGGCTGTTCATTCAGTGATTCCATTTTATCTAGTAAAACATGAGAAAAATGTTTGTTATAATTATGATAAATACATAACTTGCTCTCAAGCAAACAGTAGACATGATTCTCTTACTCTAAAATATCTGGCTCATATTTCTGCCTCCAAAGAGAAGATAAGATTTTAAACACAAATTTGTATAGCATCCCTGTGGCTTCTGTAAATACACTGGCTTCTATGAAAAATCACCTTGAAGTACAAGTACAGGTCCAGTTCAGAGGCCATCTTGCTCAAAGCACTCCACCCTGTGAAATGCAGTTCACTGAGTAATTATGTTGAGAAAAATTACTGGAAGGGCTTTACTTAACCTTTTACTCATACAGTCAATTGCAGCCAAGTTCTCCAGTTTTTCTAATCCCTCAAGTTCTGCTTACATAGTGCATTCATATGCTTGGGACATTGCCTCTGTGATCTGAAAGTATGCCATCCCTGGTGTTTGCAAGTGTGTGAGTGTACTCTGGCTTCTTGTTCTAAACATTTTGGCAAGATCATAAATGTTAATATTGCATGAACAATAGTAGGCTTGGATGCTGATGACTATTACTGAGCAAAAGCAGGTGGAGTAGGAAAAAGCCTTTATGCACATAGCATGTGATAAATAATAAATTGCAACAAAAAAATCATAAGAATACTTTGTGCAACTTTAATGCTTCTTCCTCTTCCTTCTCCCAAATCAACAAGCCTGTATGCCCAAAACCTGTCAATTAAGCTTTACAATACCATCAAAGTTCACTCTGCACTCTCCAACAAGTAAAGAAATATCCTTATTACAGTGGTGTTTATAGCTGAAGAAAATCTCTGTTCTAACATGTCATTCCCTAGCTGGGTTTTCTCTTATACTTATGTAAGAAGTTATAGGATACTGCAAAACATAATGGTGAGTAATAGTCAAGTTCTGAAACATTCTACTTGTTTGAACATCAGAAGAAAATTTATTTATAACAATAAAAAATTGTTTATTTTTGCAAGGAAATTTTATACAGCACATAGAGCTCTCTTAAAACATCATCTGCATTTGAGCTACCAAAAGCCAGGAAAACTGATGCTGTCCCAGACTCAAATGTGTAGTTCTTCTTAATCAACAAATGATATATAAATTTATATACATGTTCCCTAAAAAATTAATTGGAATTCTCTGGAAATCACAGTATCTGAAAACTTCTTGGGTTTATATACATTTAAAAAAATAAATAAAAAATATGGTTTAACAATTGTGGACACTAAGAATGTCAATGTTGACTTTAAGAATCCTTTGTGATGTTTGAATATAGAGCAGAGCACTTCCGACACGTAATTTCATCAGCTAATTTCCTCTGAGAGGAAGAACAGGATAAAATATTGTTTGGAGTTCTTCATTTGAATGTTTCACCTAGAGCCAAATGGCAATTCAGAAACTGAGGGGGGCAATAATAACCTGAGGAAAACACCTTCCCAGAAATAGCTGAACATCTACCTGCCTTGTGCTGCTGATCAGAATCATATGAAACACCTCTTGAGAGAAACTGCATGAGAGTCAAACAGGGAGAGGAAGGCAGACACCAACACCTTGAGAAAGAGATTAGGAAACTATTGCAGTAAATGTTCTGTGAGACTGCCAGGAGTCTGCAAAGTGGCATTTTTGCTCATCATGTCCAGATCACCAATAAATGCTGCTTTGCATAGAAATGTGTTATGCCCAGATGATATCCAAATGTCTATGAATGCTTCTGTTTCCTTTGCAAAACCTGAAGGGAATATCAAACTCAGAAGCTCAGGTCTACCCACTGTCAAAGTAGTTGGAGTGGTCTGTCCTTACATAGAAGCTCTACAAAATTACAGCTGAACTGGGGTAACTCAGGGAGATGTTGAATAGTTTGTGACAAGAACAAAACACTCAGACGTACAAATCTGTGACAATATATAGGAGAAAATAGTCATCTCATGTTTGCCTTTAACTTCAGGATCATTCTTGGATTCTACATGTGAGCTACTCATGACGCCTGATAATAAATCTAGAACAGCTTCATTTTAAGGCATTCTTTCTCTGGACTCACTGACCTTTTACAGAGTGAACGTGCACATTAATTTCATCATTATGATATAGTGAGGAGAGTCATAAGGGAAATCAGTGCCAGTCAGGAAAAAAATACGTTATTACTTAGCCTCAGTTCTATTCCTCTGTTGCTTCTTACCAGTTTCTGAAATGTAAATCCAATTTGACTGTTTTTCCAGTTAGAGAAAGAAACTAGTACTTTAACCTTTAAGTTAAATGTGGGTTTTTTTCTTCAGACAATTCCAGACTAATAACATCAGTAAAGTGAATGTGTCCAAGCACCTAGAACTCAGTCTCAACCCTAGAGAGGGACAAATCATCAACTAGAATAGTACAGCAAGCCCTTTTTTTTTTCCCCCTATGATTGATTATCCACCTTTCTCAGTAATAATATTCTCATCATAGCCCCGGGGCAGTCTGCCAGAAAACACATGCATTTTATAAATGAAGCGGTCAGTCTTGAAAAAATAAAAGCGAAGCATAATTTAAAAAAAAATTAAATCAGGGTAAGATGTAAGACTTTTTTCTCATCTCACACTGGAAATTTGGAATTCATGGAATCAGAATATGTACTGAGAAATGCAGTGCAGTCTCCTGATGGTACGAAAAACAACGCAGACTGAAAATTTCATTGTAGGTATCTATGATTCATAACTTCTGGTTTTAGTGGTGGACAGCTGCAAAATTACATATCTCAATTTTAATTCCACTTCTGTCAGGAATACTAACAAATTAGGCCGTTCTGTCTACAAATGTTAGCTACAACTGTAAGGAGCAGATATATGAACACCACAAAATGGGAAAGAATAAAACAGGCCAAAGGATTTCCTGTCTCTTTAGCCCCTGTATTTCTTCCATTTTGGATGTATTGTTAATGTGAGAATTCAGATCCTGAGATCCTGTGAGAGATGGTTGTATGTTGAGGGTGTTCCTTAGTGAGTTGTTGGTGGACTAAGTGACCTCTGGAGGCCCCTTTTGATAAGTATTTCCCTGATCCTGTGATGTAATTCCGGTTTTGTCATTTTCAGGATATATTTTCTTATCAACATTACAAGTAAGCAGGCATGACTTACAACATATGAATTTAATGGGACTAAATTACTAAAATTGTTGCAAAAGAAAGAACATAAATGTGGAAGTGTACCTACAATATCAGAAATGGAAGAAGTCATGCCAAAAATGGGTTTGTGAAGAAAATGAAGAAGCTAGCCAAAATGCCTTAAAAACTGAGGCTTTTACTGTGCTGTAAAATGGACTTCTTCTCTTTTTTTCTACTGAATCACCTTTCTTTCTTCTTCCCAAAACTCTTTGAGAGAACTCTTATCTCCCTACCTTAGTATGCAGGAATTCTTTCTTGCAGACTATGTGAAGTCCCCTTATTGGCCCTTAGTTAACCCTTTCCCCATTGGTTGTTATCCCTAGATTTTCATTGGTAGTAACTAGAATTCCCCTGAAACCTTTAAATACCCCTGACCATGTGAATAAACCACCCCTCTGCTTCCCCTCCCTGTGGTCTCTGTGTGGCTCTCTTCTGGGGCATCTCGGGGACCCCATGGGGGAGGGGGAAGGAATAGGGGGAGCGTTCCCACCCAGCTGTCGGACATAAACAAAAATCTCAGGAATGTATTTTCTCTTCACTCTTCTTGAAATATTCCACTTATTTCTTTCTCTTCTGTTTAAAGTTTTTTAGGCTGGGAAGTCCTAAGCAAACGGACTAAAAGAAACAGATCATAAGTGTCAGTTAATCATCACCACGTGACTGTCTGCCAGCAAAAAGAGTGCTGGCAAGTGGCCACTTGTAAGATGAAAAGAAGAAATAAGAGAACGTCAGCTGACATCCGGAATTTCATCAGTAGGTATCTTAAAACACCAATTGAGGCTTAGTTGTAGAAAAACTTCTGTAAGTATTTTTGAAAGAATACATATAGTTGAAGTTTTCCTAACAGCTTTTAGAAAGCTGGGTGTGCTGGTTTAAAGGTAAACCGGTAGGAGAAATGAGCATGACTCAGGAGACATTACAAGTCAGAGTTACAATTTACTAAAAAGATTATAATAAACAGAGTGATACAGAGAAAAATTGGTTTTAACCCACAAAAACAGATGTATAACCCAGCACCCTGGGGCACGAACAGAATGGTGTTTGTCAGCCCTTATGCTGAGTGCCACATGGTCCCCCTGAGTACAAAGTAAAAGGAAAGGAAAACCTGTTGGTGAGGATGATGATTGCAGTCTTGTTGAGAGTTGGATCCAACAAGTGGTTCCCAAAGTCCCAAACCTCCAAGATTATATATGCTCAGGTTTCAGGTGGGAATGTCCAGTACCTCTCCCAGGATGAGGAGTTTCTCAATGGCTGATTTAACTCTGTGAGTCATGGGATATTTTTGAATCTTTCATGGTCTAGGTCATTACAACTTCCTGTTGTGCCAGTGCCTAGTGGCCCATTAGCAGACATGACCCCCCAGGCTGAGTGTGAAGGTGCTAATACCTCCCCAGAGGGGAGTTACCACAGCTGAGTCATTGGTGTGAAGACAGGAACACTTCCCTATCTCACAGAGTTCTTTAACACTCAGCTTGTAGCCTGAAGGGTTGAATGTGCCCCGGGCAGCTGCTACAAATGATCCGTTATTAACAGTTCATGAGAAATGACATAGTGTACAAGACATAGTTTTGTTTACACACACACAGTGATAAACTGGTCCCAGCTGCTGTAACCAGGACACTAGGTTTAAGTGTTTATTCTGAGTCCAGAAAGAGCAGGGTTGGTACAGTTGTATGTTTATTTTGCTCTGCCATTGAGTTCCCTGATGATGGACTCACTCAGAGGTTAGTCTTGATGGATCAGTCAGCTGAGGGTATCTTAGAGGACAAATCACCATCTAATCTTCTGCAGGGCATGCAAACAGGGATTGAGAGGGCTCATAGAAAGCGAGAAGCAGTTTGCACAGCTGTTTGGACAGAAGGTCATGTAAGAAGGGCCGTGTACCCTTACTGTAGATCCACAGCCCATGGGAAGTGCTGTAGGTCTCTGCCAGGATGGTGGGCACCTGTGTAAGAGTTAAAAATAGTGTTTATACAGAGAAAGTCCCCGAGATATCTGAGGCTTCCACCTACACTGAAGTGGTAATGAAGGATATTTCAGTACAGATGGTAGGTTGCAAGGAGTCTTCAATCCTTTTTCCTGGAGAAAATGTCAGTACTTGCAAAAGATGTGCACGGGCTAATGTTCTGTTGCATGAAACAGTTTAAATGCTGCACAGCATTAGAGCAGCTGAGGACATAGATCGGTGGTTACAGAACTTTGCTTCTGTGACAGGCACAGAAGAATGCGACACTTTTGACCCTGGTAATCCACAAAATCAGGACTGTTCTTCAGTCCTCACCACCCAGCATCACAACCAAAACTAGGTCTGAAGTTGACATAGCTACAGACACTCACAAGCAAGGTCTGCAATGACCAACAGTATCAGCAGCACACAGTGGATATTGCAAAAAGAAACTAGTGCTCATAGTGGGTCACTCTCTGTTAAAGGGTACTGAGTGCCCATCTGACAGGGACCAGAAGAGACGTGCTGATTTTTGGGCGCTAAGGCCTGAGATGTTGCAAATTATCAAGAGTGCAGGCTGCTGTCAGGGGAGGTTTAGGTTAGATATTAGAAAAACACTCTTCACCCAGGGTGTGGTTGGGCCCTTTAACAGGCTCCCCAGAGAAGTGGTCACAGCACCAAGCCGGATAGAGTTCAAGAAGTGCTTGGACAATCCTCTTCAGGAACATGGTGTAATTCCTGGGGATGGTCCTGTGCAGGGCTAAGGGTTGGATCTGATGATTCCTTCCAACACAGCATATTCTGTTATACCATCCACTGCTACTCTTTCTTTTGGGCATGAATGACACTATAAGCCAGATCTTGGTTGAAACGGAGCAAGAATCTAAAGAGTTAACTTAGAACACCAGTCCTAAAGCCTTGCTTTGAGAAAGGCTTAGCTAGAGACAAAAACCGGAGTTCAAGGACCAGTTAAGATGATACTATGTACTAAAAGAATGTACACATATGCATAAAAGGAGATAGAGAAGCAACATGAAGAGCTAGAGAAGGTACAGGAAGAGATAAGAAGGGAATTAGGGGGCTTGGGTCCAAAAGTCCTGCCAAATTCACTGTAGAGTCAGCAAAATCAAGGAAAATTGAAAAGTTCATGATGAAGAGGAATAGAAATACAACACCCTGAAGATGAAGGAAACAGGATCTCCCACCAAGAATCACCTCAAAAGGACAGTCACGCCCCAAGCTCTGCCTATATCCTGCCTACTATGAATATTATAATTAGATGTTGCAATAATATGAATATGCATATAAAAATGTTGTAATTTCTCATGAAAATTGTATAAATAGCCTAACTTTTCACTGAAGACTTTGGAGCTCTTTGTCCAGTGCAAACTGGGGGTTCCCCAATGTTGCACAAAATAAATACCTTGCTGTTTATGGACTAAAACTCTGTCTCTAAAGAGTTTCATTTCGCCTCTTTGAGCATCATGGTAAGGATCAAGGAAAACTACAAAGCCCTGGAGGTATAAGTGAAAAATGCTGGTGTCTAATTAATTTTTTCTTCCATTTTTTTCAGTCAGAGGAAAGGGTGGCAGCCAGAAACAAATGTATAATGAAAATCAACTTCTGGCTTTGTGGCTTGTACCATCTTGAGGGTTTTGTATTATATGTTTCTATGAAAATTACTGGGATCAGAATATTCCCTTTTTCTTGCATAATAAAGTTCTTGAAGATCAGAGATGGGTATGTTAGAATAGGTCTGATTTTGTCATAAAATGCTGTTTTAGCTCTTGTCATGTCTGGCCAAGATGCATTGAGAACACGTTTAGTCCTCCCACAAAGCAATTTATTTTTTCACTCAAGTGTATCCTTCATTTTTTAGACTTAATGGTTCTGAATTTAAAATCTGATAGTCACATTTATGAAGTTTAGCTGTCATGAGCATAGTCTATGTTTGCCCTCAGAATCATTACAGGTGGTTTCTGTATGTATCATTACATTTGTCCTATTAAATGGTGTCTGGGGAAAAGTAATCCCTATAGTCTATTCTAGGTATGCATATCCATTTGAAGTTTCTTAGTGTTGTATTGTTATTACCAAGAGGAACATAAGAGAGCAGAATAAGATGAAATTTTCTAGTCATGTTTTTTTACCAAATGTATTATCTCCCATTATGGTTTTAGCATATTAATTCAGAATATACTGTGGAAGCTAAAAGGGAAAAAAAAAAAACCAACACAAAACCCTAATGCTGGAGAAGGAGCATACGTAAGTAAAATTAGTGGGAATTTTTCTATTTATTTTTATAATTAATCATTGGTTTTGATCTGAGATTATTCCTTTTGTTCACTGGATGACATCCGGAAATAAGCCTTATGGTGCTATCTTTTTGCTTAAATAAGAAAATTAATAGTTACAGTACCTGATTTACAAGACTAAAATAATTATTAACGTATTTTAAATGTTCTTGAAAACATCAGGTGAAAGAAAAATGTGGTTTTGAACATTCATAAAGAGAATTCAGCAAATTTTCATGTTTTTCTTGTTATACTGTAACTAATTCTGCATTTGAGTGTATGAGCGTACCACTGGAAGGTAGACATTCCATTATTTCATTAAATGACCAGGCAAAGGGAGAAGACTCCACACAGCAACAATTTCAACATTTTGAAATTTAGACATTTTGTTTGAGACATTTTATGCCTAGTTTTACCATGATCCTAATATTCTGCAAATCCTAATACTTTAAATCTTCTTTTAGCTATTTTCTGCTGCTTTCCTGTAAACAAGGTTACATGAACAGAAGTGCTGGGAAAAAATCTCCCAAGTACCTCTTCTGGGGAAGACTTATACAAAATAAATGATTTTACATATGAATCTCCGGGTCAGATCTCTTTCCATCCTTGCAAAATGCCCTTTGCTATTTTTCAAGACGATTTAGATTGTCCTTAGATGACAGCCTGTGGTCAGGATTTAGCGAGATATAATCTCACAGTCACTTATTCTCAAAGATGCTAAAGTAAATGAAGATCAAGGTGAAGGTTAATGATGCTGTTTTTTAAAAAGAAAAATGTTACAAAGGATGCAGGGCAGTGGAGTCACCTATGTATCTTTCTCTTCATTAGAATCAGTCTGTAACATCTCTGAAGCAGCCAAATAAAGAATTCTTGCTATAATGTGGTGCCATGTGCCATGAAAAAAATGTACAAATTAAATTATACTTGCTGCAGTTTCTTGAATAGGCATTTATGCACTTACAAGACTTTCTTCATACTACTACCCCAGAACACAGGAGAGGAAAGTAATTGAATTAACTACTTAGTTATTTAAATTTACACAAGAAATTACAACCAATAGCATTGGGGCCATATCTTCATTACTGCATGTTTTGTTATGATCTGGTTCTTACAGAACACATGTGACAGTCAGTTTGCAAATTTTTTTTAACATAGGACCCCTCATTCAGGAGTTTCTTTGAATTTAGGGTCTTTTGGTTTCAGCTTTGGTTTTCAGATTTGCTTTTTTTTCTCTACTATCTCCCATGTTGCGTGACATCTAGTGATTTTGCCAAGTTTCATTGATTTCTACAGATATGTTTAAATAAAAATGTATACATTTTTGAAAAGGCGGCTAGTTAAGATGAGGAGTTTCCAAGTTAACCTTTCATATCTCTTTCCCGGCTCTGTTAGATAACTCACTGTGTGTGGTGTCTTGTCATCAGTCTTGAGAGGGGTTTTGAGAGCCCTGGTGTGACTCACCAATGCCCAGGAAGTAGCACAGTGCACTGTGGTGTAGTGACTGCTATAGCTGTGCAGACCATCGGTGAGAGAAGCAGTGGGAATTCTATACATCTGTGTCACTTTGAGAGGAGTTCTCTACAAGTGCAAAGTGCATTAGCTGACTGGAAATGTTTCCTTGTCTGTTTCATGTTAAGGAAGTGGTGATTAATTAAGGGTAAGATAAGGGTCCTCAGCATGCTGTTCTTAGAAGAAATAGCTTAAGTTTTTTGCCCCTCTGTCTCAAAGGGTTTAGCTTGACAAACATGACTGAATTTCTTTCTGTATGAAAAATATCCAAGCTGAGCAAAAATCAAGGTGACAAAAATATCTTTTTTTGAAACTATACAGCAAGGCTTGATTGTGAAACTTTTATTTATATGTATTTATGCATACATATATACATATATGTATATATATACATATACATATATATGCACACTTGTACACATAAAAAAAGCTCAAAATAGCTCTAGGTTTATTGGATGAATTTTAGGAGGTTAAGTCCTCTAATGACTTGATAATTTGCTATACATCTGTACAGTAAGAAAGCTTTTTCAGTATATTGAGAAGTCAAAGCAAGAGCTACAGGAGTCTTACAGAGAAGCACAGATGCCTGCACCATTCAGAGCTCTATGTACATTGTAAAAATGCACATTTCAATTTGGAAAAAATAATTCTGTAACTTGGTTTGTAGCTGTGCAAAGACAAACTTCTACTTTTCTGTTTCTTTCCAAGCAGAGGTTTCAGCTGAGATCAAGAAGCTGCCAGATTAACACCAAGTTTTAGAGCTCTCTGAAAGTTTATTGTCCAGGTTTGCAATTTCCCACTGAAGATTGCTACACATCAGTATATGTAGATGCTTATCCAACTCCCTAGCATCCATCAGCTTATATAACTGTTATGAATGTTTTGGATGTCTTAAAAGTGGCAGACCAATCTTTTGTGTAACCATATCTTGCAGAAAATTAATTATATAATTTGGTTTGTGGCAATTTTTTAATTGCAAATTAATTACCTCCATCTGGTCTGTAATTTTCTACTTAGCAGGTAATAACTTTTAAAGCATCTGTTGCTTCTGAAACAGATAAGACAGTATTGAGGATAGCAATTCTTATCCTTCAAAGTTATCTGGTTACACAGTGGTTATTTTGATTTTTTGAGACTTAGGTTTTTTTATATGAGATCTTTACTGTACTGAATTCTAAATGTCTTCATTTGTTCTAAGTGCTTCTGATGACATACTGCCCTACTTGCTGTTCATTAATACAAAACATTTTTAAAGCTGGAAATATGTGATTATTACATCTTTACTTTAAAATTGACTGACTGATAAACCTGTTTTATATATGAATTTCCTATTGATGAAGAATATTTATTACTGTACCTGACGCTGAAGCACAGTTGAAGGGTCTCATTAATGAGTTGGTAGACCTCCTTGGGAAGAGGCAAATTTTTGTGGAAAGAAAGTGTTTCTCCTTTGACTTTAGTAAAGTATATATCCTCAGAACATTGATTCAAATTCAGATCTTCAGCAATCAAGTCTGTCAATTCTTTCCAAAGTCACATCTTCTTTTTCTGTGTTTATAGATGTCTCTTGCTTTTATATCTCTTTTGCAACTGTATTGAAAACCATGTTCTAGTAAAATGGTTGCTGTTGTTATACATGACTGTTGTGGTTTAGGAATGGTACTCCCCAGTTTAGTGTTCCCACTGAGACTCCAAACCACCGCTTGCTTCCTCTTCCCTTCTCCCTGTGGGTGGCCAGAGAGGAGAATTGGAGGCACAAGAGCTAAAGAGCGTGGATTGAGACAAGAACAATTTACTGCAAACAGCAATGAGATAAGAAAATGAACAACAACAGCAACAATACTAATGACGGTACAAGAAAAGAAACAATTCACATGGAAACAACTTCCTCCCTTCCCCTGCCCCCCCCACCCCTACCCTCCTCATTACCCCCCACCCTGCCCCAGCCAATTGTCAGTACTGGACTGCTCTGTCCTCTAGGCTATGCCAACCAGCAGAGAGACGCTTTCTCCCCAGAAGTGCCTCCATTCCTCCTGCCCCTGGAAATTACACGAGGTGGTAAAATAACCTCTGGGTTATTTGGCTGTGCCCCCTCCTGGCTTCTGCAAAAATGAACCTGTCCTGGCTGGAACATGCCAATGATAATGCATCCTTTTGACTGGAAATTCTGCAAACTGTTATGGCTCCATATTTGTTGTAGGCAAATCTGGCCACTAACGCAGATTCATTTTATAGGTTTTGATGCAGATTTTTGCACAGATGTTTAGCAGTTCTTTCCAAAGCACACTAAAACTTGAATTTATGAAGGCATACTTCCAACAAGTCTGGTGAATATGCCTCTTTTATGATGCTTCCACATGTCTTTCTTAACACTTATTTGACCATGTTTTCAAATATTTGACAAATCAGTTCATCCTAACTGTTCCTATTCACAAAGATGATTTTGTTTTTTGAGGTCTGTGACAATAATGTCAACTGTTTTATCTGATAACTTCTCTCTTCCAAAGATGAACAAAGATGAAAGTATTCTTTCTGTATTTTGATTATCAGTGGTTGGCATTATCATGGCCCTAATGAAATGTATCATAAAACTCCAGCTTTTTGACATACAACAACTAAGGGATTAATTTATGTCTGTGCTCACTGTGTGGTATTAAGAACCTTGGGAGTCCATACTGATAATTTAGGTGTCAAATAACCAACTTTCCTATTTATACATGTACAAGACCTACTTAGTGATGTACACTAGTGCACTACAATAAAAGCTGCCACCAGGAAAATTAAGACCATTTCTCTGACAAATTCCTTTACAGGTAGCTTGATTTCTGCCTTTACCATGGAGTTCTCTTCTGACACCTTATCAGAAGTGTAGTCAGGAGCAAAACTGAATTTGATCTCACGTATTTGAACTGGATCCATAATACGGAGCATGTTTTTGCCACAAGGAAGTCCTTAGTAGACAGTGACCCTTGTGGTTGCTCTTACCACTCATTTTTCATTTCACAAATCTAGGGAAAGGTCTTCTGGAACCAAATACTCAAACTAGAGAAGCCTTTGTCTTAATTGGCATTACTTGGTTTCTCTAACATCTTTCACCAATATGATTTAGGATTAAAATCACATTAAATTCCTTTCACACCTTGTGAAGTAGTTCCTATCTCCACAAGGCAAGGCATATTGGAGAAGCTCATGCATTAGTTTCTCACACTGTTTGCTTTGACCTTATTAATACTCTTGAAGTAGTTACAGTTCAGCACAGCCAGAATGTAGCCCATGTCAGATCTTCAGTTTAGCAGCATTTTAAAGCCAGTCTGGACACTTTCCTCTAATACGTAACACTGCTCTTTCCATCAAAAATGTTTATCCTCACTGAAAGGCCTAGAGCTGGATGGTGTCTGAATCCAATACTGCCACCTTAAGCATGAATATAGCTCTGCTTAGGTATGTGTGATTTTTTCTTAGAGCGGGCTGATTCTTGCAAAGATGATGCAAACTTTTACCAGTACTGAGAGCTGATGACAATCTGCTTTTCCCCATTTGATGAAAACCCTGGAGCACAAAAACCAAGTTTCCCATCTCATACGTATTTAATCAACTGGTGGTTAAAATATATCACGCTTTTGAGAAATCATGCTTTATGAAAAAAAAAAAAGCATAAATGTCACAGAACAAATTATTTCCTTAAGTAATCAATTTCTTTTCTCAAAACCATCTAGGCAGAGCTGAGCAACTGATTTGCAGGAAAAGCACATGTGAAATCAGAATCCAAACAGAGTAATGAACATTAAAGTATAGGCAGTGGATACAAAACTGTAAGACTGGGGTTTTCCCCATTGGATAAAAAGAAAAATCAATCAATCAAACAAACAAACAAAAAAACAAACCAAACTAAACCAAAACAAAACTCCAAATCCTCAGAAAATCCACACATCGCTTGAGATTGGCCAGGAAACATTAAATTAGGGATTTGAATGCAAAAATTACTTTGAATAGATAGCATTCTTAGAGATCAAAACTGAGACTGCATATCTTGCCAGACAGCTGTAGGAGTCCCTTAGTTTTTGTGAAAGTAAAACATGGACCAATTTTCACTCAGGTAATTCTAAAATTTTCTTTTCTATTTCCCTGCTGCCTAGGCAGGTAAAAGTGGATTCAATAAAGAACATTCCTAATTATACAAATTAACTCCCTGAATTATGGTGGAAATGCCCGCAGAACACATTTAAGCAATGCTTTTGGACTAAATGTTTATAGACTTGCTAAAAGCTGAAGAAGAGCTTGAAATAGTTCAATAAGGACTTTTTTTCAATTTAACTATTTGTGATCAGAACAGGTAGAAAGACTAGTATTTGTGAATCATTTGCAGACAACAATGTGAAACTGGAAAGAGCTTCTTTTTTGCCAAGGCAAGACAAATGTTTAGCTCCTTTAGAAACATTCATAAATCAGCCTTTGTCAGGGGAAAACCAATAGTCGTAATTTCTGTGGTAAGGTAAATGTGGGAAGTACCTGATATGAAAAGAAATTTGTATCTTGCCTCTCAAGAGATAACTGACTAATGTGTGTGGGGGAAAAAACACAACACACACACTTTTTTTTCTGGGGAATACTGTTTATAAAGACAATGTGTCAGGCATTCAGTCATTCTGGTTTTTGTGTGTGTTTTTTTTTTTAAATTTGCAAGGATGACTCTGTTTTTCACACGTCTTCTTTGATAAATCACATTATCTTATGTTTGTAAGACTTGCTCTTCCTTTCCCAACTGGCTGTTTTATTGACTTCTTCTATTTTTGTTGTATGATGTGTGAAAACAGGCATCAGCCTGTCCCCAGAAGCACAACCAGCTCCTTGGGATTCACTCAGATTTTATCACCCTTCAGGACAAAAATCATCCTTCCAGCTGCACTTTCAAACATGGGGTTTGGGTACTGTTCTGTTGACTGAAAGTATATAATTTGCCCCAAAAAGTAGAGCATATTAGAGTGAATAGAACAAGACTCCCTAAACAGCGATATTATTTTCTTTCTGTAGAAGCAAGAGGCCCGACTTTTCACTAGACTGAAATAGGGCAATAGCAGTGCAGATCTTAGTTTCCATTGATGAACTCAACTACCAGGGAAGTTACCAATAAACTTGACTGCTGGATCTTCCTTTCGTTCCATTTAAATCTCCCCTTCTATTCCCAGTTAATATTTTTACTGCCTTACCAACATTCTTTTTCTTCACCTTCGGACCCTGAAAAGGCTCCAGTCTCTCCTTTACAGAGTTTTCTTTGTTAATAGAGACATAGCCTTAGACACTCTAGGATTTTGGCTTCTTTTGAAGTACTATCTTCAGCTCCCTTTAATACCTCTGGCGAAATGACTGAGCAGTCTGTCATGTCTCATCTAATGATTGCTCACACCCAACACATGGTAACACTGTACTGTGCTCTTAAGCAAGAATTCAACAAGCAGGAATATCCTGCATTTCAAGCTGTGATATTCAGCTGAGCTTGAGGTTCTTATATTCATAACTGATTACTTTCTGGTGTATATTGAATGTCCAAAATGTCCTGAGGAACCTTGGGGGCTGCCAGGCTGGAAGGTGAGGTAGCTAGGTGACATGCTCACAGTGCAGTTCAGCATGCACCCTCTGAGATGAAGGCAAATAACTCCAATTATTACACAAAAAAGGCTGTTGTCATTGAGAATAAATATCCATTCAAGTTACAGGTGATGACTAGAAACCTAAAACTTTATAATCAATTCACTAGATCAGGATCTCTCTAAAGCACAATTGTATTTTAGATAGAGCTACGCACCACAGCTGGTGGATTTTCTGCTATAAACCAGTGCACAAAATGGCACAAACTCTAAGGCAGGTTGTAAGACTGCACTCCATAAATAATGAAAATGTTTCTTGTGCAAGCTAAGGAGTTCAGTAAAGTAACTGCAGCTCTTTTATCTCTTCTTAAAGGCCAAATGCCTACAGAACCTCAGGACATCTCAGAAGAGGTACATTGTACTGTGCAAGTCTACTTAAAGCCCATGGCAAAATTCATTCTCTGAGTTTATAAGAAAGATACAAACTTAGTGTCCGTCTCAAAACAGTACATCTCATTGAAGACAAAGGCACCTTCAAACAGTCTGAGATGCATATCCTTCCAAAGCATTTCCCTGGGTACAGAAATGCTTTGCTCTTGAAAAACTGGCTGAGGTTACAAAACTGTCTCATATGCCAGTTACCCCTCAGATTAGATGAGATGAACAGCAGAATGCTTCTTACTTTGATTTTCTGCATGAAAAGGTCCATTTTTTTCCCCCTGGAATTTAGAAGAACACAAATGCTGACTGCCTGGCCCTCAAGGTATTTGGCCTTCAGATTAGCTCACAACAGTCACCATTCTGCCTCCTGTCCAGTTACAGCAAAGGCTCAAGAAGAATTAACTTCAGAGGTCAATTCAGATGGAATAGGCAAGGGGTACGAGGCACAGGATTAAGCAGTAGACATAAGGAGCAGCTTTTTCAACATCTTGGACAAAGCTCAAATAGATAGAGTGGAAGAACAGAGACAAAAAAATTATCTTAGAAACTGTGTATTGGAAAGACTGGTGTCACTGGTATTTATGTCATGGAAACAAACAGGTGAGGAGTTGATAGTAAGCTGAGATAAAAGATGAAGATGATTTGACAAAACAGGGAAACTTCATCATCACAAAAAAATTAATCTATACACATTCTTCTTTCTGAGGTCTTCCACATAAGAAGCATACTAAATTTGCTTCACTTCTGATGAAAATGCTCTTTGCTGTGAACGAAGGCATTTACACTCCCCTTAACAAATGTGGAGAATATATATTGACTCCCCAGTACACAACAGAACATGCCATTAAAAAGAAGCACCGTTGTTTCCAAAGGTGAAAGTTTCTTCCATTTAGTGAGTTTATTGGGGGATGGGGAAGAAGAGAATGTTTCAAGAACTAAAGGAAACTGTAGGTCTCTTCAAAATCTGCTTTCATTCCTCCAACATTAAGACTGTGTGCAAGTGAGCCACAAATAAAAAGCTGCTCTGAAAATTGCCAGAACCCAAAGGTGACTTAAAGAAACCGACATTCAGCAAAGACAAAACAACTCGGTCGTCTCCTTTGATCACTCTAGCCAGCTGCCCTAGGCGAGTCTGGAGCTATATGAAGCTGCCTGGAGACCTCAGCCAATACACCAGATGTCACTCTGAGACAGAAGAGAGAAGATAGATGGGGGAGGAAAGAAACTTTCAAGCTGAATTTTTGAGGCTGACATTCTACAGAGGAACATTGGAGGGAACTCATTATCTTTGCCTATAGGAACAAAAAGTGAAGGAAGGAGAAAGGGACAAAGCATTCACAGAGACAGCTGAGAGCCTCAAGAGAAAGACAATTTCTGCAAATAGCCCCTTAATGTTTGGTTTATGTCTAGGTCAGGAGAGCAACCATAAAATGTCACCTTGTCACCATCTGCAGTCATCACAGAAGTTGTAAGGGAGTATTTGGATCCGTTCACAATAGCCCTGCTTTCTATGCAAGATTTAACTCAGTTGTTTTAACTCACATTTTATTTTCTCTTTCCTGCATTCATTTAATTTCAGTGTCACTGAATTTATTCTCCACCAGCCACTTTCCTCACTAATGAATTCCTCATATCCCACTGCCTTGTAGCTACAGCCAGAGTGGTTTTAGTTGGGAAACAAAACCAGGTAATTATGAAAAACATGGCATTGCCTATGAAAAATAAAAGAAAAAACCCTCTACTATGCATGCCTAGGAGACAGATAGACTCAGAATAACTGTCACTTTCCCACTCTCTTCCCATATCTCCTTCTTCAGAAAAAGTTTGATGTCAAGAAAAAGCATGTGTCATGATCTAAAAGCAAAAGCAAACTCAAATGCAATGGCTGAAAATGACATTTCAAAGAACTAACACTTGCACTGGAACAATTTTTACCATCTCTAATGTGTTTGATTCTAAGTTTAGGATAATCTATATCTAGAAACTGATGTCTAAGATTGTTAAGTGTATTTACAGATGACAGCTGTATAGAGAACACTGTAATCCCCTATGGTTTGTGACTGAGATGATATGAATCATGCCATGTCTCCCCTCCCTAGCAAGACCAATCAGAAGGTTCAGAAACTGCTTTGGTAGGTGCAGTAGAAAGGTACTAAAAGAGGCAAATCAGTACAAGGACTCTTTACAGTGAGAACAGTCTTCATGCAGGGAGTTTTACAATTCAGCACTGCAAAAGTCTGCCAATTTAGATGCTATCATCACAGGTGTCATACTGGTCCTTGGCAGCCCCAGAACTGGAGGGAAACAAGACTCTACCTGTTTCTTTCCCTGATCTCTACAATAGAATATCCCCTTGATTCTTCTTGTATTCAGTCCTGAAAATGCAGCAAGTCTGACTCTTAGAAGCTATTTGGTGGTTTTACACTCAAGAAACCAGGAGTTGTGAAATATGTCTACTGGTTTAAAAATTCTTCAATCCTAAAAAGCCACTAAGTAGAATTCAACTTTTGATAAGTCCCACTTAGATATGTAGAAAAATATTAGAGCTTTGCTGGTCCCAAATTACATGTCTGTTATCTGATTTTTAAAAAGTTTGTGGTTCCACTAGGATTCCTTGGTCAAGCCAAAGCTTCAGTTTTCTAATTTTAAGATATTTCACGGGAGATTTATTTTTCTATCTGAATAAAGCCTTTATCACGAAAGAAGTTCCAGAAAACTTTTGTTAAGGGTATAAACTTGTGTTCCAATTTACTACTGTGCATGTCAGATTATTTGCTCTTCCTTGTCCTTGCATGTTATTTTAACTGGATAACAGCAACAGCAGCAGCCACAGCAATGTATCTTTCAGGACCAGACTCTTGCTGGCATACTATGTCATCTCAGTGAGTGGACTATTAGGTTGACTCGTTGTGAAATGCTGGTACTGCCTTTGAGTATGTGTTACCTGCTAATTTTCCCACATGGAACTCCAGCAATGAACAAGAACTCAGATTTCCTTCTCTGATCCCCAAAGACACTGTGTGGATGATGCAGTGTTTAAAAGGACCCTGATGGTACTAATTGCTAATCCCACTAGATTTTCTTATTGAACTTGTTACAAAGGATTTTATACTTATGCTTTATAATTAAAGACAGCACAGAAGAAATAATCTTTTATTTCCAGCCTTTGTCTGTCTCTGTTCCATCCCCCAAATTGTCAATTTGGTTTAATTGCTTTAGAACTGTGTTTTCATACTAGTATAAAAGAGTGTTTCATGGCTTACATTTTTAAAAAAGTGATGTGACCTATAAAATTGTCCAATTTCTTCTTACAAAGGATTACTACAATAGCCTAGTGTGACTGGCAATTCATATTGCTAGTCTTATTGCTAAATGGCTTGAGCTAAAATGAGTCTGTTCCTGGGATTTCTGTTCCTGTTCACTGGAGTCTGCAAGGAGGGATTTATAGAAGGCAGATAATTGAAGGAGGGGAAGCAAAGCAGATGGTAGGTGTAAACTCCTCACTTCTGCAATATTAGGAGTTTTCTTAAATAAAAATTCAATTTTAATTGTACTGGTGACCACTTTGTCTCCTTCTGTGACTCTGCCCCTAAGTTCCTTCTACTGCTCTCAGTTTTTTGCTCTTCTATGGCTTTTCACTTAGTGGTGCTTCATCAGTGAGCTCTAACTGTTGAGCCTAAAATACAGACAAGCTTCAACAGAACCTCTAATTTCTGATGTGGAAAGCAGGGCTTACTGTAGGCAGCATGTGCCCAAACAGGTCACCTTATTTGAATACAGCTTTCAGGTCACAGACATAGACTTTCAACAGTCCTGACTTAGGCTGAGTTCCCAAGTTATCAGCTCCTACCCACTGGAAAGGCATGTAAGTCCTGCAAGTATTGATGACTGGCTGAAAAGTGAGAAAAAGTTAGAAATGTAGTCATAACAGTTCCATCCTAAAGTCATTGAATCTTGTTAAAAGAGGCTTTCTGGGATTCACTGTGTCAATTTGAATTGAGAAGTGCCCTTTTTTGCTTCTTTATTATACCATCCATCTTACAGGCACTGATGTGTAGTCACATCTTGTAATAGACACTTCCAGCAAGATTTCCCTGTTGTGAATACAGCTTTGCTTTTCCCCTGAAGAACCACAGTAGCTGTACCAGGCTGTGCCATTTGTAGCATAATTTACCAGAATGATCTTCATGGAGGAAAATTCATTTCCCTACAGACAAAAGCTGTCATAGGCATGACCATAGAACACACAACATCAATAACTGGTGATTGCGGTGAGGGCACAGTGACTAGTCAAGTTCACGTAATAGCTTTCAGATATTCTTTAATCCAAACTGTTCTTTACAGCTACATCACATTTCTTAATATTTTATTCTACTTAACTGCATTCTATTGTCAATTCCTAGCACTCTGTCAGAAACCAGGTGTTCTTAGCAAATTTAAATAAGCAGTATGTCTTTTTTTCCCCCATTCTTTCTCGGCAATCATTCCCTACGTGGTGGTTTTCCAGTGCCAGGTGACAAACCAGCTGAGCATTTTGGAGGAGTAGGATATACGTGAGAATCTCTTTTAATGATACACTCCACCAAGAGAGCTCCATTTCATCACAATTGATGTATGAACTCATAAAAGAAAATATTTGTTGTCTTGTTGAAAGAAATGTGATACTAAATTAATCTCTCACATTTATACACAATCTTCCCTCTTAATAGGTAGCCAAATTACACTGAAAAAATATAGGGACTTCATCTTAGACTTGTGGGAGTCTGACAGTTCAGAAAACGAAGCTTGCACTGTTGTTCTCAGAGAAAATTTCCCTATAGCAGACAATGAAAAGGAGGGCTGGAGAGAGTGAGTGGGTGAAACATATAACTGCATTCACTAATGCAATGCAGCTATTTAATATGGCAGGCAGAAAACAGCATCTGTTTAATGTCTTGCAACTACTCTGAACAGATGATTAGGATGGGAAGTGACTAAGTCTCGTGTATCTGGCCAAATGAATGTTTATGTACAAAGAATTGAATTGTCCAACAGATGCCCAGATGAGAGTCTAACACTGTGTAGTTGTGTACAAAATCCCTTATTGTCTTTAAGTTTTTGTATAGCAAGTGTTGATGTTGCTTTTCATTACCAATCCTATAAAATATAAGTGATAGCTTATATGTTGATGCTTGAGGGTCTGATTTCAATGAAAAATTGATCGTTCCTAAAAATGAGAAAGAGCGATGGCTGAGGCAATTGAAGGAATTTACTGAAAAGTCATCTGCATTATATAGATGTTGCCAGCTTGACACATTGATATTTCAGCCATGATATGCACACAAAGATAACTAGGATACTGTTCCTTTACAAGTAAAGGGCAGTATTTAATAAGCCATATATGTTGTAGGTAACTACTAGTGTCTGCAATGGTTAGCATAACATTAGGTGGCATAGTTTCTTTTGAACAGTTCCAGTTTTCTATAAAAAAAATGGCATGAGAAAAATTTGAGTCTTTTCTTGGGGAATTTTGTACAACTGGGATTGTCTCTTTGATGATTCAATGCCATTTTTGGTACAGAGCCAAGAGCACCAGTAACTAGACAAATACATGAGTCCAAAGTCTGAATTGAAATGACAGTTGCAAAAATTAAACTGTTTCCATCATTTATATAATTTCCCACTCAGTTTCTTATCTTGTCTGTTTGTAATATTAACATCTGACAAACGAAGGAGTTCTAAACTTCTTTAGAGTCTTAAATTTACCAAGATTTCGCGTTCTCTCTACCTGGCTCTTTGCAAGGTCTGCTTCATTTATTGATCATGTGTTCACATAAATACACTGCATATATTGTTATATATATAATGCCTTCTTTTGAAAGATATTGTTGACACTAAGAAACACATCATTTCAGGCTAATAATTAAGATTTAGAATGGCATTGAGCACTAAAAACAGGAAGAATGCACAAAATACGCAATTACATACGAATTGCCTTAAAGTTTTGATCATGGATCATTCCCTTTCAATATTATTACAATTCATATTTCCAGTTAGTATTAACAGAATGAAAATTTTCATATGTATCAACTGTAAGACATGATGTCAGATCAGGAACATGAAAAGATTATCTTTACCTGCTTCTTCTTCTGGTCTAGAGGCAGCTCAGGAAACAGGGCTGGGAACCATGTCTCAACCAATGGTTCATACTGTTGTACAGTGCATTGTTTCATAAATATTCTGAAACAAGTATTCTTCTGGTCTTTCTCTAAGACAGGATCCTGGTCCATCCCAGCATGGTAGTCTATGCCTTTCTGAAGGGTTTGACATTAGTTAGTGCAGAGAATGAAATAGCAGGAACCAATAGCTTGTTTAACAATACCTACATTATCAAAGAGAATGTAAGAGCAAAAAATGAAAGAAATTGGTTTTCTATAGAGGACACTATAACATACAATTTACAACACTATTTGTTAATAAAACATAGCCTGAAATTACATGTGGAAAATACTACTAAATAAGTCTATTTGTTATTCCACTAATACAGTGTTTTTCTCCAAAGTGTTTCCTCATTGAAATAACCTTATAAGATTCATCTGCCTTTCACAAAAAATGTATTTCTGAACATTTTTTTTCCGCTTTGCTGTGTCTTTAGAGCCTCAAGGGATGAGGCTTCTGCTTCTTCCCTTCACAGTCAAGAATGTTTCCCTTTCAGGAAAATTCTGCAGCTATTCAGCTTAGATTTTTATTTTCTCAGTCTAATATCTGCACTTATACACCTAGACATTTGTAACTCATTTTCTTTGGTGTTCTTTATACTATTGAAATACTTGCAGACTGTTACCTCACCACATATCCCAATTTAGTTGGGAGTTTATATATACTGAGTAGCCGTCTTCCTTTCCTGTTGGGACTGAGATTTCAACGTATTATCAAAATTTCTCTCTTTCTGTAAGAGTGAGGTATGACTGCAGTTCAAAGATTAAAAAAGGAAAAAAGATCTTCTCTATTCATTTCATTTTCAAGGTCTTAGAATCATAATTAGCTAAGAGTTAAAGTGTTTCAACAGAGATATATGAGAGAAGAACACTTCAAGACTCAGAAGGGAACACAGAACAAAAAAGGAAAAATATCTGGGATATTTTCACAGAGAAGAGAGGTTCACCAGCAAGAAAAGATATTTTGCTTGGCATTACTGTTTGAACCCTAGGTTTATAGAAAATATTTGTCATGCATAGTATATTAAGTAATTCACATCAGTTACATTATATATACATGCACATCATATGCAAACACATGCACACCTGATGGCTTAGCTAATGCAGGAGACTTGAGAAGCACAGAGTCATTTATATCACATCCAAATGGTCATCACTGATCTAGCCACAAAGTGAGCTCTTGAAACAAGTCTAGTTGGTATAGGCTGTCTTGTTCTCACAGTGAGAGTGGAGTGCCCATATCTATACAGACTTACACTCAGTCCTGGAGACTCTCAGCCCTATAGGGAATTCTGATGACTCTGAAGCAAAATGATTGCCATCTGTGTGTTCCCAGTGCCAATCATAGAATCATAGAATTAACCAGGTTGGAAAAGACCTCTGAGATCAAGTCCAACCTTTGATCCAACCATCATGCTTACTAGACCACAACACTAAGTGCCACATCCAATCTCACCTTAAAAACCTCCAGGGATGATGAAGCAGCCACCTCCCTGGGTAACCTATTCCAACTCCTGATTACTCTTTCCATAAAAAATTTCTTCCTAATATCTGACCTGAACCTCTCCTGGTACAGCTTAAGCCCATGCCCTCTTGTCCTATTGCTGGCCACCTGGGAGAAGAGACCAACCACCACCTGGCTACACCATCCTTTCAGGTAGCTGTACAGAGTGATAAGGTCTCCTGTGAGCCTCCTCTTCTCTAGGCTGAACAACCCCAGCTCCCTCAGTCTCTCCCCATAGGACTTGTGCTCCAGTCCCTTCACCAGCCTCATTGCCCTTCTCTGGACTCTCTCCAGCACCCCAACATCCTTCCTGAACAGAGGGGCCCAGAACTGTCACAATACTGAACACAATGCACCAAGTACACGGGAAGGATCACTTCCCTCATCCTGCTGGCCACACTATTCCTGATACAAGCCAGGATGCCATTGGTCTTTTTGGCCGCTTGGGCATACTGCTGGCTCATATTTGGCTGTCTGTTGACCAGCATTCCCAGGCCCTTTTCCTCTGGGAAGCTTTCCCAGCCACAATTTAAAGTACTTCATTGAAAGTAGCATCAGTAGAACGCTAATTTTAGGAACTGAATAGTAATGTGAAACTGTCCCTGCGTTGTTTTCATTATTCTCTCCTTTTTTGAGAGTTAGAGCAGATAGTTCTTGAAAATACAGTAGCTCATGACCTTTGAACACAAATTCTAGATACTCTATGCTTTTTTTCTTTCATAATTAAATCTTTTTGCTGATATTGCTGACATTTCAGAGTAAGATTTCTCAACCTCTGAGGAAGCCTTGTAAAGGGAATAGCACCCTATACACTCTGACCACTTCAACTCTTCCAATGAGCTGACATTTAAAGGCCTTGCAATTAAAGGTTTTACATATTTCGTAGAGTTTTCACTTTCACAATTTGAAGTCACCCTTTTATTCTGTTGTTCTATTTAAAAATCATTTCATTTAAAAGATGACCCTTTCTCATTCTCATTCTCATTCTCATTCTCATTCTCATTCTCATTCTCATTCTCATTCTCATTCTCATTCTCATTCTCATTCTCATTCT